>NW_020868796.1:456598-458029 GCF_003789085.1 Penaeus vannamei
CCACTTCAGGACAAAGAAGTGGGGAAGGGGTGTGGCGGGGGGGAGGGGGGTTGCATATGAGCCGGTTTGCAACGAATGGTCAATAAACTCGAGGCGAGAACAGATATTTGAAGAAGAAAAAAAAAAGTCAAGAATCTTATGCAAATGAACAACGCTTTTCATACTTCATTTTCGAATGTTTTGACGATGGATGTCTCTGAATTGTCTGCTCGTTTGACCTTCTCTCTATTTTCTCTTTCTCTCCTGATTTATCTGTCTTTCTGTCTATCTGTCTTCTCTATTTGTCTGTCTGTCTCAGTCTCTGTCCGACCATCTCTCTCTCTCTCTCTCTCTCTCTCTCTCTCTCTCTCTCTCTCTCTCTCTCTCTCTCTCTCTCTCTCTCTCTCTCTCTCTCTCTCTCTCTTCCTTGCCTCGTTCCCTCCCACTCTCTTTCCTTCACCCTCCCTCCCTCCCCCTCCCCCCCGCCTCTCTCTCTCTCTCTCTCTCTCTCTCCTCTCTCTCTCTCCTCTCTCTCTCTTTCTCTCTCTCTCTCTCTCTCTCTCTCTCTCTCTCTCTCTCTCTCTCTCTCTCTCTCTCTCTCTCTCTCTCCCTCTCTCCTCCTTCCCACTCTCTTTCCTTCTCCCCCCCCGCTTTCTCTCTCTCTCTCTCTCTCTCTCTCTCTCTCTCTCTCTCCTCTCTCTCTCTCTCTCTCTCTCTCTCTCTCTCTCTCTCTCTCTCTTTCTCTCTCTCTCTTTCCCTCACATTTGCCACAGGTATCGTACACTAATGCCCATCCCAATCTTCATATTCATTATCATACAATCCACCTTGCATCATAATTATTTAATTATTATTATTACTATTGCTTTGGCTAGTTTTATCCTTATCATAATAATGATAATGGTGATAACAGGAATAATTATCATCATTTTCATCATCATCTTTATCATTATCATTATCAATCTTATTATATCATTACTATATCATTGTTCTTATTGTTATCATTATCATTATGTTATTATTGCTATCATTATTATTGTTGTTATTCATTATCATTATTGTATATATTATCTTATCTTGTAATTGATATTTTATATCAACGTTGTTTTTGCTATCATTTTTGTTATTCTAGTTAAATACAATTGCAGTCAACTATAATTCAACATACATACGTGTGTGTGTGTGTGTGTGAATGTGTGTGTGTGGTTGTGTGTGTGTGTGTGTGTGTGTGTGTGTGTGTGTGTGTGTCGTGTGTTGTTGCGTGTGTGTGTGTGTGCTGTGTGTGTGTGTTGGACAGGAGGCAGAGAGCCTGAACGGACCCTGTGAGAAGAGAAAGACCACTGAGAGATGGAGCTCAGAGATCCTGAGAGGAGATGACGAGAGAGAGAGATGAGAGAAGAGAAGAGAGAGAGAATGAGAGAGGAGAGACGATAGACAGAGAGAGAAGAGAAG
>NW_020868796.1:476807-481807 GCF_003789085.1 Penaeus vannamei
TTTCACCGCTCTGTGTCCAACAGGATACTTGAGTTTCTATTCCACATCTTAAGACAGCTGAAGTGATGCGCTTAAGATGTGTCTATTGTGATATCTGGCAGCTCTAGTGATGGGATAAAAGACCGTTTCCAGGTATATTATTTTGTTGTTATTTTTTTTCTATGGCTTTCTATGTGTGTTTGCATATCACTCTGTCTGTATCTTGTTTTAGCATCCACTGTTTCTGCCTCTGTCTCTCTCTTGCTTCCTCTTTCTTACCCACCCCCTGTCTCTTCCTCTCTCTCTCTCTTTATCTATCTGTTTATTTATCTATCTATCTGTCTATCTATTTATCCATCTCTCTCTCTCTCTCTCTCTCTTCTTCTCTCTCTCTCTCTCTCTCTCTCTTCTCTCTCTCTCTCCTCTCTCTCTCTCTCTCTCTTCTCTCTCTCTCTCTCTCTCCTCTTTCTCTCCCCCTCTCTCTTCCTTCTCTCTCTCTCTCTTTATCTTATCTTTTATCTATCTATCTGTCTATCTATTATCTCTCTATCTGATGCTCTCTGTCTCTCTCTCTCTCTCTCTCTCTCTCTCTCTCTCTCTCTCTCTCTCTCTCCTCTCTCTTCTCTCTCTCTCTCTCTCTCTCTCTCTCTTCCCTCTTTCTCTCCCCTTTGTCATTATCATCACGTTTATCATGGCAAATTAATAATTATTACTGCAATAAAGTTATTTTCTCATGTCAGTTGTATGTCAGTCATTAATGATCATGAGCTGATAGTAGTTAGGCTATTTAGTAGAATGGACCTTTAATTCATATTATTCTATCAAAAGTATGTTATTTTAGCTATAATCATGATGCTGATGTGATAATAATGATGATAATGATGATGATGATGATGTGATGATGATAATGACCATAATGAGGATGATGATAATAATGATAAGGATGATTATGATGATGATAATGATAATATTGATAATGAAAATGGTGATAATGATAGTTTTAATAATAATAAGGATAATAATAATAGTAATAATGTTATATAATAACAATAAAACAAAGACAAGAGTAACGATGATTATGAGGATAATCTTCATTGATTAATAATCCTTATTATTATGATTATCATAATGATAGTCAGAATAATTATGATAACGATGATAATAATAATATTTTGTTATTATTATGATAATAACACAAATGAAATGATATAATGATTATGAGGATAATCATTATTATGATAATAACACAAAAGAAAATGATAATGATAATAATTATAAAAATTATCACAATGATAAAAAAATGATAGAAAGGATAATGACATTAACAATGATAATAACAATAATGATGATAATAATAATGATTATAAAGATAATGACAAAAGTATCGACAATGACTATGATAATGATAGTAATATTAGTGAGAATAATCATAGTAGTAATGATAGACATAATAATAATAACAATAACGATAATAATGATAATAGTCATAGAATGATAATAAGATAAGATAAAAATTACGATAATGATAAGATGATAAAAATAAAAATGAAAATAATAATGAAAATTATGATAACAATAAAACAATAACAACAATAAGATTAATAATAACAATCATAATAATGATGATAATGATTATTAAAACAATAGAAACAATAAAATAGATATAGCAATAAGAAAATTATACTAGTTATGATAACAGTAATGATAATAATAATAACAATAATGATGGTACTGCTACTGATAATGATAAAGATGATTATAAGAATCAGCATAATAATGAGTGAAATGATAATGGCGATAATAACAGATAATGACAATAATAATATCATTAACAATAATCATGATGTTAATAGTAATAACGATAACAATAGTAAAAATAATAACAATGATAGTGATGAATATATAATATCATTGATGATAGTGATAATGATAATAATGATACTAATAATGATAATGGAAATAACAATAACGATAACAATCCTCATAAAAATGATGATATCATTAGTAGCAAGTATTAGTAGTGATAATAACAATAGTGTTTAAATAACAATAGTAATGATGATGAAAATAATATTAATGATAATAACGATAATAGTAATGGATGATTATAGTAATGGTAATTATAACAATGATAATGATCAGAGTAATAATGATAATGATAATTATATTGACAGAATAACAATAATGACAGAAGTGATAATAATGGTACTAACAATAATGACAATAGTAGCAATGATAAAAATGATAATAATGATAACGATCCTAATAATGATAATATTGATAATAATTTTAAAAATCATAATAATGATAATGAATGATGATATTAATATTAATTATTGTAATGATAAAAGTAATAATAATGATCATTATTATTGTTATTACTTTTATTGCTATTTTTGCCATCACTATTATCATTGTTATTAATACTATTATTATTATCATCATCATTATTATTATCATTATTATGATAACAATAATAATGATCCTGATAACAAGGGTGATAATGATGATCTTAATTATAGCTATTATAACAATAATGATAATGACAATGAAAATATTAGCAAAAATTAAGAGATCTTTATATGTAAAGATAAAATAAAATTATCTTATTTTCTTATCAACTGAGGATGTCATTTTCTCAAAAAAGAAGAAAAAAAAAAGTGTACATATCCGACATAAACGTTTCTGCTGTAAACGTTTCTACTTCTGCTTTATATTCTTGTTTTATGCTTTGCTGTTGGCGGTTGTGTAACATTTGAGCGAGGTTGTGGGCGTGGGGGTTGGATTGTGGGTGTTTGTGTTGTGTGTTTTGTTTTTGTTTGGGTAATTGTGTGTCTAGGGATGAGGGTTGGGGGCTGTTGTGTGTGTGTGTGTGTGTGTGTGTGTGTGTGTGTGTGTTTAAGCGATTTTTGGATATCTCTGTTCCTAAGATGTGTGTTTGTATTTGTTTGTGTATGAGAATTGATTTTTATGTGTGTGGGAGTGTTTTAATTGTTCATGTGTGTGTGTGTGTGTGCGCGCGTGTGTGTGGTGTGTTTGTATGTGTGTGTGTATGTGAGATGGTATGTATTTGTGTGTGTGAGAAAGCATTTGTTTGTGCGAATGTATGTACGGTTGTGTGTATATGTGAGATGGTATGTATTTGTGTGAGTGTGTGAGAAAGCATATGCACGGGTGTGTGAAAATCTGCAATTGTATGTGTATGTGTACATATCTGAGTACATAGCTACATACAGGATATATGTGTACAGTATCTGGATACTTGTGCGTTTATGTAGACACGTGCGGTACATACCAGTCCATACAAGATACCATTCTTAGTTTGGGATTTCCCAGCCCTGCTCTTAACTTGAGGGTACAAACAGATACCTTGGGCACAAAATTTCTTGATTTGACAATGTAATTTTCATTAAACGTACCATTATTATTATTATCATTATCATTATTGATGTCATTTTTTATTATTACCATTATTATTATTGTTATTATTATCATTATCATTATTATTATTATTATTATTATTATTATTATTATATTAATTATTATTATTATATTATTATTATTGTTTTGTTGTTGTTGTATTATCATATATCATTATCATTTATTTTTATCATTATTCATTATTATTATTATTATTATTATATCATATATAGTAGTATATAGTCATTATTATTCATTATATTTATTATTATTATTATTATTATTATTATTATTGTTATCATTATGTTATTCTCATTGTTATTATCATTATTATTATCATTATTTATCATTATCATCATTATTATAATTAATATTAGCATTGTTTAATCATTATTATTATCATTTCTGTTATTTCATTATCATTATTATTATCCATTATATTTATCATTATCATTAAATCAATTTTCATTATCATCATCATATTAATCATTAACATTATCTTTATTATTATCATTATCATTATTGTTATACTATTATCTATTTGCATTATTCATTATTATTATTATTATTATTATTATATTATTATTATTTATTATTATTATTATTATTATTATTATTATTATTATTATTATTATTATTATTATTATCTATCATTATTATTATTATTTTACATATATTTAATCATTATTAATATTTATCATTATCCATCAATCATATTATCATATCATTATCTTTATATTATCATTATTTTATTACTATTATTACTATTTTATTATTATCATTATCATTATTATATTATTATTATTATTATTATCATTATATTATATTGTTATATATTATTTATCATCTATTATTATTTATTATTATCATTATTATTTTTATTATCATTATTATTATCATTATTATTATTAATTATTATTATCATTATTATTATTATTATCATATAATAATATATTTTATTTTATTATTATTTATATTATTAATCGTCTTCATCGTCATCAATCATTATTATCATCATTATTGTTGTTTTTCATTCTTGTTATTATTATAATGATAATGACAATGATGATGTGATGATATAACAATATTACGATCAATAATATAACTGATGGAGTAACAATCAAACATTGGTAATAATAATATGATAATCATACTGATGACAGTAATAATGATAAATAACAGTAGTACTATAATAATAAATATTATATCGTACCACTCCTCCTCCTTCTACTGCTACTACTTCTACTACTATTACTACCACTACTGCTTTATCACTAGTACTACCACAACTTTTGCTACTAATACAAGAACTGATGATTAAAAAAGCTTATACTTTTCTTGTCTGCGTCTCAGCGAATCCCAAACTCCTTCTAAGAAAGCAACGAAAACTATTACCAGACGAAGCATACCCCTTTCCTCACCCGCAGTCTAATGTGATGAAAGTATAGCCAAGGTATAGCCATTTCCTGAGGTTTATAAGCGATAGATTTACAACGCGATAGACAGTTTCTCCGAATTTCTAGGGTGTGGGGGGGGGGGGGGATAAACACGTCAGTGCGATTATGCAAATTAGATCAAATCGGGTAGTAATTGCATTAGAC
>NW_020868796.1:489307-494307 GCF_003789085.1 Penaeus vannamei
GAATCTATTTGAGGGTTGCATTTCAATCGTATCTTGAGGCGACGGTGATATATTAGTTTAAAAAAAGGAAAAAAAGAAAAAAAAGCGAATGGGTAGTTCACCGAAGGTTTTGACGATGGGTTTTGGAGGGAGGGGAGGGGGGGGGGAAGAGGGGGAGGGGGAGTGGGAGGGGAGGACGGGAGGGGGGAAGGGGAGGAGGGAGGGGGAAGGGGAGGAGGGAGGGAAGGAAGGGGGAAGGAGAGGAAGGGGAGGAGGAGGAGAGGAAGGGGGGGGGGAGGGGGGGGAGGGGGGAAGACCTACCGCGGTTTCCCGAAAGGGTTGGGAAATGACTGCACTTTCTGTACGTATTAATTTTCTCTCTATTTATCTGTCTGTCTGTCTCTCTCAATCCCTGTCTCCCTTTCTCACTCTTAGTCTAACTCTGTCTATCTTATTCCCTTTCTTTTTTTCTTTTTTTTTACTTTGTCTGTCTCTTCCTCTGTCTCACATTTTCTGTCTCACATTTTCTTATCCTCACTCTCTTTTATTTTCTCTCTCTCTCTCTCGCTCTCCCTCTCCCTATCCCTCTCAATCTCCCTATCCCTCTCACTCTCCCTCTCCTTCATTCCCTTTTCCAAGAGCCCATTTTTTTCTTGAACTAAGATTGAACAATATCAAAGGCTATATACTCCTATCAACTTCATTTACCCTTGACGTAATAATAACTATCAAACAAACTTCATTAAACGAGGGCATTAGATAATCACTACCCCAGAAGTTAGGGCTGGTTTAAATTTGGTAAATAGATACGACTTTCAATAACCAATAACGAACAGGAGGTAGTAATCTAAACCAACGTCAAGATAGTTCGTTACTTGATATCAGTTACGAATGTACGTGTCTTACCTGGCTTGATATGGGTTTACGTTGTTCAGTTTGCGATGGAGTAATTGGGAGTTTATCATACATTCTTTTTTCTTCTCTTTTCTATGCTCTCTCTCTCTTTCTTCTTCTCCTCTCTCTCTCTCTCTCTCTCTCTCCTCTCTCTCTCTCTCTCTCTCTCTCTGCCTCTCACTCACTTTCTCACTCTCTCTCTCTCACTTACTCCCACTCTCTTTCTCTCTCTCTCTCTCTCTCTCTCTCTCTCTCTCTCTCTCTCTCTCTCTCTCTCTCTCTCTCTCTCTCTCTCTCTCTCTCTCTCTTCTCTCTCACTCTCTCTCACTCTCACTTCTCACCTCTTTCTCTCTCTCTCTCTCTTTCTCTCTCTCTCTCTCTCTCTCTCTCTCTCTCTCTCTCTCTCCTCTCTCTCTCTCTCTCTCTCTCTCTCTCTCTCTCTCTCTCTCTCTCTCTCTCCTCTCTCTCTCTCTCTCTCTCTCTCCTCTCCTCTCTCTCTCTCTCTCTTCTCTCTCTCTCTCTCTCTCTCCCTTTCTCTCTCTCTCTCTCTCTCTCTCTCTCTCTCTCTCTCTCTCTCTCTCTCTCTCTCTCTCTCTCTCTCTCTCTCTCTCTCTCTCTCTCTCTCTCTCTCTCTTCTCTTCTCTCTCTCTCTCTCTCTCTCTCTCTCTCTTTAATGTACATGAGAGGTTGCTGATGCCCGGATGGTTGTAAAAGTTCTGAACAATATTATGTTTCGAATGATCAACAGCCTGTCAATCTGCTGTCAGTCATTTGCCGCTTGTTAAGTGTGTCTTTGCCTAGAGAAGATGATGGGGAAGAAGAAGATAAACGTAGTAGAAAGAAGTAGGTGAGAGAAGAAGAAGATAAAGAAGCAGAAAGAAGAAAATGAAGAAGCAGGCAGAAAAGGAGGAGAGGAAGAAGAAGAAGAAGAAGAAGAAGAAATAGTTGAAGAAGTGGGAGGAGTAAGAGAATAATAAAAGGAGGAAAAAAAATATAGTATTAAGTGACAGATACACGAATGGTAGCTTAATAGAAGCGGTTTATTTTGATAATTCAGAAATCGTTTACATAACTATATTTATTCTTCCTTTTTTTCTCTTTTGTTTTGATGAAGATGAAGATGGATAGACACGCTAGTGATGACAGATGACAGGTTGGCAAGTTGGTGACAGTATGACAGGTTAGTGATAGCAAGTTTTTGAAATTCTACAGTGTTATTTGGACATGTTGCAACGAAAACAATGATAATTTAATAGTGATGATGATGTTAATGATAATGATAATGATAATAATAATGATAATGACAATAATGATAATAATAATAATAATAATAATAATAGTAATAATGATAATAATGATAATGATAATGATAATATTTTTAACTTTTAACTCCGCCAAGGTTATAGGGTCACTGATGCAATATGAATATTCGCACTTGAAGAATTACATCAAAATCACCCCTCTTGATCCGGATCCGGATCCAGATCCCCACCAAATTTCAATGTCATCTAAGTTGGGCGAAGACGCACCTCTAGAAAAAAAAAAAGAAAGATGAAGAAGAAGAAGAAGAAGAAGAAATAAATAAAAAAAATAAAACAATCTGAAAGAAGAAGAAGAAAATTTTTAAAAATCTGAAAAATGTTCCTAACGTTTCTATTTTCCTAACCAACAAACAAACCTACTAGCCAACGCTACTAAAAACAACCACCTTGATGAAGGTAATAATCATAAAAAAATAATGTTAATAGATAAGAACAGATAGTTAAATAGATTGATATTAAATGATAAATAAATAGACTGTAGTATTAAGTGGTTGAATATGAGTCCTTGTTTAACAGCCCTGTTTGCCTTGATAGTTGAGAAATCGGATATAACAAATAGTTAAGAGCAGTTGGGAAATAATAAGTAATATACTTTTCGATGTGTCAGTTCTTTACATTTACTTTTTCTAAATGCCTTCTAGTTATATTATATATATATATATATATATATATATATATATATATATATATATACATATATATATATTATATATATACATACATACAACATACACATATATATATATATATATATATATATATATATATATATATATATATATATATATATATATATATATATATAAAATGACGGGTCTGTATTATATATATTTAATGTATATATCATACTTATAGATAAAATCTTGAGCCTTGTCAAGTTTATGTTTGATAGTTAACTTTTTGTGTGTTATTATAAAACTATTTATGCACATGTTTATCTCTATCAAAGCTATATTCATGCTTTTAGTTTTGATATTTTCATATCAACAATGACTATATATTTTTATATCAAGTTTATATCAATATCTATATCTATATTGCATTTATAAGAGCTGCTTATAAGTTTATATTGACATGAAATATATGTCCATATGTAAAATGAATTTATAAAAAACACATAAGATGTTCGTCTCTGTCTCTACAAAAGAAAAAAGAAAGATAAAACATAGGAAGAAAAAAACGAAAGGAAGAGATAGAGAAATACACAACAAAAGGAATAAAGAGAGAAAGAATAGATAAAAAAAAAAAAAACATTTTAATTAATAAAAGCCACTGTTGTTGAAATAAATGTAATGTTGACATCAATGCATCACTGGATTAATTCGGAGGCAATGAGTTGAGAAAATGAGTTTTGAGATTTGAAATAAGGTTGTGAGTTTGTCGGTTATGAGATTTGCTTTGGATTTTTGTGGTGTTTGGTAGATGAGATGAGGTGAGAGGATGAGGGGGATGAGAGAGAGAGAGCGTGTGGGGGTAAGGGAAAGATGAGGATGAGAGAAAGAGTGAGAGAGTAGGGGTGAGGGAAAGATGAGGAGGATGAGTGAGAGAGTGAAGGGAGACGAGGAGGATGAGAGAGAAAGGGGGGTTGAGGGAAAGATGAGAGGGATGAGAGAGAGAGTATGAGGGGAGATGAGGATGTGAAATAGAATAATAAGAAGATCAAGGGAGATGAAGACATGAGGGTTATGATGAAATAAAGACCAGGGAAAACGCGAGAAAAATAATGAGATAGTTGAGAGAATGATGACGAAAGCGTAAAGGAGGAAATGAAGGAGTGATGAAGGAGATGAGGAGAGAGAGACAAACAGACATGCAGACAGACAGACAAACAGCGAGCGAGAAAGAGAAGAAGGAGAGAGACGGAGAGAGACAGACAGACAGACAAACAGCGAGCAAGAGCGAGTGAAGAAGAGAGACAGACAGAGAGCGAGAAAGAGAAAGAAGGAGAGAGACGGAGAGAGACAGACACACAGAATAGAGACAGAAGGCGAACAGAAAACGAGCGGCGGGCGCATAGAAAACGGGCGCCCCTTCGCAGCAGGACACAGCCTCCTTGAAGCCGCTGCGAGAATCCCTTTAGCCGGCGGCCTGGGCGTCTGCTCCTGCTACCTGCTACCATCTTATTTCCACTTGATATATACCGGGCGTCGCCTGCTCCCCTGCTCGCCTGCCTTCCTGCTAACCTTAGTTGCACACCGCTGCACCGCCCGGCCTCTGCAACGGTCGTCATAACTCTAGGACAAAGAGGTAACATGCACAATAATCTGTATTAGAGTGATTGTTATTATTATGGTCCTGTGCTTGCAAACGCTCGGGTTCCTGATTGCGCAGGTTCTCGCATTGCAGGATAAGTTGCAATTGCAGTCTTTTGCACCTGTTCAAATCAGTTGCCTCGTGTCATATTTCTTTGCTTGTATTACCTGGGCTGGAAAAGCGATGCCAGTTTGCCTTATTTTTTATACACTATTTCATCTAATATTTTGTTTTTCTTATCATTATTTCTCTTGTGGTTGTTATTAGCGATGATTAAGTTGATTATGATGTTGATATTGCAAGGAATGGATGTTATTTGGACCTACTTGTGTTCGCTATTTTATGGGTTGTTGTGTAAAGTTTTGAGTACGGCAAAAACTTGGAGAAAATATACGATAATTTTGTTGTTGTTTTTAAGATAAGGATGATGTTAATGCCTCAGGTAATGACTATAGCATTAATGATGATGATGATAATGAGGAAGACGATAATGATGGGGATGATGCTGATGATCAAGATGATCGTGATATTGATGCTAATACTATTATTAGT
>NW_020868796.1:501807-509307 GCF_003789085.1 Penaeus vannamei
TCCACCTCCTCTTCCTCCTCCTTTTTTTCTCTCCTCTTCCTCTTCCTCCACCACCTCCTCCTCATCCTCTTTTTCTCCCTCATCTCCTCCTATCCATCTACGATAGTCTCAAACTATTTTTTTCAAAAAGACAAAAGAACAATATATGTGCACGATAATCAACGTGTGTACAAATCATGGATATTTGTACGTACACAGACATACGTAGCGAAAGGTGAGTTATATGTGTGTGTGTATATATATATATATATATATATATATATATATATATATATATATATATATATATATATTATATATATATATATATATATATATATATATATATATATATATATAATATATATGAGTGTGTGTGTGTGTGTGTGGGTGTTTATATATGATATAATAAGAATGATAATAATGATAATGATAATAATAAATAATAATAATAACAATAATAATAATAATAATAACAATAATAATAATAACAATAATAATAATAATAGCGATGATAATAATGAAATGAAAGAAAACAGGCAACAGTAATAATAACAAAAAATATAATAATAATGAAAATAACAATAATAAAAACAACAATAACAACGAAATGAAACAAACCAGAAATAAGAAGAACGAAAACGAGAAAAGAAGACAAAGAAAAGGACGAAAGAGACACAAGAAGGAAACCGGAACGAAACGGGAAAAGGAAGCCAACTCAATGTCAACACTTGTTTAATCAAAATCCATTGTTTATAAACACTCGCTGCCTTTGTAAGTCCTTCGTAAACATTAATCGTATAAGCTGGTATGCTTGGCGCTCGAGCAAGGTTTCTCGATCGTTATTTTGTTTGTTTGTTTTTTGTTTGTTTTTTGCATGTTATGGAATAAATTGTTGTTTTTTAGGTGGATATTGCTTGTTTTGGGGATATGATGGAGATGGGCATTTGTTTATTAATAAATGAACTACATATAGATAGGTATGTATACATTCACCTACACATGCAGAGAACTTGTACACACACACACACACACACACACACACACACACACACACACACACACACACACACACACACACACACACACACACACACACACACGCGCACACACACTTAACAACGCACTCAGACAGATACGTTATCTAGACGCACACACATGCATACTTCTCAATACATACACAAGCGAAACAGACACACTCAAGCGCTCACCGAAGCAGCAATATTCTCACGTCAACCATATCCGGACGCATAGACGAACGGCAGTGACGTCACCACGGGCAACCGCGTCAGGTAAAATTTCGAGAGGCCAAAGGGAACCCCAGAATAAACAAACCACTTGGTACGACCTCTGGTACGACCACGAGGCATTAGAATACCGACTAAAAGTGTAAAGGGAAGGGGATTAGGTGTCGGGTATAACAAATGACGATCGCATCTGTCACAGGATAAAGGATTTCCGCGAATTCAAGGAAGGGCATTATACCTCGTTCGTGTCGGGGATTATGTCCATGCTTTGAACTCTAGGAGAATCAAGTGTTATCATCTCTCTCTCTCTCTCTTTCTCTCTCTTTCCCTCATTAGCATAAAGAAAGAAATGGGATAAACTCCAAGAGAATCAAGTGTTATCATGTCTCTCTCTTTCTCTCTCTTTCCCTCGTTAGCATAAATAAAGAAATGGGTTAAAAGAAAGAGGAAAGGCAGTGTTTTCATCACTATGCTTTGGTTTAAAAGTCTAGACTGAACTTTCGAGCGAGAATTACGGATATATACACGATTGCGCAAAGCGACCTTCCCTTGTCTGGGCCAATTTCCTGGTCTCGTTATCACCTCGTGTTTATATATCATCTTATTTTGTTGGTTTATATCATAACAAGGCGTCCTTCTGGAGATTCAATGATCACTGTTTTGTGAGGGATATGTTAACAACAGTGTATATCGCATTTTACGTTTTCTTACTTGGATTAGGATTGGGATAATCTTTTATCCCTTTGACTCTGAGGGAGAGAGGAGGAGGAGGGAGGAGGGAGGGAGAGAGGGAGGAGGGAGGGGGAGGAGGAGGAGGGGAGAGGGAGGGAGGAAGGGAGGGAGGGAGACAGACAGACAGAAAGAGAGAGAGTGGGAGAAAGACAGACAGACACACACAGAGAGAGGGAGGGAGATAGATAGATAGATAGAGAGAGACAGACAGACAGACAGTCAGAAGAAGAAACGAAACAGATATTGAAAGAGAGAAAGAGAGAGACCGAGGCAGAAAGAGTAAAACGAAAAGAAACGGCAACTAAACTAAATAAAACAAAACAAAAAGTGAATAGCGATGCAAAAAAAAAGTTTGAAAAATACGAGAAAATCCAATTCTCAAACACGCTTAAAGACACAATATCTATCCCCCCTCCCCCTTCCCTTCTCCCTAACCTTCCTCTGTCTCCCCCCCCCTCTCACTCCCTCCACATCTCTCCTCTCCCCCTACTCACTTCCGGTTCCCCTTCCCCGATCTCCTCTCCCTTATCACTCCTCCCCTTTCACCCTCCCTGCTTCTCCCTCCCCATCCCTCCCCCTTTTCACACCCTTCCCTTCCCTTCCCCTCCCCCCTTCACACCCCTTCCCTTCCCTTCCCCTCCCCCTTTCACACCCCTTCCCTTCCCCTCCCCCCCCCTTTCACCCCTTCTCTTCCCCCCCCCATCCCCCAACCACCCCTTCCAAGCTCTTTCATTCAGGTATCCTTCTCTAAATACCTGTAACACGTTCTACACCTGTTTTGCCCCCCCTCCCCCCCCCCCCCTTGGCAATACCTTGCACCCTCTGCTCACCCTTGGCAAGTGTGTTGGTGCCAGATCTTGATAAGGGTTTTAGGATCGGTTGGTTGGAGGGGGAGAGGGGGAGGGGGTGGGGGGTTGTATTGAGGAGGTGTTTGGGGGGTGTAAGAGGGGGTAGTGTTGGGGTGGGGTGGAGGTATAGGGGAGTGTGAGAGTGGGGGTAAATTGTGGGAGGAGGGGGTTGTTGTGTGTGTGTGTGTGTGTGTGTGTGTTGTGTGTGTGTGTTGTGTATGTGTGTGTATGTGTGTACTGTGTGTGTGTGTGTGTGGTGTGTGTGTGTGTCTGTATTTCGCTTGTGGATGTGTACCCATGTTTTTTGACAACGTATCCAAATAATAGCATAGATCGAAAACGTTAAGAAAAAAATAATCTAAAACGAGAGGAAAACAAAACAAATGAAATATAAGTAAAGAAAGATGAAGAAAACAAACAAACAAGCAAAACAACAAAACCAAAAAGAAGAAATGAATAAATAAATCCATAATAAAAATAGAAAATATAGCAAAATAATCACGGGCTCATTTTGCAGGTCGTAATGCATTGCAATTGCAGAAAATCATTCGCAGATTTGACGACGATTTAGATGATATTCATGCAGTTTTTTTTTCTTAAATGCGCTATTGTTATTTTTTTTACATTATTGATATCATTCCTTTACCATTTATTAGATATTGCCATCCTTGATATAACCAGGATCAGATACAGGGGTGACTGTCCTAATCATATCACATGTTTTTATTACAGTTATAGTATTGATTATTGATGTATGATTAGTAGGAAAAGGGAGAGTAGAGAGTTTACATTGGATAGGAATGAAGTTAGCAGCAGAGAGTATTTATTGTTTTTATTCTTATAATGTTATTGCTAAGGTTTACACTGATATGTCACTGTTTATCATTACTTGTTTTTAGAATAAAAGTGAATGGTCAAAAGGGTTTGTATGAATATTCATATACGTTATAATATTTATATATATATGTTTATTTATATACATTATGTTATTGCTATTACATTGATATACCACTGTTCATCATTACTTATTTATAGAGTAAAAGTGAATGGTCCAAAGTTTTTCATGTATATTATAATATTTATATACATTATGCTATTACTTACACACATTATGTTTATGCTCAGATTTGCATTGATAAGCCACAGTTTATCTTCCTCATTTCAAAGAAGAAAAGTTAATGGTCAAAATTCTTTCTATGATTGTAGCTTCGGCACACACTCAACAAAGGGATAAATTTAATCCACCTCACGAGCCGAAAGATTGTGCTACCTATATCAAAATTAGGTAAGTCAAGATAAGGTTTTCGCGATATTTCCCTTAAATCTAATAGCTGGATTGGAGGCGGCGCAAGAGGAGATTAATAACGTCGATGAAGTTTTATGGTCATTTCGTGGAATAGAAATTTTGAAATAATTGTATACTGATTACGATTTTGAAATTTTGCCCACTAGATTGGTAATAGAACAGTAACTTAGCACAAATATATTTATATTAGCATATGAAAAATTCTCGATATGACATATACTGTATATATATAAATATATATATATATATATATATATATATATAATATATATATATATATATATATATAATAATAATATATATATATATACATACAGATAGATAGATAGATAGATATGTCATATGTATAAACATATGACATATGTATATGTGTGTGTGTGTGTGTGCAGTGTGTGTGTTGTGAAGTGTCAGTGTGAAAGAAGAGGGATAAAGAAGAAAATATAGACAGCGGCGAAGGTCACAGCCGTGTGTAAGGTTAACGCTGTGTAAAATGGCCAGGAATTTCATGGCTGTAAATCGCACGTGAAAGCTTACTGTTCGGGATTTTTTTCTGTCTTTTTTATTTCTCTTTCTGTCTTGCTCCCCTTTCCCTGTTTTTATTTTCTGGGGGGAGGGGGGTTAGGTATTCGAAGGTGAAAGGAGAAAAAGGAGAGAAAGAAGGAAGGCGTAAGGTGAGTTGAAAGAGAAAAGAAGAGAGAAAGATATATATATATATATATATATATATATATATATATATTATATATATAATATATATATATATATATATATATATAGAGAGAGAGAGAGAGAGAGAGAGAGAGAGAGAGAGAGAGAGAGAGAGAGAGAGAGAGAGAGAGAGAGAGAGAGAGAGAGAGAGAGAGAGAAGAGAGAAGAAAAGAAGAAGAAGAAGAAAAGAGATAAAAACAAACGAGAAAATAAAAGGCAACACCCCCCCCAAAAAAAAAAAAAAAAAAAAAAAAAAAGACAAGGCATAATAACCAAACCAACTAACCAACCAAGCAACCAAACAAGGAAACAAACAAACTCCACAACCAAAAAGAAAAAAAATGGCTTCCACACCTCAGCCCCAAACGCGTCAAGCACAGTGAATGATGCGCCAGGGGTGACTATATCAAATGCCTCCTTTTATAATGTTAATTCCTCTGCCTCTTTTAGCTCGCAAGCGCCTGCGGGAGATGCCTGATATACAGCATAATCCGTTCGCGTAACGTTTCATGGGGATAGTAAACATTTTGACGTAATATATTGTGGTTTGATGTCTTTCTTCGGGGAGTTTGAATCGGGGGTCAGCTGGGACGGGGGGGGGGGGGGGTTGCGATCTCTCTCTATCTGTCTGTTGATTTGTAAGTCTGTCTGTCTAAGCAAACAGGCACATTCAGCACACACGTACACATGCATGCATGCATAAACACACACACAAATATAATTATGTATAGTGTTTATATATATATATAATAATATATATATATAATATATATAATATATATATATATATATATATATATATATATATATATATATTATATATATATATATATATATATATATATATATATATACATACATGCACATGTATATATATGTTATGTATTACATGTATAACACACACACATATGTACATGTGTGTGTGTTTGTGTGCATATATTAATTAGTCGTCTGATGAAGAACTCGCGAAGAGATCGAAACGTTACGATTAAATTTCATTTCTTATTGTGTGGCTTGTGTGCGTTAATGTGTTTGTGTTTGTATGTATGTATGTATGTATATATATATATTATATATATATATATATATATATATAATATATATATATATATATATATAATGTATGTATGTATGTATATAAATATATATAATATATATATATATATATATATATTATATATATATATATGTGTGTGATGTGTTGTCTGTGTCTGTGTGTGTGTGAATATGCATACAGACAGGCAGGCAGATACAAATGTATGTGAAAGTCCAAACAAAAATATATAAATATAAATATAGAGATAGAGAGAATAATGGAGCCGAAAAAAACGACGTGTCCAAGCCAAAATTACCAACGCGCAAAAACATACAAATAATATACAATATACCTTTTTATTCTTGACGTTAGTGTGCTCGTACTTTTTTGATAGTCAACGTATAGCAATTAAAAGAAGAAAAAAGAAAAAAAACGCCATTTCTGTAAAGGTAAGAAAAATCTGGTGATATATTCTCGGATTAGGACATTTCGCAAGTGTGTGATATATCGCCTTTTTCGATAGGTGAATAAGGGATATTTTTGTGTGGTATAAAACAACAAACAGCATGGTTATTTAAGTAAAATTTAGAGTATCGCAAATGCTGCAATACAAACACACACACAACACACACACACTCACACACTCAACTTATCACTCCTCACACATAAACGACCTATTTATAAAAATATATAGACAAACAAGGAAACAAAGATTAAGAAAACGTTTAGAATATACACCCAAACGGATGAATAAAGAACTAAACAGATAAACATAAAAAATAATATAATGAACAAAATGATAATGATCTTAATAACGAAATAAGATAAGATTATAATAATACCTATTAAAAAACTACAAAGAACTAGTATTACGCATATATCTTCAAAGCTCCTCTTATCTAATTTTTCACTTAATTCATTCATTTTCCTGACCTCCCAAACCCCATCTTCGATTCCATCTATTTTAAGGGGAGACTACGCTATATCCTCACCTGCACCCTCTTCGTCATACAAAAGGGAGATGGTGTAGATGGTGAGAGCGTCTTAAGGCCAATTCCGTGTTGGCTGTCAAGGGGAATGAGAGGGAGAGGGGAGAAAAAGGAAGGGAAGGGAGAGGGGAGAAGGAGGGGAGGGTGGGGAGGGAGAGAGGGGATGAGAGGAGGTAGAAGGGAGAGAGGAGAGGAGAATGAAGGAGGAAGGGAAGGAGGGAACAAGAAGGGAGAGAGAGGGTAGAAGAAGGGGCAAGGAGGGAGAGGAAAGAAGGAGGGAGAGAAGAGAGGAGAAGGGAGAGGGATGGAAAGAGAAAGGGAAAGGGAAGAGTCCTGGAAAGAGGAGAGATAGATGGGAGAAAAGAGGATAAAGATGGGAGAGAAGAAAAAAAAGGTGGAAAAGGATGAGATAGACAAGGGAATAAGAAAGAGAGGAGAAGGAAGGCAAAAAGATAGCAAAGGAAGGGAAGAAGGAAGAAGGAGAAGGACAAAAAAGGAGAAACGGGGACGTACATGGGGAGGGGGAGAGGAGGGGGGAGGGAGGAGGAGAGATCATCAAAATCGTCATCATCTATAAATGGTTCATATTGAGATCAACATCATCATCATCACATTATCATCATTATTTTCATTATGAGAATTATAAAAACTATAT
>NW_020868796.1:511807-526406 GCF_003789085.1 Penaeus vannamei
TCCTGCGTTCAATCCGCGCGCTGCCAGTGGATGGTCACACCCGGCCATTCCTTGCACACAGGGGTTGATTTAGAAACAAAGATAAGACAGACAGTGTGTCACAGTAAAGAATATCCATTGTAACAAATGGAATTAAAACTAAATTGTCTAATCTTTACAATCTTCATCTCTCTCTCAACCCTCCCTCATAGATCTTCTTACCCCTTCCTCCTTTTTCTATCCCCTTTCTTTCTTCTCTTTTCTCCTACCTTTCCCTCTCCTCCTTTCCCCTCATCCTTCCTCCTCCTTTACTTTCTCGATCCATCCTCCTTTTCCTCTCTCCTTTCCTCTCTCTTCTCCTCCTTCCTCCTTCTCCCACCTTCCTCCTTCCCCCTCTTCTCCTGCTCCCTCCCATTCTTCTCCCACTCTCTCTCCTTCTCCTCTCTCCCCCTCTCTTCCCTTCCTTTCCTCCTTCTCCTCCCTTCTCTCCCCACTCCTCCTTTTCCTTCCCCTTTCCTCCCCTCTAACTCCTCCTTCTTCCTTCCCCCTTCTCTCCCTCCTCCACCTCCCCCTTCTCCTCCTCCCACTCCTTCCTCCCCCCCTTCCCCTTCCCCTTCTCTCCTCCTCTCCTCTCTCCCTCCTCCTTTCTCCTCCTCCCTCCCTCCTCCTCTCCACCTCTCCCTTCTCCTCCTCTCCTTCCCCTTCTTCTCTCTCCTTCTCCGTCTTCTCATCCGCGCCTGACAATTACCCTGATGTATAGACGGCGAAAACGACGTCTTAATAGACTAATGCGTGCGATTGGACTCCGCCGGAGGGGTGTTTATCACAGGAGAGAATCGTTGAATCGATTCCTAATCTCGTTTAGTGGGATTTGATGATGTTCATGTGAGCTGCGCCTTTCTCTGCTTATTGGGAGAGTTGGTTTTGGAGAGGTTTATTTGTTTTGTTTTCTTCTTTTTTCTGTATTCATATTTTGTTCTGATTTGTTGGATTTTGTTTTGTTTTGTTTCGTGTGATCCTATGTCTTCTCTTTATAGTTTTAGTCTTTTATGTCCTTGAATTTGTTATTTCGTGCTGTAAGTTTGTCGCTCTCTCCTCTCTTCGGATCAAATCTTCCTCAGTTCTCTTCTCTCTCTTCTCTCTCTCTCTTCGAAGGCTCCGTCATCTCTCTCTCGTCTTCTCTCTCCTCCTCTCATAACTTACTCTCCCCTTTCCAGAACCATCTCCCTTCTTCCTCCCTTACGTGTCCTTTTCCCTCCTTACCCTCCTTCCGTACCTTCCCCCTCTCTCCTCACCCCCTCCACCCCCCCCCCCCCCTCAACATCCTGGTCACCGCGCACAAACACATAAAATCCTTCACAGAGCTGCCAGCCAAAGCGATAATGACCTTCTTTGACCTTTTCTCTCCTCCCCTTCCTTTTATTTCTTCCCTTGTACCTCCTTTCTTCTTTTTTCCCTCCCCTCTTTCTTTATTTTCTCTTTTCAACTAAACTATTCTTTTTCTTCTTCCTAATTTCTCTTTCCATTCTTCTTACTCTTTTTACTCCTCCTTTCGTCCTTTTCGCCTAGTTACACCCGTTTCCTCCTCCTCTTCCCACTCTTCTCATCCTTCCCTTCTCTTTCTTCTTCTCCATCTCCCTTCCCTCCGACTCTTTTTCTCTCTTCTCTATCTTATCATTTAATCTCTCTCCTTAGTCCCTTCTCATCTCCGTCCCCCTCCTCTATTTCCTTCGCCCCTCTTCTTTCCTATCTTCCACTTGCATTCCCCCGATCCCTTTATTATTCCTTTTTCACCCTCCCCCTCCCCTCCCGATCCCTTTACTCCTCTTTCCGACTCTTTCCCCTCTCTTCCACTTTCTCTCCCTTCTCCTCTCCGCTTTCTCCACTTCCCTCTTCTTCTCCACTTTTTCCCATCCCCATTCTCATCATCATTTCTCTCTCCTCTCCTTTCTCCCTTCCTTCTATTCTATCCTCCCCTATCTTACTCCTTTTCTCATGTCTCTTTCTCTTATCCATCTTTTCCCTCTTTCTCTTCTTTTTTCCTTTCTTTCCACCTATTCAACTCTCCATTCTCTTCTTCCTATCCTCCTCTCCCCTCCTATTCTATCCTCCCCTCTCCCTCTTCCTTCTTTACGCACTTCCTCTCCCCTCCATCACCCCTATCTCCTTCACCCCCTCCCCTTCCCCCCCTTTCCCCCCCCCAACCCCCCTTCCCTGATGACGTCAGACTTTGTCGTCTGTCTCGCTTTATCTCTGTAGCTGTAAATTTAAAGATGGATATGGTTGTTCTAAATCATTTACTTATTTTCTCTCTTTCTTTTTTATTTCTTTTTTTTTTCTTAAGAAATGTGCTACTTAGCGATTGTTATGTGACTGATTGTGTGATTGTTTTGTTTTGTGCGATTGTTTTTAGATGTTTGATTGTTTGTAATTGTTTAGCTGTTTGTATGTGTAATTGTTTGAGCTGTTTGGTTGTTTGCGTGTTTGTTTGTCTGTTTGACTCTGTGTAATTAATTGTCCTGTCTGATTGTTTGTGCTGAGATCATTCACTCTCAGTTATATCCGCCAAGCGTTTATCATTCTATATTCTTACCCTCGTTTATCAAGATCTCTGATATATTTGATTTGATTTTGCGATATCTATTCGTGTTATTCTTAATCTTATGATTATCAATATCATCATCATTATCAATATCATAATTTTTATTATTATCAAAATATAATCATTATCATTATGATGATTATTATTATCGTCAATGCTACTGTCAAGATTGATATTACTATTATCATTATTACTATGATAATTATTATTATTATGATTATCATTCTCATCATCATTACCATTATCATTATTGCAATTATCATTATCACTTTCATTATCATTATCATCATCATTATCATTGGTAATATTATTGATATCATCACCATTATCATTAGCATTATCTAGGTACTATACATGTTGTGTCCTATGTAAAAAAAAAAATCAAACTTAGATGCACCTTAACCTTTATCTTATTGGAAAATTAATTGGGAGAAAGGGAGATATAAGTAGATAAATAGATAGTAGATAGATAGGCAGATAGATAGATAGATAGATAGAAAGAGATATATGATTTATATATAGATAGGTATATATAGACAGAGAGCGATAGATATATAACTAGATAGATAGAGAGATAGAAAGATAGACAGATAGATGGGTAGATAGATAGACAAATGCATAGATTGATGGATGGATAGGTAAAAGATGGGCAGATAGATATAAAGAGAAAGTGAGAGAGAGAGAGAGAGAGAGAGAGAGAGAGAGAGAGAGAGAGAGAGAGAGAGAGAGAGAGAGAGAGAGAGAGAGAGAGAGAGAGAGAGAGAGAGAGAGAGAGAGAGAAGAGAGAGAGAGAAATGAGAATGATAAAGAGAGAGAGAGAGATTTAATTTAGATAAAAATAAAATCAAGATAAAACTCACACAATAAAACCGAACTAAATGAAACAGAACAATAAAACACAGAAACAAAGCATCCCCGATAAAGGAGAGAAACACAACAGAATCTAGAATAACAGGAAGGCGAGAGGCACTCAGTGTCACCTGCCTGGCACTAGCTCTCATTTGGCACTCTTGTGTACGGTATATATTTTTTCCTTCTTTAGCCTTGGCACTCAACATTTGCGTATATAATTTAATTTTAGCTCGAATGCAGAATGGGGGAGAAGAGAGAACGGTAAAAGGGTTAAAGGAGAGAGGGAGAGAAGGAAGGGAGAAGGAGGTAGAGAGGAAAGAGGGGAGAGAAGGAGGGAAAGAGAGAGAGAAGGGTGGAGAAGGAGATGGAGAGAAGGAGACAGAGAATTGGGGAAATGAGAGAGAGAAGGTAGGAGAAGAAGATGGAGAGAAAAGAGGGAGAGAGGGAGGAAAAGGAGAAAGAAAGCGGGAGGAGAGAAGGGAGAGGAAGAGAGAAGGAGAGGAAGAGAATGAGACGGATGGAAGGTGAAAAGATGGGAGGAAGGGAGGGAAGGAAAGAGGAGGGAGAAGCAAAAGAGAGAGAGACTGACTGACTGACTGACATAGAAACATGCAGACAGATTGACATATAGACAGACATACAGACTTACTGACATAGAAATAGGCAGACAGGCAGAGGTTATAAGAATATAAACGAAAGAAGAAAAATGGGCAAAACAGAGAGACATGAAGACATAAAATATAAAATATATAACCGCACAGAAGACTTGGTAATACTCCTCCTCAAAAAGATTAATAAAATAATAAATGATAATAATAATAAGATAACAAATAAGTAAATAAAATGAGTGATAATAGAAATGATAATAGTGATAATAGTAGTAGTAGTAGTAATAAATATAGTAATAATAACGATGATAGTAATGATAAAAATAATAACAATGATGATAATAACAATAACAATAATGATGATAATAATGATAATGATAATTATAATGAGGATAATATGATAATGATAATGATAATGATAATAATAATAATAATAATAATAATAATAATATTATAATATAATAATAATAATAATAATAATAAATAATAATAATAATAATAATAATAATAATAATAAATAATAATATAATAATGATAATAATTAAATGATAATTAATAATGATAATAATAATAATAATAATGATAATAATAATAATAATAATAATAATAATAATAATAATAATAATAATAATAATAATAATAATAATAATAATATAATAATAATAACAATAATAGATAATAGATAGATAGATAGGTAGATAGATAAAAGCAAAAGAAAAAAACAAAGCAAAAATTTAACGGATAAAAAACAAGAATATAGAGACACAAATGCTTTTATAAAACAGCACTAAAAAAAACACTAAATGAAACCCTAATCAACGTCGGAAAAAAGAATCTTGATATTAATAAGAGATTCTCCTCATGTTGCCACCAGCTGTGCCTCTCTTTTCCTCTCCTCTTCCATGCCTTCCCTCTCTTTATTGGTCTGTCTTTTCGCATTTTCTGTCGNCCTCTTCCTCTTCTCATCCTTCCCCTTCTTTCGGTTTCTTCTTCCTTTCCTCTTCCCTCATACTCTTTTTCTCTCTTCTCTATCGGGGTATCCTTTAATTCTCTCACTTAGGCCCCTTCTCATCTCCGTCCCCCTCCTCTCTTCCTTCGCCCCTCTTCTTCCTATCTTCCTTACATTCCCCTTTCGATAATTTTATTATTCCTTTTTCACGCTCCCCATCCCTCCCGTCTCTTTTGCCCTCTTTCGACTCTTTCCTCTCTTCCACTTTCTCTCCATCCCTCTCCTTTATTTTTCCACTTCCCTCTTCTTCTATACTTTCTCCCATCTCCCATTCTCCATCAATATTCTCTTTTTTTCTCCCTCTCCCCTCCTTTCTCCCTTCCTTCCTATTCTATCCTCCTATCTTACTCCTTTTCTCATGTCTCTTTCTCCATCCATCTTTCCCCTCTTCTCTCTCCCTCTTTCCTTTTATTCAACCTCCTTTCTCTTCTTCCTATCCTCCTCCATCCTATTCTATCCTCCCTCTCCCTCTTCCTTTCTTTACGCACTTCCTCTCCCCTCCATCACCCCTATCTCCTTCACCCCCCCCTCCTTCACCCCTCCCCCCCAACCCACCCTTTCCCAAATGACGTCAGACTTTGTCGTCTGTCTCGCTTTTATCTCTGTAGCTGTAAATTTAAAGATGGATATGGTTGTTCTAAAATCATTTACTTATTTTCCTCTCTTTCTTTTTATTTCTTTATTTTTTTTCTTAAGAAATGTGCTACTAGCGATTGTTAATATTGTGACTGATTGTGTGATTGTTTTGTTTTGTGCGATTGTTTTTGAGATGTTTGATTGTTTGTAATTGTTTAGCTGTTTGGGTCGTTTGTGGTTTTGTTGTTGTTTGTTTGTTCTTTTTAATTGTTGTCTGTCTGATTTTGGTGATTGTTTTGTGCTGAGATCATTCACTCTCAGTTACATCCACCAAGCGTTTATCATCTATATTCTTACCCCTCGTTTATCAAGATCTCTGATATATTTGATTTGATTTTGCGATATCTATTCGTGTTATTCTTAATTCTTATGATTATCAATATCATCATCATTATAATATTATTAATTTTTATTATTATCAAAATATAATCATTATCATTATCATGATTATTATTATCGTCAATGCTACTGTCATGATTTAACATTACTATTATTATTATTACTTTGATAATTATTATTATTGGCATTATCATTCATTATCATTATCATTATATTATCATCATCATTATCACTTTCAATCAATATATATTATCATTCATATCATCATTATCATTGGTAATATTATTAATATTATCACATTATTATTAGAATTATCTAGTACTATACATGTTGTGTCCTACGTAATAAAATCAATCTTAGATGCACCTTAACCTTTATTTCATTGGAAAATTAAATGGGAGAAAGGGAGATATAAGCAGATGAATAGATAGTAGATAGATAGGCAGATAAATAGATAGATAGATATAGATAGGTAGAGATGGATGTATGATTAATAAATCGGTAAGTATTTATAAACAGAGACAGATATATATTAGAACAGATAGAGAGATAGATAGATTTGATGGGTAGATAGATAGACAAATGCATAGATAGATAGATGGATAGGTAAAAACTATGTAGATAGATTATAGAGAGAGAGAAGAGAGAGAGAGAAGAGAGAGAGAGAGGAGAGAGAGAGAGAGAGAGAGAGAAGAGAGAGAGAGAGAGAAGAGAAGAGAGGAGAGAGAGAGAGAGAGAGAGAGAGAGAGAAGAGAGAGAGAGAGAGAGAGAGAAGAGAAGAGAGAGAGAGAGAGAGAGAGAGAGAGAGAGAGAGAGAGAGAGATAAGATTTAAAATAAAAATAAATCAAGATAAAACTCACACAATAAAACCTAACTAAATGAAACAGAACAATAAAACACAGAAACAAAGCATCCCCGATAAAGGAGAGAAACACAACAGAATCTAGAATAACAGGAAGGCGAGAGGCACTCAGTGTCACCTGCCTGGCACTAGCTCTCATTTGGCACTCTTGTGTACGGTATATATTTTTTCCTTCTTTAGCCTTGGCACTCAACATTTGCGTATATAATTTAATTTTAGCTCGAATGCAGAATGGGGGAGAAGAGAGAACGGTAAAAGGGTTAAAGAGAGAGGAAGAGAAGGGAGGGAGAAGGAGGTAGAGAGGAAAGAGGGAGAGAAGGAGGGAAAGAGAGAGAGAAGGGTGGGAGAAGGAGATGGAGAGAAGGAGAACAGAGAATTGGGGAAATGAGAGAGAGAAGGTAGGAGAAGAAGATGGAGAAGAAAGAGGAGAGAGGGAGGAAAAGGAGAAAGGAACGGGAGGAGAGAGAGAGGAAGGGAAAGAGAAGAAAGGGAGAGGAAGATAGAAGGAGAGGAAGAGAATGAGACGGATGGAAAGGTGAAAAGAGGGAGGAAGGGAGGGAAGGAAAGAGGGAGGAGAAGCAAAAGAGAGAGAGACTGACTGACATATAGAAACATGCAGACAGATTTGACATATAGACAGACATACAGACTTACTGACATAGAAATAGGCAGACAGGCAGAGGGTTATAAGAATATAACGAAAGAAGAAAATGGGCAAAACAGAGAGACATGAAGACATAAAATATAAAATATATAACCACGCACAGAAGACTTGGTAATACTCCTCCCGCTCAAAAAGATTAATAAATAAATAATGATAATAATAATAAGATAAACAAATAAGTAAATAAAATGAGTGATAATAGAAATGATAATAGTGATAATAGTAGTAGTAGTAGTAATAATATAGTAATAATAACGATGATAGTAATGATAAAAATAATAACAATTATGATAATAACAATAACAATAATGATGATAAAATGATATGATAATTATAATAGGATGATATGATAATGATAATGATATGATATAATAATAATAATATATTAAATAATAATGAAATAATAATACTGATAATATAATAATAATAATAATAATAATAATAATAATAATATAA
Organism: Penaeus vannamei; assembly: GCF_003789085.1. Classification (NCBI taxonomy): domain Eukaryota; kingdom Metazoa; phylum Arthropoda; class Malacostraca; order Decapoda; family Penaeidae; genus Penaeus; species Penaeus vannamei. The sequence goes on from NW_020868796.1 coordinate 519,816, forward strand.
TAATAATAATAATAATAATATAATAATAATAATATAATAATATATATTATAATGATATATAATGATAATAATAATGATAATATAATAATAATAATGATAATAATAATAAATAATAATAATAATAATAATAATAATAATAATATAATAATAATAATAATAATAATAATAATATAAATAATATAATATAATAATAACAATAGTGATAATAGATAGATAGATAGGTAGATAGATAAAAAGCAAAAGAAAAAAACAAAGCAAAAGATTTAACGGATAAAAAACAAGAAATATAGAGACACAAATGCTTTTATAAACAGCACAAAAAAAACACTAAGTGAAACCCTAATCAACGTCGGAAAAAGAATCTTGATATTAATAAGAGATTCTCCTCATGATGCCACCAGCTGTGCCTCTCTTTTCCTCTCCTCTTCCATGCCTTCCCTCTCTTTATTGGTCTGTCTTTCGCATTTTCTGTCTTTTTCTGTCGTTTTTCTCTTTCTTTTGTGTTTTTTTTTTTTTCATTTTTTTTCTCTTCTTTTGTCTGTCTTACTTGTCTCCTGTTTGTTTGTTTTTCGTGTCTATTTATAGATTTATATATATGTTTATTTGTTCGTCTATCTGTCTATCTTTCTCTCCCACTTTCTCTCTCTCTAGTTCTCAAACAAGATGAAGAAGAAGAAGGAAAACGACGGAATAAAAATAGGAAGAGGTTAACAAAAAAGAAAAGGGGAGTAGTAGGAGGAGGACAAATGATAATAATAACGAAGAAGAGAGGGAGAGGTGAAGGATGAAGAGGAAGATGTAAATGACAAAGTAGAAGATAAAGAGGAAGAAAAGCAGATTGAAGAGGATAAGAGGAAAATCGATAACAATTTGAAACAAAATCTTCCGTGACAACTAGTCTCAACCTCCCACTACCACCACAAGAAAGAAAAGAGGAGAGAAAGAGAGAGAGAGAGAGAGAGAGAGAGAGAGAGAGAGAGAAGAGAGAGAGAGAGAGAGAGAGAGAGAGAGAAGAGAGAGAGAGAGAGAGAGAGAGAGAGAGTCAGTCAGTCCAGTCAATTAGACAGAGGTCAGACAGATAGTGACAAAAGGAGATAGTCAGACCGAGAGATAGAGAGAAAATCCAGTAATCTTCGCCCCCCCCCCTCCTCCCCCCCCTCCTTTCCTCGCGCCGTCCGCCAGTGCATCCAGGTCGCGGGAGAGGACGGATGCACCCCCCTTCCTTCCCCCTTCCCCCACCCCTCCGGCGACCTCACAACGCCCAGCACGAGACAGAGAGGCAGAAAATGGGCGTCCCGCTGCGATTACTGGTTTAAGACGCGGGCGTGGGCGCGGCGACGGGTGGGGTGCTAAATGGGCGTGATTAACACCGCCTGGGCTTAGCGGGGGAGCTCATGGCTTGGGTGGGGGAAGGAGGGGGTTGGGGGAGGGTCGCGTGGGTGATTTGCGTGTTTGGGGGGGGGTGAAGAGGGGGAAAGGGGGAAAGGGGAGGGGAGGGAAGGGGAGGGAGGGAAGGAAGGGGGAAGGGGGGGGAGGGGGGGAAGGGGGAAGGGGAGGGGGGAGGGGGGAAAGGGGAAGGGGAGGGAGGGAGAGGTTGGGAGGGAGGGGGGGGGGGATGCGGGAAGCCCTCGTGGTTGTCTTTGGGAAGGAAAGCCTCGGGGGATTCTGTCTTCGAGATTTAGGGAAGGGTCTGGAAGGATTTCTGTTGCGGTCAACTCCTTTGGCTGATTTATTAATCTTTTGTTTATTTCTTTATGTCCTCCTAATCGTTTTTTTTTCTAAGTGTCGAATTGTGGATTGATTTCAAGATTTTTTTTTCTTTTTATTTTTTTTCTTATTTTATTATATTATTTAAGTTTTGGATTACTCTTGCATTTGGATTTTTTTCATTCATCCAATTTCACTCGTTCTGTGACCGTTTATTTACTTCTTAGTTTTTATAATTCTCATAGTCACTATATTTTATTATCTTTTATTCTTTTACTTGGTTTCCTTCCCTTCTTTACTTCTTTATACTCCCATCAATTTTCTTATTAAATTTCATATCTCATAAACTAATTATTGTTCATTTACCTATTTGCCCTTTACCCATTTACCTATTTCAGATATCGATAAATGCTGATATATTCCTCTTTGTCTATTTGCCTTTGTGATGGTTTATCTATTTATCTATCTTAGTTACCTATAAATGCTGATATATATCTATATATGTATGTTCATCTATTTGCCTCTTTTGATGGACCATTTACCTATTTATATATTCATTTCATTTACCTATATTCCGATTTATTCATGTTTATCTATATGTCGATGTGTACCTGTTTTGCTTTTATGTCAATGCTTACCTGTTTGCCTATTCATCTATTTATCTATTTCAGTCACCTATAGATACTGGTATATTTATTTACATCTGTCCCATATGCATTTACCTATTTCAGTTACCTATAAATGTCGATGAATTCATATGTGTCAGTTTACCTATGAGATGAATTTACCTATTTACCTTTTTACCTATTTCATTTACCCATAAATCTCGATATAACCATGTTTAACTATTTTCCCAATGTGATGAAATCCACAATCGTCTTTTTACATCTTACCTATAATTGCCGTAACATGTTTATTTATATGGGGTGAAATTTACTATTCCTATTCATTTACCTATTACTTATATAACATACTCTGTTGGTGAATTAATCCTACATTACCTATGAATTTACTTTACTGATTGATATTCACCTATTTATTTTTACCTTTCCCTTAATTATAATTTCGATATAACCATGTTTAACTATTTGCCAATGGTGATGAAATTTACCTATGTCCTTTTTACCATCAAATTCATTTACCTATAATCCGATTATACATGTTTAAGATTACCATACCTATTTCACCACCATCACTAGGGGAAAGAATTAAATCAGAATGTTAATGATGATAATGATTTTTATGTATGCAGGGACTCTGGAAAAATTAACTTCATGATTAGATAGGTGATTAATCTGATTGTGGTATTAGTTTATGTAATATGGATTATGGATAAAATGGTGGTTGTTTGGTATCTGTAGTATGGATGATGGGTGGTGATGATGATGATGGTGGTGGTGGTGATGATAAGAAAGAGGAGGATGGTGATGATGATGAGAAAGAAGAGGGATGGTGATGATGGATTGATGATGGGTGGAGGTGGTGGGTGATGGTGATGGCGACGAATGGATGATGAGATGAGGTGATGAGGGAGAGAAGGAGGGTGGCGGAGCGGTGATGAATGATAATGATAATGGAGAGGCAATGAGAAAGAGGAGGAGGGTGATGATGATGATGGTGATGGCAATGATGATGATGAGGAGGAAGAAGATGGTGATGATGATGGTGATAATAATAAGGATGAAGAGAGTAATAATGAATAAATGAAAGAATCAGAAGAATGAGGAACAGAAAGAGGAGATAAACAAGGCGAAAAGAAAAATGAAAGAGAAAGTAAACAAAGAGAGATAAAAAGGAAAGGAAAAGATAGACAATAAGTAAAATAAAAGTAAAGAAAAAGAAAACAAAAAATATCCCATAACTAAGAACAACATAATAAAAAAACAAAAACAACAAAACCACGAAATAAGCAAAATGAAAGATTAAAAAAAAACAAAAAAAAAAAAAATCACCAAACCCAAATTCAAAAGCATAACAACCAGCTCTCACCCCGCTCCTTGCTTGCACTTTACAACCGGCCTTATCGTGTTTATTCAAAGTGTCTCTCTGTCTCTTTCTCATATTCTCGGGGCTTGGACACTGGGGTTTATCTTGAGGTCTGGCAATAAAAGATGTCAGCAGAAGAATTGAAACTGATACTTGGTGAAAATCTGCAATATATCATCTTGCATGCACGGTTTATATTGCTTTAATTCTTTCTTTTTTTTTTCTTTTTCTTCTTTTTTTTCTTTCTTTTTACTTTTCTATTTTCTGTTGTTTTTTTCTTTTTCTTTCACTTTTTTCATTATTTCATGCTATTGTTCTATTTTTTCTTTCAGTTCTTTTCTTATTTTATTTTTTTTCTTTTTTGTTTGCTTTTGTTTCTTGTTTCTCTGCCTCTGCTTCTCTCTCTCTCTCTTCTCTTCTCTCTCTCTCTCTCTTCTCTCTCTCTCTCTCTCTCTCTCTCTCTCTCTCTCTCTCTCTCTCTCTCTCTCTCCTTCTCTCTAACTATCTATCTATCTATCTACTACTCTCGCCAAAGAAGAAGAAAAAAAAAAATAGAAAAGAAAGAAAAGAAAGAGAAAGAGAAGGAGAAGAGAGAGAGAGAGAGAGAGAGAGAGAGAGAGAGAGAGACAGAGCAGAGAGAGAGAGAGAGAGAGAGAGAGAGAGAGAGAGAGAGAGAGAGAGAGAGAGAGAGAGAGAGAGAGAGAGAGAGAGAGAGAGAGAGAGAGAGAGAGAGAGAGAGAGGAGAGGAGAGTGCTGTCGTATTGAATATTGTTATTTTATGCGTTTTTACCATTGCGTTTATTTTTCACCCTTTTCTCGCCGTTTCTTTGTTGATTCGCTATTGCATCGTGTAATTGATTTAACAAAAAAGCCTTTGATGTAGTTTTTCATTTATTTTATTATTTTGGGAATGAATAACAATCAGATCTACCCCATTCTCCGTTTTAAAAGTTCGAAAGCAGATCAAAAGATTTTCTAAATAATTTACCATTGAATATATTTGTCAAAACTCAAATTCCGAAAGAAATATCAGTCAATCGAGCGAAAAATATTCTTTTGTTTCATCCTAAATTCAATATTTCTCTCTTTTTTCTCTCCCTTTGAAATGTACCATCATTATTTCATTGTAGATTATTTTGCGTGGAAAAGCGGTATTTTCGAAAGAGAAAAGGTAAACAGAATATGAATGTTGCGTGACGTGTCCCAAGCATATTTTGTTTACATTAGTCAGCTGATCTGTCTCAGTTTGTTTACATTGGTCAGTGAGGGAGGAAAGGTAGGAAGGAGGTAGGGAGGGTGGGATGGAAGGAGGGAAGGTGAGGGAAGGTGAGGGAAAGTGAAGGTGGGAGAGGAAGAGAGAAAGAGAGAGAGACAGACGGAGAGAGAGAGAGACAGACAGACAGACAGACAGACAGACAGACAGACAGAGAGAGAGAGAGAGAGAGAGAGAGAGAGAGAGAAGAGAGAGAGAGAGAGAGAGAGAGAGAGAGAGAAGAGAGAGAGAGACTGAGAGACTGAGAGAAGGGAGGGAGGAGGAGATAGACAGATAGATATTAGATATAAAATAGATGAATAAAAAATCATAACAAAATTCTTCTCACCAATAAAAGCAACAAATAAACATAGAAAAAAATAAATCTACCACATTTTTAAACAATTCTATATTTTCTCTATTCAGACCCTTCTCTTCTCCTCCCTCTGCCTCCCTCCCCCCCCCCCCCCCGCCCCCACTTGCATGCAACTGCAGAGTGCAACAGCGTCTCTGCCTCAGTGCAACAAGTGGCGAAGTGTTGCATCGCTCTTAACTTCCTTGTCACAAAATGGGCGGGATTTTTTGTGTGGTTAAACCCTGTGTCTCTGTTTTATTATTTTTTTTTTTTTCTTCTTTCTTTCTTTCTTTCGTTTTTCTTTTTTTCTTTCGTTCTTTCTTCTTCTTCTTTCTTCTTTGTTTTTTCTTTCATCTACTTCATATTCTTCTCCATTTTCTTTTTCTTTTCTTCCTCTTTTTCTTCTTCCTTCTTTTTCTTCTTTTCTTCTTCTTCTTTTTCTTTTTCTTATTCTTCATTCTTATTCTATTCTTTTCTTCTTCTTCTTCTTCTTCTTCTCTTCTTCTTTTTCCTCTCGCTCTTTCTCCTCCTCGCCTCTTCTCCTCCTCCTTCTTTATTTGATATTGTTTTTGAAGTTATCTTTTAGTTTTGATGGTGTTTATTTTTGTTGTTTTTGTTGTTATTAATATAAACGAAATTGCTGGCATCTTTATTGTTGTTTACAATTGTTAGTATTATTACCATTATTGCCATTGCTGTTCTTTTTGTTGGTCGATTTTTGTTATTGTTATTATCATTATCACTGATATTATGATTATAGCATTATTCTCTATTTAATATCATAATCATTTATTGTTAGTTACATTATTATCATTTATTGTTATTATTATATTATTATTATTATTATTTATTATGTATTATTCATTATAATTATTATTATTATCATTATTTTTACTTGAGGATTAAGGGTAGACTGAGGGAAGGTGCTGAAGTAAGGTGTAGGAGAAGTTGGATATTTTATCTGAGGGCCCTAAGGTATTGTGCAGTTATGAATCGCTGGGTTGAGAACTGTGCCTTGATACTGGAACGTTTTATGTATTTATTTCATATATTTATCTTATATTAATTATTATTATTATTATTGATTACCATTCTTATTTATTATCATATCTATTTATCATTAGTTGATAATTCTACTTTACCTATATATTATTTATCATCATCATATCCATTTTGATTCGATTCATAGATTTAGTTGTCATCTTGCTCCTCATCGTATATCTTCATATATCATTACTAACGATTATATATCTATTGATTATCATTCGATTATGTGCATTAACCATTGAAT
>NW_020868796.1:537060-542060 GCF_003789085.1 Penaeus vannamei
TTTTGCTTTTAGGCCTGTTTTTTTTTTCGAAAAGTTGCTCAAAACAGGTTTTATCAATATTTTTCGGACGTTATAGTCAGACTTTTTTCTAAAAATTAAATTAACATTCCCACGCAATAGTCATCATCATGATACCTTGAAAAGATTTAAGCAAATTAAGTTGCTGAGAGGGCAGTGTAGCAGTCATTAGATTTACTATCTTCATTTTCTCATTTAATGCCTTACGACCTTTGTTCAGGGAAAATTTTAAAATCAAATTAACTGAAACTTAAAGTGAAAGGAGTTACTCAATAATAACCAGTCAGTCAACCACCGCCTAGGCCTAGGCCTAACCACGGGGAAACACATCCCCTAGAAAGAATTTTGACGATATAATATAACCATTTAAATTTTAGAATATCTTTATATAAAAGCTATCATACGTACCATTAGCACAAACTCTTACATCACTCCCAGGCGCAGGATCAAAGTTCTTGCGATTGATAGCCAAAGCCTCCTTCTCTCGGGGTCTCTCGGAAAACAATTAAAACTCAAAATTGAACCTTTTTGCTGTCCATCAGCACATCCAATATTAATGCAACTGTTTACCAAGTCGAAGTTTCTTAGAAAAAAGTGAAAAGGGATATAAATCGAGAAAAAAGGGACGATGTTCGCGATAGACCAATACTTAAATAAAATTCGTGGGATTCTGTTGTTGTTTTTGCCCACCACTGCCTCCGATTGATCACGTGACAGCTCTGGTGACGTCACGATGACCGTCCCTATATATATTTCTGTGATGTTTATTATATGTATATGAATTTTTTATACATTTCTTTTAAATGATGTTATCTAAATTCGAGAAACTCTTGAAGTTATATACACTATATACATTTACAGTAACACATTAATCTCATGACACGGTTTTCAAGCGTTCGTATGTAAAGGCTCTATCACACAAGCACTTTTTATCCGTCAATTTTTTGCGTTTCCGAATAAATCATGTAAACAAACATGGCGCTATCGAAGTGAGGTCCCGGGAATTACACGAACATTCTCACACATATAACGTTATTTTAAAGAAATATGATGTATATTGAATATACGAATGTTCTAAAATATTAGCTTATGTTTACTTTCACTCATCCTGTCTAATTTATTAATAGCACAAGATCAACACGGAAATTAGTCAGGCGGAAACGGACGTAACCGTCTTGGTCTGGGAGGCGTTCCGTTTGTAGACGATCCTTGCGGAAAGCCTCAAATTCAGACGGAACCCCAGAAATTGACGGAAAAAGTACTAGTGTGATAGTGCCTTAAGTGTTCATGTGTACGAATAAGCTCTCCTCTACTGCCTTTTAGCTACCAAATTGCCTGCTCGCTACTTTGCTTATCGCCTGCCTTATTTGGGGGTTAAAAGACTATTAGAAAATTGAATAGTAGTTAAGGCATTTCAACTTGACTCCTTAATTTTTTTCCTTATATACAATAACCATGTGTTCTATGTCATTAAATATATTTTGACTTTCAGCAACGACTGTGAAACCAATTAGACTTTCATTCCAACTATATTTACTAGAAATCGGGCAATTGTGGGTTTGTTCTGTGGAGGTGAGTTTAATGAGGAAAAAAATGTCATTTCCCGATAACTTTCCACGTTTAAAAACACTGAAAACTAGATACAAGAAAGGTATAGAAATTACTTGACGAAAAAAAAGGATAAAGACGTAAAAATAAAGAATGAAAAGGTATATCCACACTGCCAAAGTCATCTGTAAGAATAATCTATTGTTGTAAAACTAAGAGTAGATTGATATATCAGCCAGTGACAAACCAGAGCAATAGCATACTGCATAGTCCTGCAATCATAATGTAGCATGCAAGCTCAACACCATGCGAGTGCTCCCTCGTAGAGCAAGCTAGCCCGTGGTATGTAATTACAGCAGTCCGCATGGCGAGCGGGCCCAGCCCCACGCTGCCACTGGCGCCAGCAGGTCAGATATAAGGGTGACAGACCTTGACCCCCCCCCACCCCACCCTCATTGCCCGGGCGAGGCTCAGCTTCGCACATCGGACTTATCCTTATCCTTGACCCAACCCTCACCCTCTAGGACGCACACCCAGCGCTCACACTGCCCCAGCTGCACGCCGCCGCCCGTCGCCTGCCTCTCTGGCGGGAGGCCGGCTTCGCTCGACGCTGACCGCCAGTATATCGTATTCTTCGTATCGTGTTATTATTATCAAGTGTGTTACTCTTACTAATAAAGAGAAAGCCACATCGGTGTATCACTTCTGCCCACCAATATTCAATCACTATATAAGAGGTTAACACCTCTTACAGAGAGAGAGAGAGAGAGGGAAGGAGACAGAAAGAGGGAGGGAGGGAGGGATAAAGGGAGAGCGAGAGAGAGAGAGAAAGGGAGGGAGGCAGGGAGAGGAGAGAGAGAGAGAGGAAGGGAGGATGAAGAGAGAGAGAGAGGGGAGGGAGGGATAAAGGGAGAGCGAGAGAGAGAGAGAAAGGGAGGGAGGCAGGGAGAGAAGGAGAGAGAGAGAGAGGAAGGGAGGATGAAGAGAGAGAGAGAGGGGAGGGAGGGATAAAGGGAGAGCGAGAGAGAGAGAGAGAAAGGGAGGGAGGCAGGGAGAGAAGGAGAGAGAGAGAGAGGAAGGGAGGATGAAGAGAGAGAGGGGGAGGGAGGGAAAAGGAGAGGAGAGTGAGAGAGAGAGAAAGGGAGGGGCAGGGAGAGGAGAGAGAGAGAGAGGAAGGAGGATGAAGAGAGAGAGAGGGGGGAGGGATAAAGGGAGAGCGAGAGAGAGAGAGAGAAAGGGAGGGAGGAGGGAGAGAAGGAGAGAGAGAGAGGAAGAGAGAGAAGAGAGAGAGAGGGGAGGGAGGGAGGGAGAGCGAGAGAGAGAGAGAGAGAAAGGGAGGGAGGCAGGGAGAGAAGAAGAGAGAGAGAGGAAGGGAGGATGGAGAGAGAGAGGGGAGGGAGGGATAGAGAGAGAGAGGGAAGTGAGGGAGAGAGAGTGAAAGAGTGAGTGAGTGTGTGTGTTTGGATACGTGTATTATACATTCTCGTAACAGCACTTTAAGAATGCCAAATTGCCACATAATCTCCCTCACTGTTGCCTTTCTGTCTGTTGAATTACCCTTTCTCCTTTTATTGTGTCTATCTATCTCTCTTTTTATCTGTTCATCTATCAGCCAAAACGGAACGAAATCTGTGAATTTAATTTTATGGAAATCGACTGCAAAAGGAAACCTCCGAGTACATTCCCCTATCAACTTTCAATCATTTAAAAGGATGTGAATTAAAACAATAAAAAAAAGACTTTTACAGATGTGTATTATCTCAAAATATAAACAAAGCGAAATCGATACCCAATAATAATCATTTTTTTTTCCTTTCCTTACAAATACCTTAGAAATATCTTTCCTACTTCATTACAAATGAGCGAGATTTGACAGTGCCTCATTCTCCTCATTCCACCAAAAAAAAGGGGGGGGGGGGTTCAACAACATTCCACTTGAAAGCAAAAATATGAATGCCAAGTCTATCGCAAAAAGAAAAAAAAAACAGACCGACAAGATCTATTACATTTTTTTACTCCCATAATACTTTCCCGTCTTTCGTAGACATTCGCTGAGCTTCACCAAACATTCTCGATTCTCCTTCGTGAGCGGTCTCTTCTGTAGCTCCTCGATCACTTTCATTTCGTCGTGCTCTCGCTTCTCTTGCATCGCCTCGCGTCTCTTCCTCTTCTCGACCTCAGCCCCCAGGCCGATGCACATGCGGAGGAAGTGACCCAGGAAGAAGAACTTGAGTGACACGATGATGGCGTAGAGCACTGGCGCCCACTTTGGCTTGCAATCGGTCAGTTCCCCCAACAGCATTTTACTCGTGAATAAGTCTACGATGCTGAAAAAGGAGGATAGCCAGTCCACGAATTTCATAGAGCATTCGGAGAGGGTCATGGTGGCCATGAGGGCCAATACGGCGAGCACGAAGAGAAAGTAAATGACGAGATTGGTCGCACGTTTCGTTAACAATTTCATGCCTAAAATGATAGAAGTGACTGACCCCAGTAAGTAATCTTCATACAACAAGAACTGGAGGAGGAGCACTAGAGGTAAAGTAGAATTACTCGTGTTGATAAAGCGGCTGTACTTGACGAAACTGGCAATCGGAAGGTGCGTCTGGCGGGACCTCATGTAAGCCGAGCGGTTCTGTAAATTCTCCAGGTACTGTTGTTCGGACTTTGGCGCAGCTTTCGAGGCTTCGTCTAACAGTTCTTCGAAATCATAAATACCCTGTAACCCCCAGTGTATCATTAAAATGCCCAAGACAAATGCTATTGCGCACAGAATGAGTTTCAGGCAATGCAAGCAGGACATGTGGGTAATTCGGATTAGCTGCAGCACCCCGATTGCTACGGCAGCAGAAGACAGGGAAATCAGGGCTGGAATAATCCATGTCTGCACGTCGTCCTCAAGGCCATGGTAATTGCCGCGCGACAACATACCCCGGATATAAATGGACTCAAACCTCAACGTGGGCCACCACTGTCTCTCCACAAGTCCTTCAAACCCAAAACTAATCAGAATATACAAGTCACTCGCGTCGTCGTGGACCAGGAACTCGAACTGTATCAAACGCGTCGATTCGTCCAGGTAAAAGTCCGTCAGTTTCCGAACAATGCGCCGAACACACATGGTTTCGAAGTGGCCTGTAGTTTCCCCCGTCAAAACCGCCTTCGGGATATCCACAACATGACCATTGGGAGGATATGAACACATGGAGCAAGTAACGGAAGAAAAGACGTCAACCTCCGCATCGTCGACGTACCGGGGCTCCATGGCTTCGACCGGGACTTTTGCTAAGCAGTGAGGGTGCAAAACGTTGGGTTTGAGCCAATCTTTCTCTCGCCTCACCTGTGCGAAGGTATCCTTGCTGAAATCGATATTACCATAACAACTCCTCCCCTTAACATGATACTTACAAGTCCCGTTATCGGTGTGTATCATC
>NW_020868796.1:557060-572060 GCF_003789085.1 Penaeus vannamei
AGGCATCTAATAAAATATTTTGAAAATTTGTATCTTATGCTGAACTTCTTGATTGTCACTCATTAACTATATATATATGTTATAGCAGAAGATAATAATACCAAAACTTAAAAGAAAATCTATCAACAAATATTTAAACAAAAATTCTGGTATTACATGACCTCTGAAGACTTTATCTTGAATGCTTTATCTTTTCTGTAGGACTAATATACTGAGACTTCAGTCATCCTGGATGGGCAGTCCATTAAAAATCGTGTAAGTAGCAACTAATTTTAGCTGGAATGCTTTATACCTTTGTCCTGTGGTGAACAAACATTTGCTAGTCAAGTCCATGTCTATCAAAGAGTTATGCATGCATCACCCCTTCCTTTGAATCAGCTTCTGAGGAAAAACACTTTAAATTTGAAAAAAGTGGGTATCACTGGAAGCAACAATCTTTCCCAAAGGTGAGCTGAATGTTTATATCATTCTCTAAATCACTTGTCTCTTGTCAAAAAAGAAAAAGACAATCTCTTGACACTGCACTAGCCAGCCATAAGAAGACTTGACAGAAGATTTTGAAAATTGGAAAGATATTGCAATAATTTTTTTTCTTTGCATAAAATGCTTAAAATTCCATGTCATCCAAAGTACGGGAGAGTCTCACATTTTCATTACGTTTCCTCTGGCTTCTCCTTACTGCATCAGCTCGTCGGTATGGCTCATTTTTCAGGCCAATGAGGATATCCTCAAGTGCTCCATGGTAAACATCCTCTTGAGAAAGAAGGCGTTTATCTGCAACCACACCACGCGCCTTCATTTCACTCATCAGCGCCTCCTATAAATTGTTAAATCAAGTTAGAATGAATGGCCACAAAATAATGCAACATGTGTTGCCTATTTGTTCACGATCCAAACACACACACAGAGATTTAACTGCCCTTGGGAACCCTGTCATGGGAACCCTATGTCCTTTTGGAATTTAGTTCTCTGCTCACTGGCTCTGATAAGTTTCCTGGAAGCTGCAGGTATCACGTCAAATTAAATTATATATAAAACATTCATGGAAAAAATAACCAGGAAAAAGGGCTTTCTTTCCTACTCTCACCTTCATAAATTAATCATGAGACCTTAACCTTAATATGAAGTTGAACATCTAACTCATGATAATGAATTCTGAACCAGAACTGGTGATGACAATAACACTAAATAATTTGCTTTTTAAGGGGACTAAATATATAAAAAAGACAAAGTGAATGGACAATCATTTTAAGTACCTGTTTAAACAACCAGGAATGATGGGAAAGTTGAAACAGGGATGGCTGAAAGGATGATAAGGGGAAACACAGGGACCATGCTATGACAAGGGGGAATTCATGCATGAACAGGTTTCCACTGGGGTCTAGAATGTAAAATAGTAATGCCATCAGAGCTGAAGAAAAGAGCCTCTAGGGAAATTCACATTATTCAAATATTGAAAAGGCATCATGGGAAAAATAAATAAAGGGTCGTCAAGCAAGATATCTATGTAAAAGGAAGGTAGAGTAATGAAGAGTGAGAGAGAGAACAGAAAAATAGTTTGTAGTTATGAGATTATCATGCATCAAGTACACAACCTTATAAGGAAAATCTGGAAGGGCTTAACAGATGATATAAAAAATTACATAAGGCAAATACAGAAATGCAATTTTATAACTATAAAACAGAATATCTGTTCATCTCCTGATTATCCAAACACTTGGACATCCTCATTTTTATCCAGTATCATATATGAGGTCCCATTAGTGAAGAGATAGATCAATCAAAAAATACTCAATCTTACAAAAATTATGTTTCAAACTCCAAGCTTCTAATTCATTAATATTTCAGAAATATTTCTATTAATATTATGAATAGATCAAGCACAAGGTATCTAGTTCCATGAATTATTAGATTATTGTTTTTTTCATCTACTTGGAGGATAACCCCCCAATAAAAATTGTAATCAAACATAAATGTAATAAGTACTTTATCTAATTTTCTTTGCTTGCCTAAATGATAATTACTAGATACTAATACTCCTCCACTGGTGGTCTCATACTACTGTTACTAAATCTAGCCAACATACTGGAGTCCGAAACCATTTAATGTTGGCAATAATGCAAAAGCCTATCATCACTCATCATTTTAAAGAAAAAACTCTTTCAAAATCTGAGTACCTGATATTATGAAAGAGGTTACACAAAACACAAACCTGTAATGAACATATAGCTAAGCTATATATTTTGTATAGAATACAAGTAACCATATCCAAACCCAAAGTCATCTCAGACAGCAGTTACTATGAAGGCATATTACAGTCTAGTTGCAGAGATATAGTTGTAATTGGGTTTTTCAATGATTCTTTGCATTCTACTTACATGCAAAATTAAGGGCTAATAAAAGCTATAAGAGAAAAGTTAAATATCACTGCATTTTATGGGCTCTTTGGTAAGTGTTCAATTAACCAATTAACCTGATATGCCAGTAAACAGATTAGTTACACTGCAGTTATTTGGAAAAGAACCTTTAAACAATGAGCACTGATATTCACATGTTTGCTTATCAACTAAAAGCATTCCTTCATATGATGATTCAAAAAGGTTGGCAGGTTTGATATTTAGAACTTATTATATTGTCCTGGGCATGTATCAATGTTTGAGTGTTTATACGAATGACTATATGTGTGAGAGGAGAAAGGCAAGGGAAGGAAAGAGTGCAAAGGGAAGGTAGGGGAAGGAAGGCAGGGGAAGAAAAGAGTGCAAAGTGAAGGATGGGGAGGGAAGGCAGGGGAAGGAAAGAGTGCAAAGTGAAGGATGGGAAGGGAAGGCAGGGGAAGGAAGGAGTGCAAAGTGAAGGACGGGAAGGGAAGTTGGGGGGCTGAAGGAGGAAGATGGGGCAGAAAGGAGGAGTGGAATGGAGGAAAAAGGGAGAGAGAGAAATGAAGGGAAAATGGTGAGCACAACTGAACACTAGAGCATTAAAGAAAAATTAAGTTTCTTTATAATGGGTAATCAGCGTTCACAAACATGATTTATGTTGGATATTATATTTCTTTATACTTTACCAGTTGCAAATACAGTTCAGTCAAGTGAGCATACATCTTAACAAGATTCTTCACTTCTTCCATTATGGACAATTTTCCCAATCAGCAGGTGGAGCAGATGGCCTTCCTTGCTCAGGTAAAATTCAGTTTAACTTTGCAAATCTGAATCCTTTCTAATTTAAACATAATCTAAATTTAAAAGGGTTTTAGTTCACTGTATACAGATTTCTAATGCACCACTGTATCAAGTACAGCATGTTTTGAAACAAGCACAGACAATCATGTACCTGCATTTGCACAGAGCGTTGTATTCGCCTGGCGACCATGGGGTAAACAGACAGAGCATGTGGACGGATGTATCTCTTTTATACGCTTGTGATGCGGACTCCCATTCGGAATTTCTAAACCATGGCAAACCACATGTATTTAAATGACATTCATTACTGTCCTTCAAAAAGGATACCATGAGAAATAAGTATCTAAAATGAAAGGACATTCAGACATACCATTTGAAAAATGGAATAAAAGAGTAAAAATACAGTGAATTGCAAATAATTCACATTCTAGAACCCCCTCTGGAGTCCAATCAAAGAGACAAGCCCAGACTTTTGAAACATTAGGGTTTCAGCTCTTACTGCAGAGTAGTGCTCTTAATAGTTGTTTCATGAATACTTAGTTGATTGTATTCTATAGCTTTGGTCAGGAAAAGATGGAGAGAGAGCACTTTGTGTCAGTGTGAATGTTTTCATGCCTCTGGAATAAAATTCCATTAGGGCACAGAAAATCAAACCTTAACCTTTTGAGAATCTCATATAGCAAAAATCAAACACTGCAAATAAATATTTTCAATGTGACATCATCAGCAGACACTTTAGTTTCAGAGGAAGAAACACTCTTGATATAATCTATAAATCTGATTACCAAAAATTAAAAGAATTTCATCTTTCAGCATCTAATGCAATAAGAATTTTATCAAATCTATCAATAAGCAGAGTACTTGAAATTTGTAAACAAGAAAAATTAGTCTAAAATTATGACAATAAGTCGTCTTTTTTATAAGTATTAAAGTAACCTATTCATTATATCTATCAGCAGCTATTTCTCCTTAACCTTTTATCTGGATCTATAACACTGAAACTTTCAAAAGAGTAAATTTCCTAATCAAGGCAAAAGCCAATTCTCTGACCCTGATAACGTCACATAAAAAAATGCAGAGACAGGGTTAACAAAACAAAAAGGAAGTTAATACAGTAAGTTCATTAGACACACATTGAAAAAGAAATCAACCGTAAATATTACCTCTCCTCCGTAAGCCTGAAGAAAAAAAAATGGAAATCATGAGATAAGACATTCACTTTCAACTGAAATATTGTTTAATCATTCTAGCCTTAACCTATGCCACTTTGACACCTCTCAAGAATAATCAGTTTAAACAAGTAATTCACATAAGCAAATAAAATCCTAAAGACCAGGATATAACCTGTGTCAAAATGTATCATATAACATGACTAGTAAGATCTATATTTCTCTCTCAGTAAATTACTCATGTCCCTTTAGAGCAGTTCTTATACCAAAGTCTTTATTTAAAACATTCTACAAACTAAATTCTAATATACATCCTAGAAAACCAACAACCATTTTTCTTGCTCTTCATGAGTCTAAGTGCAATGAACAGTATCATATATATTTTTTTTTTCATTCCTTTTTTAACCCTTCAATATTAAAAAGTATCACCTAATAGCAGAAATAGCTAAAGCAAAATTAGAAAGAAACTAGCAAATTAAAATATAAATATTACCTTATTTTAGACTACACTGACCCATTGGAATATGGTCTTTAAATACTAGCTTCCGAATTCTCTAAATTCTAAGACTAACAGGGGTTTTCTATAGCAATATCACCATGTACAAATTAAGATACAAAATACACAAACAGACATTTGGACAGCTATGCACCCAAAGCCTAATTTAAAATATAACCTTAATTTTGTTACTTACAAGCACACACTAATAATGTTGTTATCTATATCATCTCTGTTATATCCAGCACTTTTGTCATCTGTACTATCTTTTGACTCATTAGAATTTAAAATGTCCTTAAAACCTAGTTAATTAAAATCTGATTCCTATATCAATAGGTATTGCCTGATCTAAACTATTTCATCAATCACAAATCAAAATATATTCAACTCATTATCGCTGGGATGTACATGCATGTTGTGTCCACTGTGAGTTTAGTTTATTTATCATATTTCCACATAGATGGTTCCATATGTACTTGCTCACTTAGGAGTCAATCACAAACTAGTGTTTTCCTTGATTTTCAGAAATCTTTATTCTTTACATGTTGCCATAGGTATTGTTAATAATATCATAATAATCATAATGTCAATATTAAAATGACAGCATCAATTTTGATACCATTAAAAAAAAAAACACTTTTTTCCACATATTTGAAGAAAGGAGAAATCAGGTGATGTCACATGGCCTACTAATTGACTCCTTGATGGCTTAGCACTTGTGGAGCCATCTATGTATAAACATATTTCACAAAACAAAAAACAGTGAACATTATACATTCATGACTACTTTGGGTTAAAATCTGATCTCTGTTTTAACAATTCTGTCAAAATTACGTCAGCAGCATAATCAATAATCAAGAACACAATAAGAACCCTGTCATTAAAAAGACAACAATCCTGTACTGTACTTGCACACTTCCTTATCCAAAGTTATAATTTAAGCACCCAGATCCTGAGTTTGCAAATAGCTGTATTAAAGTTTTCTTACTCTTTTAATTTACTCTTTCATTACAATTAATAAAAGCTACTTAATAAGCACACTTATCCCTTATAATAAACTCCCTAGTCATCAAAAAAGCCAATTTCAATTTCTAAAAAGCAACATATGTGAGCCAAACACTGACCTGTTGTTTACGTGCATTGATTTTGTTGTTTCTAACCACCTGCTGACTTTCTTGCTGTTGCTGCTGTTGCTTCTGTTGGTTCAGAGCTGCTGCTTTGGAGGCAGCCTCTAATCGGCGCCGCTGCTCATTCTCTTGCTCCACCATCTGTCATAGTTTTCAAATACCTTAGATTATGACCATCTGATACCCAAGCAGTGCCCCCTAAGCCTTTTTACTGGTACCTCTTTTGCCCTTCCTGCTCAATGATCCCCCTCCCTCCCTCCTTCGCAAGACTGGCCCTCTAGCCCCTTCAAATTGTGCCACTTTGACACCATGAGAAATAAGTGGACTCTAAACTGGAGGTAATGATATGAAGTAAAAGATGAAAGTCTGCACCTCTTAGAAAATGCTGTTAGGTCACTTGTACAAATATGGAAATCACTTAAATATAATGGCTACAGCTATAGCATCAATACTTTGTGGTGCCTCTTCCTTAAGTGACCTAAGCACTTGCTTTGAGTACTTGACAGTTCATTTAGCACTGCCTTAAACAAATTTAATATGAATAATAAATGTATCAAAAAATAATATTACATAATTATAACTCTCCCAAATCATTGAGGAAATGTTCTCACCTTGTAACAAATCAATATAACAGCCCAAAAGACACATGCACTTCATAATTACCTTATAAGTTTTGGTGAAACGGACAAAAATGGCAAAGAAGGTGTTTGGAGCCATACTTCTTGAGCTCTCTCCATAGTACTCTAAAACTTCTGCAAAGGCTGCTTGTGCTGTCTTGGCCTCCGCTTTCAACTGTGGGGTAAAAGTAAATGATTGTGAGGCCATAATCAATTTCCTTCTTGCTATAATATACTATCAATCAAGTTTGAAAATTCTAAAAGACTTAAAAAAACAGTTCATCTGCTACAAATGTTAAACAAAAATGCCATCTAATCAAGAAATACTAAAAATTCTTTCTTTCTTTTCTCTTCCTATTATCCCTAACTAAAACTAATTCCAAAAGTCATCTTTCACATAATAATTTCCCTTTTTCTATTGACTTTTTACATGTTAAACTCGATAGTTAATTGTAAGATCAGTTTTACAGAAAAATACATAATGAATTTAAAAAATAAATAAAAAATAAAAATAAAAACTGAGTCCTATTTACTTCACAGAAAAAATGGATGCATGCTATTCTTATAAGACCAACTTGCTCAACTTACTTTTTTCAACTTTTCCTCTGAATTACTCAAGAAATCCTTGAGCACACCAGATGCAGCCTGCCCCTCCATACTCCTCATGTCTCTTCCTCGTTCATATTCCTTCTTTGCTTGCTCCATACCCTTTTCTAGCTCACTGACATCTGTGATGATATTCTCCAGTGATACTGAAAACAGTACATTTTGTTAGCATGTGTTATTCAGATATTTATACAGTCATAAATATCTACATATACTTCAGGTGATTAATTCTGATCATATTCCAAAATGAGACACTTACAATACAGTCACACACACACACAGGCACATGCACACGTAGTTATACAAGCACACATACACACATGTACACATACAAACACACCACATGCATACACACATACTCACACTCAAATATTTATATATAAATATATTAATATTCATATATATCAAGTACAATATATCTGTTGCAAAAGGTAGTTTAAAAGATATAAAACAAGCAAGCATGCCACAAGTCTTAATTCCAGATTTAGATATTTGTAATCAATATTTTGGTTAAAATTTTCTCTTTTTTGACTATACAGTATGTTTCTGAAGCTTAACCCCTTGGTTCCATCACAAAAAAAAAAATCTGGCTACAGATCTGATGACTTGAATACACCATCATGGAAAAATCTGGTCGACCTCCAGGGTGACATGAATATAGCACCATGAAAATTTTTACAGAAGACTGGGGTGATGGGAATGACTCCCCACAAGTACACATAGCTCTTGGGTAGTGATTAAGCCAAGTACAAATTTAGGAAGGGGCTCTTGCATTAATTTGCAATGGTAAATGAGTGTGGAATGCACCATCCATAAGCCATGACTGGAAGAGCGCTGGCTCCAGGGAGGATGCTAAGTTCATGTTCAGGATCCTATTCCTGGCCTCTAAGACTAGAAGAGTATGGCATGTTACATATAATTTAATATTACAAAAATATGTAAAAAGTACACAAATAATAAAATGCTACTTTAAATTATTGTTACTGCATAGTTATAAACACCCTAGGGAGGCAAGGACTCTTGACTCATATGGGCTGGCCCTACAAGCCACAAATCAAGGCACCCAGACCCAACGGGTTAACAGAATTTATTCAATGGAATTATCAATTCCCATGCACACTAAAAATACTCTCCAGATCATGAACATACTACACAAACTTCAGGCAGGATGTAGTAGTAGCACAACACCTAAATTGACAAATTTAGTCGGTTTCAAATAATATCATGAAATGCACTGATCATGTATCAAAAGAAAAAAAGGACACAAAATCTTTACAATTAATGCCACAGACTTAAAAATCTTTAAATAAATATATATATATATATATATATCGTCAAGCACAGAATACCTCTCTGTTTATGGTCCCAATCTACAAAATAAAGTGAAGCCATTGTTGTTCTACTCACCCTGTGCAGCCTTTTCAATAAACCTTAGTTCTGCATCAAAATTATTGATATCTGGGAACTTCGCTCTCATGGTTTCCTGAATGTAATGCATCACACTCATCTTTTTGTCTGCTGACTTTGTATCACACAAAGTATCCAGACTTGAAAGTTTGAAGCCATAAGCTGGACCACGTTTGCTGCTATTCATGTAGTTACCTTAATAAATGAAAGAAATTACCAAAGTGTGTTAAACTTTTGAAATGGGAGCAATTTATATCAATGAAAAATTAATAGCTGTATTCCATAATATCTGATAATAAAGCATGATATCCCATGTATTTGAATTTTCACTCTCACACCCCATAATAATATATACTTACCAAAAGCAAGGATTACTTCAAGTACTTTTTTCAACTTGTTACTATTTCTAACTGAGCGTGATGCTGTGATGATAGCATGAACTTGCTGTTAGGGAAGGGAAAACAAGTTTATAAGACATATTTACACATCTTAGAAAAAGTGAAACAGAAAAAATAATGATAATAATACTATAGGATTGTTTTTCCATCTTTTTTTTACACAAGTCCTTTCAAGTTTTCTTCATACTTACTGGGGTGACAGTATGTACACTGTCAAAGAAGTTGGCAATAAAGCTCATAATCTGTAGTTTGGTACTCAATCTGTCCACCTTGCTGAGCTGAAGCATGTACTGGTCTTCATCTGTCAGCTGGCTCACAGGTTTACGATCGCGTTCGTATTCACGATATGCCTTGACCTGGTAATGAAAAAATTATTTTTATAAAAGATATATTCTGATAATATCTCAGAATGCATTATGATCATAACAAATACTGCATATGAATCTTAGTTGATATTGATAGACTAAGCACACAGTACGAATTTACAGTTTGTTTTTTTTAATTTGCCAAATTTTTTCAGTTTCTTTTAATGAAAATAAAGCTCCTTTTTCACTCTAACTGAAGTCTCTTCCAAATATCAACAAAACTTCTTGCATTCTAATGCCCTTTGCAAACATACAAACAACTTAATTTGATTACTTTCTAGAGATACATCTGAAGAGTCCAACTAAATTGTACAAAACAATTGGGCGGTAAATGATCACCCTTACCTCTGAATCGTTGCGGTATCATGCGTTGTAGGAGTTCCATCACTCTACACTCAGTGTTTTCAAATCTCAATGAATTGATGGCTCTTGCTAAACAATATCAAATGGCAGATCCAGTTTTCGGCCTGGACGATTGCTGAGAAGATAAAGAAAGGAGCAAAGGGTTCACAGTTAACCTTAAGTAGGCCGACTGGTGATTAGCAATTACAGTCCAATATGTTTCCATCTTATTGGACTGTCATCAAAAAAAATTTATATTTAGCAATTTTTGACATTTACATTGACAGTTTCATTCGGAGACATGACATGACACCACATACGTTTCATCATGCACAGTATATTATGGTCAGTGAATATATTGAGCAAACATTTGTTATATATGACACTCATATATATCTTTATTTTATTATCACATATATCATACTAGTTATCCATATATATGTCACAATATTATATCAGCATACCTATATATCACGACTTATTTTATAACAGTAATAATGATATTATATAGTAATTCTTATATATGTATTTCTCACTATATATTGGCTTGGTAAATTATATGTAATATATATCTTATAGGTAATGTAGCGTTATGAGAATTTTAACACATAATTTATCACATATATAACATATAGTCGTATAATTAGCTTCATATTATCGATAATCGGCTACACTATTCACTTACTATTTATATATAGATATTATTATTAAATATATATTGTCATTCACTATTATACATACTATATTTATACATTACCTAAATCAAATACGAGTATTACTATTACTACTACACATTATATCAATATATATTTACATTTATTAGGTTCCTCATGAGAGCTCACCGTGGTATACAGTGACTATTATTCTGGCATCATTATACAACGCTTTATAGATATATACTATAAATAATTGTATTATGATTAATATACATAAGTCAGCAGCAGATGAGTGGATTAGTATATATTTACCATATATAATAAGATATACATACTGAGGCGATAGTTCCATTAAATATTATAATATACAAATTAATAATATATTACTATTGCTGCAGACAAGTTTATTATAATATATTAAAGTCAGCACATATTGATGAGAAATAGTAGATAACCACATAAATAGGCTTACTAAATCATTTAATATTACTATATATAAGATAGGAGGACCATAACAGAGAGGTATTCTGTCTGTAATAGATATATAATATTATAATATATTATATATTTTATAAAAGATTTTATTCTAGTATGTTACTAATTTATTGATATATAAGTAGAAATATTTATGTGTCCTTTTATTTTCATATATTATGAATACATAGTACAGTAGCTATAATATTTTCACAATGAATTAATATTATATATTAATATAAACCGACTAATAAATAATTTATATTAGCTAATTTATATAAGTGAGTGTATGTATGCATTAACTTATAAATACTTATTATAACATCTACTGCGAATATATTATATAATTGTTAGTGATTAGTAAAATGTATTACCTAATGAATATAGTGAAGTATATAGTTTAGTGTATGCATGGGATAATGTGAATTAATACTACATTATATTGAATATAATACTATGATTATAATACCTCACGTAGGGGTATCCGGTGCTTGTGAATATATTTATGATATTTGACTATTTGGTAGGCTATATAAATATAGCCCTTATGATAGTTATTACGTAACAGCCTTATAGCTACTCTACCAACGGGGTTTATTATAATTTCACAGTAAATACATAAAACATATATATATATATTATATATATATATATGATATAATATATATTTAATAGTTAACATATATTTAATTTATATATTGTTTATTTTATATATCACATCAGCTACATAGAGTCATAGCTATATATAATATATCTATTATATAATAAAATTCCCAACACTCACAACACTCTCATAGACTACATACTTAGCCTACTAGATAAGGTACACTAGCTGTCATCAGCATGTACTGCACAATGTGTAATACTCAACCAGCTCGTGTGTCCATCCAAGGAGGTTAATTAGCCGAGCTCTTCGAATCTCTTGCTCCCAGAGAGACCCATGGAGAGTGCGTCCAACCTCTGAGAATCCCCATTCGGACCAGTCTCTCAGGCTCACGCTTCCGTATTCCGAATTACTAAAGTTGTCTCACCTATCGACATAGTTTAGAAGTCTATCCCCGACTAGTCTCAAAATGAGCACAATCTCTATCGTGCTCAAGATTTCCGTTCGATAGACTCGTATCCTACTCACTATCAGTATAGCGATGAAAATTATAGGGTAGTGATGTAATGCACCAATCTTAACAAAACTTGTTGGATAACTCACACAGATGATACATGACTGACAACAATTGTTGCAGGTAATGTTAAATGGGATAGTTGCTATTTTGTTTCTTCCATACCCAATACCCCATAGCACATCTCTCCTGAATAGTATTGCTCTTGTGCCGGAAATCATATCAATAACATATCAGCATGGATCTCAGGTATTGAGTCGCTTTAGATGACAAGTTAATGGAGCTAAAGATTAGTATCCTACAGTCACACGGATGACTGATCGAATCGACAATGGCCTCATGTGTATTTGTCTTTCTAGTTTTACCTAAAAAAATGGGCTTAGCTCTTCCAACCAAATAGGATTCAAAACAAATGATCCCATCATAGTATAACTCAAATCAAATATCTTTTGATATGTTATTGTTATGAATAGGCAAACTCTACAAACTTCCGGCATAAAAGAAGAAAAATCATACTATAGAGAATCAAAACTTATGCAGCGGGTTATACAAATAAATCAGCTTACTCTCTTAGGTTTCAGCCGAACCACAAGTTGTAGTGTCGAAAGTACTTTCTGTATTGGGTGATTGACTCTTCTTCTATGATAGGTCATGAATTTGAGATCCGAGCCGTTGGAGTAAGCCATAGAAGCACGCAGCCCTTGGCCATTGTGTGTATTGGTAGGTTATAATGCTGTGTTGGAGAGGAGGGAGCTTCTAAGCGCGGTCTCTATGCAACCGCAATATAATTGTACTTGAGAACTCAAAAACGGTAAAAACTTATGGGAGGTTAACAGGTTGGTACAACATTTAATCATACTAAATATTTGGGAAGGTGCGGAGATGTTACCTGTAATTGCAATAGTAGGTGGTGGTTTGTATGGTGGTAAATGTGTGTAAGTGTGTGCTTGGTTAATAGAAGTATTTGGTGCCGAGGGTTGCTGGTGTGGGTAGCTGGAACTGTATTGTAATGTCTCGAGAATTCCATGCGAATAATCGCATAGAAACCATTTAATCACTGAAAGTGATAGGGGGGAAGGTGGGTGGTGAGGGAGGTGGACGAGCCGGTCCACTGGCCCATCAAGGAGCTATCGCCTACATGATGAACACAATTATGCAATTAATTAACATTCTTAATGCATTTTTTCTGGTCTTAAAATATAGAGATTTTTAATCTAATGAATTCTTTTCATTATAATGAATTCATGATATACTAAATCATAGAAGAAAAAATGAAAAATATTTCAAGTATTACATTGAATAACTTTAGTGACATTGTCAAATAATCCCCTTACACATTATATTCAAATTTAAAGATAATGTATAAGTTGATTTTTGATTAGGTCACTAAAATTATTCTATGTAGCACTTGAAATATTTTTAAATTTCCCTTCTATGATTTCTTATTTCATGAATCTTTTAATTAAACTATAATTGTTCCATTTCACAATACTTAATCATTTCTTATAATAATCCTATCTACTTTTCTCAGTAATTCTCAAAAACATTACCTGTTCTTTGAGTTTTTGAGCGAGCAAGTGTTTCGAGTTCTACAATCTGTTTCTCCAATAATGACTGTCTTTGCCGCGACTCCTCACTCTTCTGGTTCACTTCCCTTCGTAGGGTTGATACTTCCTCTTGAACCTGAAGACAATTTTGATTAAAAAAAACATTTCAAAATCTGAATAGAGAGAATGTAATATTATTATTATCATCCTCCAAATAAAAATGAACAAAAATTCAACATGTTCTTTTTACATACCTGGCTATTAACGTTTTCCAATTCCTCTTTCTGCCTGCGTAACTCGACCAACTCTCCTTCCAGTTCTACTAGTTTAGCAAGTGATTCTGCTTCCATTTCAGACATCCTCTCTGCCAACTGTACCAATACAGAAAAAACAGAATTATTTACATGTGAATTTTTTAAAGCTATTAGCACTAATTTTTTGCTAATATTGAAAATATCACCTTCATTCTCTACCATTATGACATACAATTCATCATTACAATTGTATTACTGTATCTGTTATCTGCCATTCAAGTTACAATGATACAATAATTTTCAAGATATGCAAATTCATAAAATCAAAACCATTTGTTACAACTGCTCTACTACTCAATTAACTAATACATAACTGAAATGCAAAGTATAATCCAGCCAGTGATGATAGCTCTGATTTCAGCCCAATAGACTTACGTGTGAAAGTTCATCCTCCAGCTCTGCTACCCTTTCTAGCGCTGCTGTCTTTGTTTCGCTGTCTTCCATGAGTGCGGCTACATCAAACACATTGTCGAGGTATGCAGAAATTTGGATCTGAAAAAGGTATTCAAAATCGTTTTCAAAAATCTTTGAAGAGCATGTTGTTTGGACAATTCTAATAGTATCTCCCACAAGATTTTAATTTCAAAAATCATACTGAGAGCATTGCATAAAATCCAAAACTACAATTATATCCCAACATACACTAAACTATTGAGCTTCTAAACTATCAAGTAATATTCCTAAACAATAATTCCAGCAAATATTAATTCTCTATTTAGAAGTAAATGAGTATCCATGATTCATAATTTCATATTATTTTTACCTGTAATTCTTCACTTTCGTGGTGTCTTAGCTTTTCCAAGTAGTCATCGAGGCCAAGTTGTGTAAATTCATACTGCAGATGTACACGGAAGTTCATGTCCTCTACACTGTGTACCACAATGTTGATGAACTGCATACATGCCACCTAAAAAGAGAAAAAGAAAGAAAATACTTGTCAAACCTACATCATCATTTTTGTACTATCATCAAAATTGAGTGAATTACATGTATCTCCATATCCTATAATACATCAACTTTGTGACATTAAACAATTTTCAACAATATCAGACATATGATGAAAATCTAACACATTTTTTTTTTTTTTTCCCAACATAAACAGAAACTCACCATGAATTCAATGTAAAAACAGTCATAGTTTGAGAAGTAATTCATGAGTGTCTGGAAACGTTGCGTCTCAGAGCA
>NW_020868796.1:577060-592060 GCF_003789085.1 Penaeus vannamei
CACGACAATCCAGTCACGTCGAACTCACCCTGCTTGACCTGGAAGCTTTGGGGTCAAGGTAGGTCTTGAGCTTGTTGAGGTAGTGCGAGGGCGGGTCCTTCGCGCTGACCCGCTCCTGGTCGCATATCATGTCCCACT
Organism: Penaeus vannamei; assembly: GCF_003789085.1. NCBI lineage: Eukaryota > Metazoa > Arthropoda > Malacostraca > Decapoda > Penaeidae > Penaeus > Penaeus vannamei. The sequence goes on from NW_020868796.1 coordinate 577,199, forward strand.
TTTTGACGTCATCGTACTGCTTCAGGAGCTTGGCTTTGTCCGGCGGCAAATCCATGGATGCCTGTTGGGAGAAAAAAAATACAAAAGTTAAAATCAGATGAAAATGCATGAAGAAAAATCAAAAATAAACAAAATACAGAAGCCTTAAATCATGTACATACACACCTAACTCCCCCCAAATAAACAGATCATTATCCTTACACCACACAGACAGGGAAGGAAGGACACACAAGTATCACAAGGTCGTATCATGCGTAATTAGGTTAAGTGCCCCAATACCTCGGCCACTTACGCGAGAGGGCGCGGTTCCAGGTGCGCCAAGACTAAGGCAGAGAAAAGCCACCTGCTTCGCCCACCTGTACATACAACATAAAAACATCACGTATTTCCAAAAATCAAGCCGCGCATTACAAAGTAAATAAAAGTTAATCCGCCTGGATATCAGAACAAGGGTCGAGCCCTGACTCCCTGGCCGCCGGCGCGAAAGACATTGAATTAAGCGGCTGAGGGCTGGGGGCTGACTCACCGTTCGTCGGGAGGGCGAGTGAAAGGGGACAGTGTGGGTCTGAGTGGCGCGTAAGTGATCTCATAACGTTCAATAAGCAGATGGTGTGGCCCCGGTGACCTTGGGATACAAAGGATATCATTTACCATTTACTCTTCTCCATACACACAAACACACACGCACTCGAGCCTATAGTGCACGCACGCAGTGACTCAAGTACGCTTGAATGCAGGCAAGTACACATGCGCGCGCACACAACCGCATCCACACAGGCACACGCACACACCAACACCACAATATCACTACCTATTGATTTATACAAATTATCATCCCTGCAATCACACAGACTTTTTCAATCAATTACACCAAAACTTCGATTTGACGCCCCCTCTCCCCCTCCCCCCTTAATGACCCATATAGCCAACAGCCCGACCGCCGAGGCACCATAAACCCCACCTGTTACGATCACATACAAGCAATTCATCATTAGCAGATAGCAAATCTCGCACCTTACTGCTGTCGCCTCCGTTTCTACCCGGGTCATATAATAATAAAAGGGACGCCCTTTTCGCCCCTTTTATGACCTGCTTGTTAACGGCGCCGACGATGGCAACACGAACCCAAACAACACAATAGCAACAACATCAACACCACCTCCCCCCACCACAACACTCCTACACCAAGACCAAACACACCACCCCCGCTATCAACACACGGCACCACCACCAATACCACCACCATTAATACACCTACCACCACCACCACCAATAAAACAACAACAACAACATCCTCACATATAAAACCCCCCCCCCCCCTCCCCCCCCCCTTCCCCTACCACCCACGCGACCCTCATAACCGACAGCCCCTGCATAGCTCACCCTATTCGCACCCCCATCACTTCTCCCCGTTCCTCCGGCTCGCCCTTACATAAAACCACGTGTTACTGTGTTGCCACCTTCAGCGGGTAGCGGTGGCGGTGGCGGTGGCGGGTGGCGGGTGGCGGGTGGCGGTTGGCGGCGGCAAGAGATGGATGCGGCGGCGAGGGGATGAGGGGATGAGGGTATGTGGGTGTGAGAGGATCATTTTGCCTCATTATCTGCCTCTGTCGGCATCCGGCATCGTGTGATTGTTTTTTTTCTACTTTTGACTGTATAGTATTTTGTTATAGAGTTATCTTTACAAATAGACCAATAACCCTAGTCTTTGTTATATAGTTATATTTACACGTAGACCTATAACCCTATACATAACATGAGAGGAAGGGAAGGAGGGAGGGAGGGGAGGAAGGAAAAAGGAGGAGAGCGGGAGGGAGGGAGGGAGGGAGGGAGGAGGGAGGAGGGAGGGGAGGGAGGAGGGAGGGAGGGAGAGAAATGAAGAGAGAGAGAGAGAAGAGAGAGAGAGAGAGAGAGAGAGAGAGAGAGAGAGAGAGAGAGAGAGAGAGAGAGAGAGAGAGAGAGAGAGAGAGAGAGAGAGAGAGAGAGAGAGAGAGAGAGAGAGAGAGAGAGAGAGAGAGAGAGAGAGAGAGAGAGAGAGAGAGAGAGAGAGAGAGAGAGAAGGGAAGACCAGACAGCCAACAAGGTCAGACAGGACCAAAGTACTAATGTGATCTCGTCACGCTGGTACCTTAATGACCCGCAGCATAATAGTGCTATTCCACAGACTCACCTAAGGCCGACCACTCCCTATATTAGGTTACGATAACCATCCGCAAGGGCCATATAGGCGACCACATAAAGCACACAATTCATAATTAATGCTTAATTTCACACTATCATGACCACAACGCGCCGAGTCCTACCTCCCTTCAGGCACGCAACGAAGGCTCCGAGGCTGTAATGAATTCACTGCACTCCCGTGACTTCATTTGCTTGTCTTTCTGTGTTTGTCTGTCTATCTGTCTGTGTTTGCCTGTGTCTGTCTGTCTGCGTCTCTGCCTGTCTGCATGTCTGTCTGTGTCTTTGCTGTCTCTCTGTCTGTCTGTCTGTCTGTCTGTACTGTCTGTCTGTCTGTCTGTCTGCGTCTGCCGTCTGTCTGTCTGTGTCTGTGTCTGCCTGCCGGTCTCTGTCTGTGTCTGTCAGCCTGTCTGTTTATCTATCTATCTATCTGTCTATATATCTACCTACTTACCTATTTGTCTATCTAATTATCTACTCCTCTATCCACCATCTATTTTTTTCCCATTCCGCAGCAAATTCCGCCAAACGACAAGAACTAATTAGCGAGTTTATTAGACCTCAAAGTGCCTCCAATTAAATTCGACTCGAAGACGCCCATTAATTCCCTTAGATCTCCGACGATTTCCGCGCGCAATCCCCCACTAATTTACGTCGGATGTCACTCATATCGCCACGGTGACATCAGACTCCAGGGAAAAGATTGGCATTAGCATTACGGTCTCTTGCCAACCTATGAACAAACCGACTTTACGTGCGAGCGTGTAGAAGGAGAGTTCGATAACAACCGTGCCCCATATACGTATTCAAAACAAACAAACAGACAATAAATATGATGAAAAATTAACGATCCTAAGCCTCCCCCCCGCCCTTCAAAATCCCACCCACACGCCCCCATTCCGTCCTTCCAGAGGCGCTTCCCGACCCACCGCGGCGACCATCTGGATCAGCTTCCCCGTGTAACGATTACCAATTATGTGGCTCGTCTTCCCCCCACTTGATCTCCTCCGCCGCAGCGCCTTTTCGAGCCTGGGATATGAGAGGGTATTGTGGGGACTCGGGCAACAGGTCCCCGGTGGCAGGTCGTATTTGCAGGGCGCTTACAGGACGTCGGGGGGAAAAAAACGGAGTCAGGGGGGCGTGTATGTGCCGCGTGCAGGACCGAAAGAAAAGGAAAAAGAAAAAAACCCTGGGAGTTTTCTCGACTCTCTCCGGTTAGCGTTCATTAAAGTTGTCCGGAGTTTGTGACGCCGGGCCGGAATGTGTTCTTCCGCGCGCGTGTGATAAAAAAAGCAGGAAATCAGGATGCCATAAAGCTGGCGGAAGCGTGTTAATGCGCGCTGGTCCTCGGAGGTCCCCCTCGCAGTCCCCGCCCAAATACCTCCTAAACCGAAGGGCAGATGCTCCTCAAGCCCCGGCCTTCCGAACCTCGACGCCCTCTCCCTCCCTCGCGCCCTCCCGACCTCCCTCCCGACCCATTAACCACGTCACCGGGACAGGGCCGTGGGTGTGACGTGACGCGAGGGTGACAAGCCCATTACGATGTCCCGTGTCACGGACTCCGCCCAAACAAGCAGATCACCTTAACGACGTGAACGAAGGCCTTAGGCCTAGGCCGCGCGAGACCCCTCCCTCACGCCAGGCCCTAACGCAACCCGCCCCAGAGCCCAGCACGCAAAGTAAATAAAAAGGCACGAGAGAAAAAAAAAGCCTCGGTTACAATAGACGTGACGGGAGGCCGGGGATCGTAATTACCGGCGCTCCGGCATCTTGACATCGACGTCCGAAGTCGCCGGATCATCCGCGATATGAATTCCGGGTCACGCACTCCGCTCGCATTCTTTCCCGAGACAGCCACCTCAAGGAGCCCTCGGGGGTGGAGGCGCTGGGCCCCGATGCCCCTCGGAGGACGGACGGACGCGTCGGGGGAAGGGAGAGAATGGAAGTATGGACAGAAAATGCAAGAGAGCGAAGAAGAAAGAGAAGAACGGGAAAGGGAAAGACGGGAGAGCGGAGAGGGAGAGAGAGAGAGAGAGAGAGAGAGAGAGAGAGAGAGAGAGAGAGAGAGAGAGAGAGGGAGATAGAAATGATGAGGGAGAGAGAGAGAGAGAGAGAGAGAGATAGAGGGAGAGAGAGAGAGAGAAGCGGGAGAGAGAGAGGAATAGAGAGAGAGAGAGAGGGAGAGGAGGAGAGGGAGAGAGAGTGAGGGTGTGAGAGAGAACGATGTGAGAGAGGAGAGAGAGAGAGAGAGAGAGAGAGAGACAGAGAGAGAGAGAGAGAGAGAGAGAGAGAGAGAGAGAGAGAGAGAGAGAGACAGACAGACAGACAGACAGACAGACAGACAGACAGACAGACAGACAGACAGACAGACAGAAGACAGACAGGACAGACAGAGACAGAAAAGAAACAGACAAAGAGAGTCTACAAACAGTCTAAACAGACAGACAAGGCACACACCAAACGATAACAAAAGGAGAGTTTCCAAAGTTAATACAGAAGATCAGTCGAGTTTGAGATTATAAGCAAACATGGTGAAAGGGATTTGAGAAAGAAAGCTCCAGATATGGTGAGGATTGAGTGGGAGAGGATAGAGAGGATGAGAATGGAGGGAAGAGAGAGGGAGAGGATGAGAGAGGCAAGAGGAGAGAGAGGGAGAGATGGGAGGATGAGGAGAGAGGGAGAGAGGGAGAGGATGGAGGGGAAGAGAGAGGGAAGGATGGAAGAGGATGGACAAAAAAGAGAGGGAGAGGGGAGGAAAGGGAAGAGAGGGGGAGGCGAGACGAGAGGAGAAGGGGAGTGGGGGGAGGATGGATACGGAAAAAAGGGGGAGGGGAAGGGAGGGGAGAGAAGGGCGATGGGAGAGTACACTGAGGATAGGAGGAGGGAGAGGAAGGGAGGGAAGAGAGACACGGAGAAAAAAAACGGAAAGGAAGCGGAGAAGGAGAGCAGACGAGAAGAGAAGAGACAAAGAGACAGAAAGAAATAGACCAGAGAAGAAAGGCGAAGGAAAGAAGGGGAAAAACAGAGGCGTGAGAGGCGGACAAAGGGACGGGGAAGAGAGCCGAGCAGAGAGCGAGATCGACGAGACGAACTCCGGACGGAAAACGAAGAGAAAGCTCCAAGGAAATGGAAAAATAACACGAGGAATAAAAGATTACCGGAAAAAAAGAGTCCCTTTCGAGCTGCGTTTTCTTGCACAGTAAAATAATCCCTGCAAACTCGTAAATTCGCGACTGCTTATTAAAGGAAATTGGCAAAAAAAAGATGCTGCCATAGGAAATGAATGAATGGGTGGTTGAGTGGTTGAGTGAGTGAGTGAGTGAGTGAGTGTGAGTGAGTGAGTGAGTGAGTGAGTGAGTGAGTGAGTGAGTGAGTGAGCGAGTGAGTGAGTGAGTGAGTGAGTGAGTGAGTGAGTGAGTGAGTGAGTGAGTGAGTGAGTGAGTGAGTGGTGTGAGTGAGTGAGTGAGTGAGTGAGTGAGTGAGTGAGCGAGTGAGTGAGTGAGTGAGTGAGCGAGTGAGTGAGCGAGTGAGAGTGAGTGAGTGAGTGAGTGAGTGAGTGAGTGAGTGAGTGAGTGAAGTGAGTGAGTGAGTGAGTGAGTGAGTGAGCGAGCGACCGACTGAGCGAGCGAGTGTGTGAGCAAGTGAGTGAGTGAGTGAGTGAGCGAGCGAGCGAGTGCATGAATGAGTCAGTGAGTCAGTGAGTGAGCAAGCGAGCGAGCAAGTCAGTGAGTGTGCGAGCAACTGGAATGAAAAAAAAAATGAAAGAATGAATGATTGAATTAATGAATGAATGAATGAATGAGTACGCACGTTCGCCCCTCCTCTCACACACTACTGACTAAGCATATTGATGAGCGTGGGAGTGCATACGATAAATCACAACCCTCCGCCACACTTAACAACCTACTTAACAGAAAAGTCTCAAAAATATAATAAACAAATAAAAAAAAAAAAAAAAAAAAAAATGAAAAAATAAGGTACCACACACACAAAATATAATAAAAAAAAAAACAAAAACAAAAAAAAAAAAGGTACCACAAACCAGACAAAAATCTTTAAAAAAAAGGAAAAACGAAAAAAAATAACACGCCATTGTTCCAGTTCCCGAAAGGCGTCAAACCTGTGCTTAAATAACTCCGCGGCGACCAATAAAACTCCCGGAGTGGCAGCGTCTCACCTCCTCGCACAAAGACACTGGGGGGGGGGGGGTCACCGCTCCCGCAAAGGAAATGAGGGGAAGCCACGAAGGGAAAGAGGAGGGAAAGAAGAGAGAGGGAGGGGGGAGAAGGAGAAAGAGAGAGAGGGAGGGAGGAGGAGAAAGATGAGAGGGAAGGAGAAAGAGGAGAGAGGAGGGAGAGGAGAGAGAGGAGAGAGGGAAAGGAAGAGAGGGAGAGGGAGAAGGAGAGAGGGAAGAGGGAGGGAAAGAGAAAGAGGGGGAGGGAGAGGGAGAAAGGGGGAAGGTGAAGGGGGGGAGGAGGAGGAGAGGGAGCCTGGAGGGACCGGGAGGGGGAGGGGAAGAGGAGGAAGGAGTGGAGAGAGAAGGAAAAGGGAGAAAGGGAGAAAAAGAAAGGAAAGAAAAGGGAGAAGAGAGGAGCATAGAAGAGAGAAAGAACAAAGACAAACTGATAAAGAGAAAGAAATAGATAGAAAAATAAGAGATTAGAGAAAGAAAAAGAAAGGAAAGAGAAAGAGAAAGAGAGAGAGACCCCACTCACAAATGCCTATAAATACCAAACGGAATGACTTGCACACACACGCACAATTTACCCCCCACCCCACCCTACCCCTCACCCCTTCCACTCCACATTAATCCCTCCCCCTCCCCTCCCTCCCCCCCCCACTGCAACTGAATGTCAACTCCGCCTTGGTATTAACTTTATAGGTCTACCTACTCTACCCTACTTCAGAGACCTATGGGGGAAAAGGTCACAGCAATGACGGGGCAAGTCGGAGTAAATTGTTGCGTGAGGGAGGTTGAGGAGTAGAACAGATTGTAACTAGGTGGTGAGGGATTGGTGGTGAGTGGTGGTGAGGATGGTGGGGTGTGGTGTGTTGGTGTTGTTGTTGCTTGTTTTGTTGTTTGTTGTTGTTGTTGTTGTTTTGTTGTTGTTGTTGTGTTGTTGTTGTTGTTGTTGTTGTTGTTGTTGTTGTTGTTGTTGTTGTTGTTGTGTTGATGTTGTTGATGTTGATGTTGATGTTGATGTTGATGTTGATGTTGATGTTGATGTTGATGTTGATGTTGATGTTGATGTTGATGTTGATGTTGTTGTTGTTGTTGTTGTTGTTGTTGTTGTTGATGTGATGTGATGTTGATGTTGAATGATGATGATGATGATGATTGATGATGATGATGATGATGATGATGATGTGATGATGATGATGATGATGATGATGATGATGATGATGATGATGATGATGATGATGATGATGATGGTGATGGTGATGGTGATGGTGATGGGGCCATCCACAACACCACACACACCACCCCTCCCCCTCCCCCCAACACACACACTCACACTCACTCACTCACACACTTCCTCTGCGGCGGAAGGAACATCTGATAAAAGTCTCTCGTTACGGTCAGTCGGAAACCTCAAACCAACGACAGGAAACCAGCGAACAAACGCAAAAATAATAAGAGAAAAATAGATAAACAAATAAAAATACAAGTAGATATAAAAAAAAAGATAAAACGCACTGTGAAAATACCACGAAAAGACCGTTTTTTTCTCTCTCTTTTTTCTTCTTTTTTCTTTACCAGATGTCGATAATGACACGCCGAATACATAAAAAAAAAACATCGTGACATTTCAGATAATTATCATCACCAATTTGTCGATTATCAAGTGATTATAATTACCAGCCTGTCACCCCGTCATTGATCATCACCAACATGTCACAAACGCATTTTCCCATCGATTAAAAAACAATATAAACAAATAAAAACAATTAGATACAAACCAAACTAAACAAACACAAATAAATACATAAACAAAAATTAAATAAGAAGTAATAATAAGCAAGTATAGAAATAAATAACGTATTAAATAACAAATCAACAAGACGATTAAATAACCAATAAACAAGACGCTTATATAACCAATAAACAAGACGATTTAATAACCAATAAACAAGGCAATTAAATAACCAATAAACAAGACGCTTAAATAACCAATAAACAAGACGACTACAATAAATGAAACAAGACGATGAAATGACAAGACGACCCTCCGGTGCTTCTGCTGGCTCTGGCTCTGGCTCTCTGGCTCTGTCTCTGTCTCTGGCTTTGTCTCTCTGTCTCTTTGTCTCTGTCTTTGGGCTCTGTCTCTTTCTGTCTCTGCTGCTCTGCCCTGTCTTTGTCTCTGTCTCTGGTCTCTGGCTCTGTCTCTGGCTCTGGTCTGGCTTGTCTCTGTCTCTCCTGTCTTGTCTCTCTCTCTCTCTCTCACTCTTCTCTCTCTCTCCTCTCTTCTCTCTGTCTCTCTCTCTCTCCTCTCTCTCTCTCTGTCTCTCTCTCTCTCTCTCTCTCTCTCTCTCCTCTCTCCTCTTCTCTCTCTCTCCTCTCTCCCTCTCCCCGAGGGCCTCTATCGACCTAAATCACAAGCTCAGCCCTGCTTCGGGTCTACTTTCCGAGGTCTAACTCGTGTGATTTATAAATGCGTCTGGATCCACCGCTGCGAGCTATCATCACGAGTTTCTGCCGAGACCGTGAATCATTTCCGTGGGCCGGGCGTGGGGTATAATTTTCCTTTATTGCTCCGCCTGCCAAATGAGAGATGGCCAGGGTACGCCGCTTCTACCCCGACGTGCGCGCGTATATTTCTTGCAAAAAAAAAAAAAATAACTTTTCGCAGACAGGAAATCGACCGAAAGTTATTTGCTCCTGTGATTTTAAACCCAGGGGGGCGTTTCCCTCGGACTTCTCGGGGTCTCAGGCAGCAGAGATGGCCCGCCCGGGAGTCAAGTTCAGATTACAAGAGGGTCCGCTGCTAACTTGTTTTTAACTGATACATTATTCGAAATGTCGATAGGTATAACTTTCAGCAGTACCCTTCCCCTCTCTCTCTCTCTCTCTCTCTCTCTCTCTCTCTCTCTCTCTCTCTCTCTCTCTCTCTCTCTCTCTCTCCTCTCTCTCTCTCTCTCTCTTCTCACTTCTCACTCTCTCTCTTCTCTCTCTCTCACTCTCACTTCTCACTCTCCACTTCTCAGTCTCACTCTCTCAGTCTCACCTCAACTCAGTCACACTCTCACTCTCAGTCTCAGTCTCTCAGTCTCACTCTCACTCTCACTCTCAGTCTCAACTCAGTCTCATCACTCACTCTCACTCAGTCTCTGCACTCACACTCACACTCACTCACACTCACTCTATCAGTCCTATCTATCTCTCTCAGGCACTTACTCAACCATTCACTCACACATCAAAGAACCCTCCCACACATACATCCCCCATCAAAGAACCCTCCACCTCTCCCCTCCCCCCTACGGCCCGAGCGCAAACACACACACACCCTAAACACACTCCTTCAGCATCGACGTTCCTCCACCAGAACACTTTGCACCCGAGAACACCACCCGAGAACACTTTACAGAGACCTTTACCTTCACCCGAGAACCTTTCCCTTCACTTTCCCTTTTTAGGGGCGATTTTCCCGGCCCTCACGCACTCCACGAATATTGGGGAGAAGACAGGGTGATAGCCTGAATGTATTTGATAAGCCTACTTACCGCTCATATCAAGGTTTTATATAAAAATACATATATTTGGGCGTTTACAAAATTATCTATTCAACCGGGGCGAAGTAAACAAATAATTGAAATGCTGTTTGACCTGTTTAATGTAGTCACGACTGTCCTGAATTTGATTTAGGTATGATTCCATGATAAGTATAACTTCTTTTCCTATTTCTTAACCTTATTATCATCCTTTTCGACAAACCACAATAACCTAGAACATTATTTACATAAATATCCTTAAATATCTAAATTTTCCTGCATTCTACTTACTCATCTCTAACCACATCTAATAATTTCTTATCTCTCCGCTTCAAATTTTGTGTTAAAGTTTTCCTCTACACTTTTTAATCATCACTCTCTAATAACCCAATCCCTACATAAAAAAAAAACATGAATGAAGTCACTCCAAACTAGAAATATTAATTCTCGTTCACAAACCTTCCCCGAACATTTGTCCCGAAGATTCTGTTCAGTGCAAATCCCTTTTCCCTTCTGTTTCTGCTCCTTTCCTGTCGTATAACCAAACCCCTTACATTCCAGCCAGCATTTCCATCTCTCGAGCCATAATCTCTCCCCTTTTACATAATTTCCTCTCATTTCCTTTGCATAAATTCATTTCCGATCGAGATCTCGGTGAAATATGATACAATTTACCGTCTGAACATCATTTACTTCTACTTCTACTTATTATTATTATATTATTATTATTATTATTATTGTTATTATTTATTATTATTATTATTATTATCATTATTATAATATTATTAATATTATTATCATTATTATTATTATCATTATATTTTTTTATTATCATTATTACTATTATTATTATTATTATTATTATTATTATTATTATTATCATTATTATTATTATCATTATTATTATTATCATTATCATTATAATTATTATCATTATCATTATTACTATTATTATTATTATTATTATCATTATCATCATTATTAATACTACTACTACTACCTATTTCTTATTTATCATTATTTTCTTACAAACCAAATAATTCTCAAAACTTTATAAGAACCAAAATAAAAACAACCAACGGCTCCTTATCCACTCCCACCATGCCACAAAACCAACATTTCTGCAACCGGATTATACCGTCTCGCCCCCCCCCCCCCCCCCGTGAGTGCGCCCCCCCCCTGCCCCCCTCCCCCCCCCCCCCCTCCCCCCCTCCCCACGTGAGTTCGAGACCTCTATTTGAATTCAGTCGACCGTCCCGCGCTGCAAGAGTAATGCAACTTCGACACCGCGGTATATTACGGCCTATCCGTTACACGCCGAGGTCTATCCATTTCGCTGCAGCCTGTAGGGTTCGGAATGGCTTGTTAATTTCGCTGCAGCTGATTCGTTTTGGTGCAGCTTATTAATTTCCCTGCGTCCCATTCGTTTCACTGCGGTTTATTTCGTTTCGTAGCTTTTCAATTTCCCTAAATCCTATTAATTTCCCTGCACCCTATCAATTTCCTATTCTACTGATTTCTCTTAATCCTATCAATTTCCCTGCACCCTATCAATTTCCCTGCATCCTATCAATTTCCCTATTTCTACTGATTTCTCTTAATCCTATTAATTTCCCTGCATCCTATCAATTTCCCTGCGTCCTATTAATTTCCCCATTTCTATTTCTCTAAATCCTATCAATTTCCCTGAACCCTATTAATTTCCCTACATCCTATTAATTCCACCACAGCTTATTCCCTTCGCTGTAGTCCATTCCCCTCGCTGCCTCCAACTAACCTCAACGCAGCCTATTCCTCTCGCCCCGCCCCATCCATTTTCCAAACCCACGACCCAAAAGTTTTAAGAGGGTTTCCCTACCATGGAGAGAGAGAGAGAGAGAGAGAGAGAGAGAGAGAGAGAGAGAAGAGAGAGAGAGAGAGAGAGAGAGAGAGAGAGAGAGAGAGAGAGAGAGGAGAGAGAGGAGGAGAGAGAGAGAGAGAGAGAGAGAGAGAGAGAGAGAGAGAGAGAGAGTTTCCCTTGTGTATGCATGGTACGTCCCGCTGCCCTAGAAAAAAAAAAGTTTCGGTGCCGGAAATTACTGTTCCGATAACGCTATCCGCTTCCCGACACAAATAAAAGAAAAAAAAGACAAAAAAAAACGGGTATACAAAAGACTGCGTGATAGGGGAAGGAAGGAAGGGGCGGGGTGCTTCTGGTAGGAATCTGGCTCGGCTGTATAATGCAATGGTGTTTTTTTTCTAGGTTGATTGACCACATGTAAATTGAGGTCGTTTACGTTTTAATTTCTTATTAAGCACAACGAAGGGAAGGACGAGAAAACACACGAATATGCCGAAGGCCTTTTCGCTATTGCTTCGTCATGGCCTGACGAAGCAATAGCGAAAAGCCTAGCGAAAAGGCCTTCGGCATTAGTGTGTTTTCTTGTCCTTCCCTTCGTTGTTCCTGTTGCAATCTGTTCGTCATGAATTCCACACTTATTAAGCACGCACGCACGCACATACCATATACATACACGCATAGACGACTAGATAAAAAGAAACGAAACCATTTGACAAAAGGCAGAAACTGGCCACGCGTGAGCAAAATTTCCGCACGCGAAAGAGGCGCCTTAGGTCTATAACTCCCTCCGCCAAAATGGATTCCGCCGTCGACCGGACCGGGGACGCGCACGCAAACAAAGCTCTATAAAAATAAATAAATAAATAAATAAATAAAAAACAATAAAAAGAAACGGCGAATGAGTGCTTGCGAAAGCAGAGAGTGAATGGTTCGTGTTTCCGGAAGGCGGGCAATGAAAATGGGCAATGGGCACGCGCAATCAGCAGGGGCGGCCGCAACGCGAACGAGCAGCAGGGAGGGAAGGGGCAATAAGCAAAGGAGAATGGGAGGCCAGCAGGGGGGGGGGCAATAGAAGCCAGCAGGGAGGGAAGGGGCAATAAGCTGAGGAGAATAGGAGGCCAGCAGTGATGGAAGGTGTAACAGAGGCCAGCAGAAAGGGAAGGGGGCAATAAGCAGAGAACAGAGGCCAGCAGGGAGGGAAGGCCAGCAGCCGAATAGCGAGATAAGTCCAGCAGGAGGAAGGCCCAACAAGCAGAACCGAATATAGTCCAGCAGGAAAGGAAGGCCCAACAAGCAGAACCGAACGGAGGCCAGCAGATCAGAGACGAGGGGCAGCAGCCAGAGTAAGGAAGAGCAGCAGAATACAGAGCAGCGCCTGAGTGGGAGGACACAACCGTCTCTGTTACAGAACCCACAGGATTGTGTGCGGCGCGCAGGCAGGGCGGGAGGGAGGGGGGGTGGGGGGCGCTGGACCGGGCTAAGGGTGTATATGCGTGCTTTAAGTGTGCGAAAGGCAGGAGAGGGAGAAGAGGGCGAGGGTGTGCCTTCCTCGTCGCCCCCTCCCCCATCCCCTCCCCTCACCGCAAGACGAATGCCTGGGTTTCCAATATAAGTACGCTTACTCTTATTCTTTCTTCTCTTATTATCTTTATTCTTATTACCCTCTTCTCTTACTCTTACTCTACCTTTACTTACTCTTACTCTTTTATACCTAATCTCATCCTTTCTTACTTCTAACCCTTACTCTCTACTCTTCCTCTTATTCTTACCCTTATTCTTACCCCACGCTCTTACCCTAACTCTCAATCTTACCTTTACCCTTACCTTACCCTTATTCTAACCCAAACTCTCCTCTCTCACTCTCACTCTTATCAACCTCTTCCCCATGAGTTACCGGAAAGGCTGTGATCCCCTCGATGAGTGGACAGGCGCCGAGAGGTTCCCTGCGCCGAGCCCCGTCCTTCGTCAGCACCGGCGGGAAGCGAGGGGCTGACGCGTACTTACGGGGAAAAGGGGATGGGGCGCAGCGACGAGGAAAAGGAAGCGCGCGGGAAGAATACAAGGCGGATGGAACGACCCAATAGGCTGTAACAACTACAACAACGACGACGACAACAGTAATTAACAGCAACAACAATAACGACAATAACAACAACAACAACGACGACGACAACAACGACAAAAACAACGACGACAAACAACAACAACGAACAACAAAAGTTTATGTGAAGGGTGAGGCCCCCGGTAAGTCCATGCGTATATCTCTTACCCAACCGACGGACTCACCTACCCACCTGCCTTACTCACTTACCCACCGACCCTTTCCCCTTACCCATCTCCTTACTCATTTACCCATCTACTTACACGCCCACCTCCCTTCTCACTTACCCGCCTACCCTCATAAAACCGGAAATACCACACACGCGCGCGCAAAACGTTTAAAAAAGTTCACACAAAAATAATAAAAAATAAACAAGAAACAGACGATACATTCCGTAGACAAACAAAACTTTCAGAAAGAGACGAAAAAGGAATAGTTAGTTTAAAAGAAAAAGAAAAAAAAACGTAGATAAAAGCAGAGAAGGGCGGAAACAACGCCCCTCCCCCCCTTCCCACCCATTCCCTCGTATACCTTATCTACCTAAGAATGCGTGAGACAAGCGCCTGTGAGAGCGAGATGGCTTCGAGCTTATCAGATAAGCAAGACACAGGTAGATATGGGGGTGGGGGTGGGGGGTAGGGGGTAGGGGGGGGGGAAAGGGAGGATGGGAGAGGGTAAGGTAGAGGGTAGGGATAGGGGTATGGGAAGGAGAAAGGGGTACCGGGTAGGGGGGAGGGGACAGAGGGCAGGGGGAGGGTAGGTAGATAGGTGGGTGGGAGGAAAGAAACGTAGGTGGGTAAGTGAGTAGGTAGGTGGGTTACTGAGAAAGCAGGTGAAGTCGTGGTGTAGGGTAGGTGGGGTTATGGAGTAGAAGGGTTGTGTGGGAGTAGGAAGGTGGGTAAGGATGCAGATAGTTGGGTAATTAGGATAATACGAGGGTAAGCAAAGTAGTTTCTCAAGAGGGTGTGGGGGTTGGGGGGGGGTAAGGAGAAGAGCAGAGTTTGACGAAGAGGAAGTCGCGTCATCTCTCTCT
>NW_020868796.1:594560-597060 GCF_003789085.1 Penaeus vannamei
ATAATAGTTAATTACGGCGCCGCGATGGGGACCGGGGGGAAGGGGGAGGGACGGGGGGAGGGAGGGGGCGGGGGAAGGGAGGAGGGAGAGGGGTGGGGCGGCGGCTGTNAGGAGAGAGAGAGAGAGGAGGAGGAGAAGAGAGGAGACGAGGAGAGAGAGAGAGAGAGAGAGAGAGAGAGAAGAGAGAGAGAGGAGAGAGAGGAGAGAGGGAGAGGGGAGAAAGGGAGAGATTATTGCTGTTGCTGTTGCTTTTGTTATCATTGTTATTGGCATCATTGGTGATACTAATGATGATGCTTATGATAAAGATAACAATGATAATGATGATAATTATTGTCACCATTATTATCATTGTCATCATTATCATTATCATAATTATTACAATCTTTACTGTTGCCATTATTACTATTAAGAATATCATTATTATCCTTATCCTCATCACATCATAATTATCATTATCATCATCATAATCATCATCAACATTATTATTATTA
The DNA here is from genome assembly GCF_003789085.1 of Penaeus vannamei. NCBI lineage: Eukaryota > Metazoa > Arthropoda > Malacostraca > Decapoda > Penaeidae > Penaeus > Penaeus vannamei. The sequence continues at coordinate 595,055 of NW_020868796.1, forward strand.
CTATAATGATGATGATCATTCTCATTATTGCAATTATCATTATCATTATTATCATTATCATCATTACCATTATCATCGTTATCATCATCATTATTATAATTTTTATCATAATTATTTTTCTAATTACAATTATTGTAATTATAATTATTGTAATAGGTGTTAAGCATCACGAACATAAATCATCAGTCGTACTAATAATCTATTACTGAAAATGTCGACAAAAATTAACAAAGAAACTCTTTTTGCAAATCATTTCAAAATACATAAAATGGAAGTAACATGAAGGAAAAATCAATATACTTTTCCATGAACTGAATTTAAAAAGAACAGGGAAATCTGAGTATACAAATTACAGAGAATAAATAATATAGTTTATGCATGATTTTTTTTATTTTTATTATTTTTTTTTAGATTTTTAAACGATGCAAAAATGAACAACGTAACATTTGCCAAAAAATATATATATGTATATAAAATAAAAAGAATAAATGTCTACTCGATTTAAACCTGACACAAGATCACGGAAATATATCACACGAAAATATAGGTTCTACATTATATCTGCCAATAACCTGCCAATGATGATGACAATAATCTTAAATAATATCACGATTAATAGGTTCCTTAATCACAAAATATTGCATTTAGAAACACATGTACAACATACAGAAAAAACATCAAAATATTGTTTAGAAACACATACAACATACAGGAAAAAAATCGAAACACAACCTACAGGAAAAAAACACCAAAATATTGTTTAGAAACATACAACATACACAAAAAACACCTATATTGTTTAGAAACATACAACATACAAAAAAAAAAAAACACGAAAATATTGTTTAGAAAAACTACAGGAAAAAAAACACACCAAAATATTGTATAGAAAACATACAACATACACGAAAAAACACCAAAATATTGTTTAGAAACATACAACATACACAAAAAAACACCCAAATATTATTTAATCTGGCAATGAAACCACCGATAACTAGACTCATAATATTCCCTAATAACACAATAACAAAAAATACTTGACAATTAACAATCACTTCAATGGCTCTACAGTCTTTGGTTCTCGATCCTCGCAGTCCATCACACATCCTCATGACGTCACCAGTACATGTCATAATTAATTTTTGATATCCTATTAATTGCGACGGAATAATCAAATCTTGAATATACTTGTCACGAAGATGTATGTCCCTGGAAGTACCCAATAAATCTTGTTTTTTGTTTTTTGTTTTTGTTTTCTACTAGCAAACGGGAAAGGCTAGATCAGTAGCAACTCGAGGAGGTGTCATGGCGTCTGTTTCGATGATTGTTCAAAAATGGAAATAAAAACACTAAAATCCTTATTATCCACACTTTTTGAAAATTGAAAAGACCAAAATGATCGACCATATTCACAAAGCATCCGTAACTCTTGTGACGTCATCAAAATAAACTCCATGTGCTTTTTTTCCCCCAAAATTGAATCAGACGCCACGAGTTGCTAATGATCTAACAAAAACAAAAGCCACTTGAGATGCGCATCATAGAAAAACTACGATATAATTTCTTTCTTTCTTTCTTATGAAAATATTCCACATAGTACAGTGTTTATATTTATGATAAACAACAATAAATATCATGCTGATGATACAATTATTATTATCATTATGACAGTTATTATTATCATCATTATTATTATTATTACTATTATTATTACTGTCATCGTCATCATTATTATCATTGTTATTACTATTATTATCATTATCATTATTATAATTATCCTTATTATTATTATTATTATCATTATTATTATAGCTATTATTATTTGTTATTATTATTATTATTATTATATTATCATCATTGTTATTACCATCATTATCATTTTTGCTGTTATTATCAATATCATTACTATTACTATCATTATCATTAGGAGAGAAAAAGAAAGCATGAAGAGATAAAGAGACAAAAAAAGAAAAAAAAAATCAAAACCCTCACACAGAGAGAAG
>NW_020868796.1:602060-608663 GCF_003789085.1 Penaeus vannamei
ACCAAATGCATCAAAGCTGATTCCCGTCTGCTCGTAGCCTCTCTCGCATCGACACACAGGAACTCCATAATCACTCACACTCTCTGATACATTAGAGCCCATGTTTATACACCCTGCTTGCAACTTCATAGCATCCCCTGCAACATCAAACATGTAATCACGTTTGCCCGCCCATGATCAGCCAGCCAGAGAGGTAAATAAACGACTAAAAAAACAAAACAAAAAAACTATGGGGTGCATAACAATCCGCTAGTCAACAGGTTGCAGACAATAGACCACAATTAACTACAAACAAACACAGCTGGCATCCCAACGGAACATACGAAAACACAGCAATTAATGTCATATAATCTGCAATGTTACAAAGGGGAATAAACAAAAGCATGGCATTTGCTGGACGGACATCAACTCATTTACATTGTCAGGGTACAGGTTAAGGCAAATATTTCGTAATGTAGGCATATTCTCTACGTATTGGAATCTGGGTTTAACTTGTGTCGGAAGCAAAACGCTGAATAAGTAAGTACAAGTAACAAAAAATTAACCACATCTATATATATTTGTGCACAGACACACACTAATACAGAGACACAGACACACACAGCACACACATATATATATACATATATATGTATGTATGTATGCATGTCTGTATTAAGTATGTGTGCACGTATCTATATATCAATCTATTTATCTATCTATGTACATGTATATATATATATATATATATATATATATATATATATATATATATATATATATATATATATATATATATATATATATATATATATATATATATATATATACAGACACACAAACACACACACATACATGTGTCTCTTTGATAATTGTTATTAAAAAATACTATTATCTTCATTATATATATAAGATATATGTAAAACTGTAAATTTTCTAGTAGATTTAATTTTTTCCTCCTTGAATTGCTCAATGGAAACTTTCTTTGCAAGACATTTTTAAGAATAATTTCATTATCATTATAACTTTTCATACAAAGAAACAGCTTTTTTTCCCAAATGTACATTCACAAACTTCCCTCCTGTTCCTCTGCAGCATTCACGTACAGTATATTCTAGTACAGTATATTCTGGTAGCAGTGTACTTAAACCCCCGTCTTTAGCGTAAATTAAAAATGTCGGTCAGTATATTACGCGGAAATGAGCACAGAAGAAGCCCCTCTTCTCCCAGCACGCACGCTGTGTGCACTGCCACAAATCTCAGCCCGAGGACGGCGCTAAACAAGCCGCTAAAGAGGGGAAATAACTAGCCATAAGCGCTCGGTTTCTGAAGCTAGCGAGCGCAAAATGGAATGACGGGGGGAGACAAGCATACACACACACACACACACGAACACAAACACAAACGCACACACACACACGAATGCAAACACACACGCACACACACGAACACAAACATACACAAAAACGAACACAAACACACACGAACACACACACACACACACACACACACACACACACACACACACACACACATCACGACACACACACAGACACAGACACACACACACACAACACACACACATGAACACACGCACGCACACACACACACACACACACACACATGAACACACGCACGCACACACACACACACACACACACACGGTCGAGAGAACTTTGGACATACAGGCCGGTTTGTTAAAATTGTGCTACACCAAAAGAATTTTCATACATATAGACATACGTATACACAGAAATGAATGCCCATCCTTCTATCATATACACATACATTAACCTCTCTATACAGTAGATACGCGCGTCTGGGCTGATAGACATCCAATTACTCCAATGTATATGTGTGTCCGTATTTGTAAATGTTCACCGGGTCGGGCCTCGAAAAAATTGAACAAACCGGCCGATAGACTTTGTTCATACTGGCCTCCTCTCTTCGCCCTCAAAACACTTTCCTGGATCCCGCTCGAGTTCATGCAGAGGCGAATCATACGAACAATTTCTCTCGCTGTCTGTCCTTATTCTGAGGGGATGAGGGCGGTGTTTCCAACGGCGTGGGCTGGGGTTTTCAAGAGTTTTTTTTTTTTTCTTTTCTTCTTTTTTCTTTTTTCCTGGGTGCTTTAATGCAGGGATTTTCTCCTTGGTTCCAATGAATATATATTATATATATATATAATATTATATATATATATATATATATATATATATATATATGTATATATATTTACATGCACACATTGGTTCATATACACATATTTAGAAGGATATACCAATACAAACACTGATAGATATCTGTACATCCATCATATCTACATACATGCATACATTCACACCTACTCACGTATACATATACAATCTATACATTCTTATACACATACACATAGGAATATTGAATAGAATTTTATAATACATAAGTGAAAGGATAGATTGGAATAATCCACATCACGTATATATGCATACACACACGAACGCACATTCACATAAACGTACATATGCACTAGCGCACACACATAATCAGATGATGGGAGCAATCACACAAAACTGGACTTGATACACTCCCCCACACCCCCGCCCCAGCACAGTCCACCACCCTCCTAGACCCACCCCAAATATGGACATAGACTCCACCTTCCATCCCCAACCCTCCACCATCCACCATCCACTAACCTCCAACACCCACCCTTCTCCACTCTTCCCCACTCACCCTCCCCCTCCAACACCAGCCCTCCTCCATTCTTCCTCCTCCACCCTCTCCCACTCACCCTCCCCTCCAACACCACCCTCTCCCCTCAACACCACCCCCCTCATTCTTCATCCTCCACCCTTTCCCACTCACCCTCCCCCCTCCAACATCCACCCTTCCCAACCACCCTCCTTCCTCCAAAACCTTTTCCCCCCATTCTCCAACCCCCCTTCCCCACCCTCTCCTCCAAACCTTTCTCCCCCCACCCTCCATCCCCACTCCACCATCCCCCCTTCCCACCCTCCTCCTCCAAAACCTTTCTCCCCATTCTCCAACACCCACCCTTAACCACCCTCCTCTCTCCAAAACCTTTCCCCCACCCTCCTCTAACCCCACCCTCTTCCCTCCACTCCCTACCCTCCCCACCCCCCCACCCCACCCCCACCATAACCTCCTCCTCCCCGGCCCCCCCCCGACACAACACAAAGGGGCGGAGCAACAGCGACCGACCGCCCGAGCCGCGACCGAAACAGCTGTCGCGCTGCGGGCTGACTGCCAGTTCTTCGTGACCGCAATTGACTGGCTTTTTTTTTTTTTTTTTTTTTATGGAGTGTCTGAGAGGGGGCATTGTGTTGCACAGGCGGAGGGCTTTCGCAATGGGTTTCGTCGCATTTTCGGATTGTTTCGTGTGTGTGTGTGGGGGGGGAGGGAGGGGAGGGAGGGGAAGGGGTAAGGATGGGGGAGGAGGGAGGGAGGGGGGTAGGGTGGAGGAGGGAAGGAGGGGAGGGAGGAAATGGAGAGGAGGAAGTGGAGGGGTAGGGGTAGGGGGAGGGAAGGAAGAGGAGGAGGGAGGAGGAGGGGGGGAGGGAGGAGAGAGGGGTAGGGTAGGGGAGGGAGGGAAGGAGGGGTAGGGTAGGGAGGTCTTGAGGGGTAAAGGGTGGAGGGAGGGAGCAGGGGATGGGTTGTTTGCGTGTGTGTGTGTTTGTATGGATTGCAGGAAAATATTGGATATACATATGAGGTAGTGTGCAAGCTCGCCCCCCCCCCACACACAGTCAAATATATATATACACACACACACACACATACACACACGCTCAAATACACACGTACTCACAGACGCGTTCAAATACACAAACACACACGTACACACACGCTCAGACACACACACACACGCTCAAGGACACAAACACACAGACACACAAATGCATATACGTAAATGCTTATAGACAAGAAAAATAATGAGAAATAGATAGACAGATAGATAGACAAACAGACAGACAAATAGATAGGTAGAAAGAAAGCGATAAAGAGAGAAAGAAAGAGAGACAGAAAAGCAACAGGAGAGAAGAGAGAGAAAAAGAGAGAGAAAGAGACAAAGAAAGAGACAGAGATAGATAGATAGATAGATAGATAGAGAGAGAGAGGGGAGAGGGGGAGAGGAGGAAGAGAGAGGGAGAGAGGAGAGAGGAGAGAGGGAGAGAGAGGAGAGAGGGAGAGAGGAGAGAGAGAGAGAGAGAGAGAGAGAGGAGAGAGAGAGAGAGAGAGAGAGAGAGAGAGAGAGAGAGAGAGAGAGAGAGAGAGAGAGAGAAAGAGAGAGAGAGAGAGAAGAGAGAGAGAGAGAGAGAGAGAGAGAGAGAGAGAGAGAGAGAGAGAGAGAGAGAGAGAGAGAGAGAGAGAGAGAGAGAGAGAGAGAGAGAGAGAGAGAGAGAGAGAGAGAGAGAGAGAGAGAGAGAGAGAGAGAGAGAAAGAGAGAGTGGCGAGGGGGGAGGGGGTGCACGTAAACAAATAAATCAGTCACAGAAAACAAGAACATAATCAAAACGACAAACAAGCAAACAAAACAAACAAACAAAAAGAACACAAAAAACGGTGAAAAAACGCAAAGAAGAAAGAGACAAAGAAAAAGAAAAGGAAAAAAAGGGAAAACTATTACCAAAATCCAGAGAAAAACGGACACACAAAACTTTTATGGGGAAAAAAAGACCGTGTTATACTTTTCCTGATCCCTCCCCTCCCCCTTCCCTCCCCCCTCCCCTCAGCCTCTCTTCCCCTCAGCACGTGTTCTCTGGCCACAAATCACCTGTAGCCCCGCCCTCTTCCCCCCCCCCCTCTGGGACACGCCCACACATCACAGCTTCACCCCCCCCTCCACCCCCACCCACCCCGCTTCCAAGTGGTCGAGCCTCTTATGCAAACTTGTGCCTCTTCTTTCCGTTGTTTCATCTCTCTTTCTCTCTCTCTCTCTCTCTCTCTCTCTCTCTCTCTCTCTCTCTCTCTCTCTCTCTCTCTCTCTCCTCTCTCTCTCTCTCACTCTCTCTCTCTCTCTCCGTATTTTCCTTTCATCGCGCCCATTCCATGTCCGTCTTTCGTTCCTGGGGGTTCTGAGGTTCATAAACGCCCACGCACATGCAGACACACGGATAGTCACATGCTGATATACATACATAGAAACACACACACGAGGAGTTACGCGCTAACACACGTGACCACATACATACATCATGTATGGGCATGTATTTTTTTTTTTGTATATACGTATAATCATCTAAATACACACCACACACACACACCCTCAAATACACACACACACAACACACACAAACACACACACACACGCTCAAATATACACACAAACACTAACAGACTGAAACACAAACACACACACACAACACGCACCTACACACGCACACACACACGCACGCATGCACACACTAAGACACACACACACAACACACTCATACATACATATTTCTCAAGTTTTTTTCTCTATCCTATATTTAACACCACCTACCTTACATTTAACAATAAAAAACAAAACAAATAACATCTTCCATTTATACAATCATTCCCCACCTCAAAAAAAAAAAGAAAAAAGAAAAAAAGAAAAATCAACAATGTCGGAAAAAGAATAATTTTCAAAGAATCTTTCAAAGCCAATTAAGCGTCTTTGTTTTGGCGAAGTAATTATCTTTACGACGAAAAGGAAGATTGAACAGAACACGCAATCATTGTCTATAATTACTTTTTTTTCGGGGAATATGAACGATTTTCTTTTAGTTACTTTTTCTTTTTTTGTGTGGGAATTCCTCTCGTGTTTATCTTTTTTTATTTAATTTTATTTCTAGTTGTTTCTTACTGTCACCGTTCATTCTTTTCACTTTTTAAAAGTTTCCCCTTTCTGCCATGTTTATTTCCTGCTTCACCAGTCGTGTTTTCTTTTTTTTCTTTTTTATTTATCTATATATATTTTCCCTTTTCAGTCTGTTATCTGTTCCATTTTCCTTGTATTGTATCATCTCTTTTAATCTTCAATTGCATTTTTCCCATTCCATCTTTATAAGAGCTTTGAAATATCTTTCCAAATTCACCCGCCAATTAATCGTATTTGATAATTCCCGTTTTTTCTTTATTCATTTTTTTTTTTTTTTACACAAATCATCCCAAAGGTTCCCGTTTTCTGTTTCCGTTCCTTCCTTTGTCTCTTCTCGTCCATCTTAAGATGCCATAGCTAAGAAAAGAATTTAATAAAAAAAAAAAAATCCATGAGTGAAAATGAGAATTTGTCTTTTTTATTGTTTTTATTTTTCATATTTGTATTTCATATTCTTTTTAAATGTTTGTTGCACTTTATCTTCTCGCTATCAGTTTTATTTCTTACAATTTTCAATCTTTTTTTGTTTATAGATTCATTCAACGAACTAGAAGCAAGAACAACAAAGACAACAACAAAATGGTACTTTAAAGAAAAATATGATCACCTGAAATTGCGAGACTAAAATCGCTAGAATTTCTGTTCATAAAGTTGAAAATAGCAAGAAATAATCAGCTTTGGGGTGTTTTTAATTTCTTTTCTTTTGTTCGATTGGCAATCTGGGTAAGGAAAAATTCTCGCGGGAATTAATTTCATCAGAATGCTTAGTTATTTTC
>NW_020868797.1:0-5000 GCF_003789085.1 Penaeus vannamei
TCTCCTCTTTTCTTTCTTCTCTCCTCCTCTTCTCTCTCTCTTCTCTCTCTCTCCCATCTCTACCTCTCTCTCTCTCTCTCTCTCCTCTCTCCTCTCTCTCTTCCTCTCTCTTCCTCTCTCTCTCACCTCTCTCTCTCTCTCTCTCTCACTCCTTCTCTCCCTCTCTTCTCCTCTCCTTTTAATAATCATCTTTATTTTTGTATGTGTTGTCGTTTATTTAAATATTCCCTCCGCCAAAGTTTTCCTCAGATTTGTTTTTTTATTTTATTAAACATTTTTCATAGACCTACTACCTGTTGTCTCGGCTTTCGTTCTGTCTTATTCTCTCTCTCTCTGCTCTCTTCTCTCTATTCTCTCTCTCCTCCCTTCTCTCTCTCTCTTCTCTCTCCTTCTCTCTCTCTCTCTCTCTCTTCACTCTCTCTCTCTCTCTCTCTCTCTCTCTCTCTCCTCCTCTCTTCTCTCTCTCTCTCTCTCTCTTCTCTTCTCTCTCTCTTCTCTCTTCTCTCCTCTCTCTCCTCTCTCGCTGTTCTTTTCTTACTTGTTTCTCGTTCTTTCTACTTATTCCTTCCCTTAACCTCCCCTTTTATCCCGTCTCCCTGCTACCTTCACGTTCGTCTTGGTTATCAATTCCCTTCCACATATTTCAGCCTCACAAAACGGCCAAAAACCACCCCTTTCAAGACCATCTGGAATATTTCTCAGAATCTCTCTCTCTCTCTCTTTCTTTTCTTTCTCTTTCTTTTTCTTCTCTCCCCGTCTCTCCCCTTCTCTCCCTCCCTGCCCTCCTCCCTCTCTCTCTCTGTTTCTCTCTCCTGCTCTCTCTCTCTCTCTCTCTCTCTCTCTCTGCGCTCTCTCTCTCTCTCTCTCTCTCTCTCTCTCTCTCTATCTCTCTCTCTCTCTTCCTCTCTTCTTTCTTTCTTTCTTCTTTCCTTTCCTCCCCCTCCCCTCTCCTTTCTTTCTTTTTTTTCTTCCTTTTTCCTCTCTCTCTCTCTCTCTCTCTCTCTCTCTCTCTCTCTCTCTCTCTCTCTCTCTCCTCTCTCTCTCTCCTCACTCTCTCTCTCTCTTCTCTCTCTCTCTCTCTCACACCTCACTCTTCTCCCTCTCTCTCTCTTCTCTCCCTCCCTCCCTTCCCTCTTCTTATTCTATCTGATAAGAAGGCAAAGCAAGTTATGGAATATTCATTATAAAATTCACACTCTGGTCTCAGCCTCACTCAATTCATGCCATCAACACGAACAGATCTTGTTGCAAAACAGGAAAGGTTAAAGAAAAAGCTAAAATAAACATATATGCACATATCTTTGTGAACAAATATACTTTTCAAACACGCAAAATCTAGGTGGATTTATTTGATGACATGATATAAAATCAATGGGTTTTCATTGTCATATTTGTATAGATTGCTGCATATATTAGTATTAGATGATTAATAATCAGAGATGTAATAAGTAGATGGTTTGTAATTGCAAAAAAAAAAAGTCATGCAAAACCTTTCTGTCATTATGAATATGATGAAAAAGCTGGATGATAAAACAACTAAGAAAAAAGAAAAAAAGAAATGGTTACATTAGATTCTTGAAAATAATACACTTAGCAAACACAATGTCTCTATATTAAGTATTATCGTAATTTCTATCATTATATTGAGGTTGATATACCATTGCTATCATAATCAGCAAGTATTATACCAATAAATACAATTAATAAGAATAATATCATAAGAATACTCAGAATTCTAAAAAAAAAAAAATGTTGAAGAGAAAAATTTAAGGATTTGCTCAACACTGCGATTGCATAATCTGATTCAACACACACGACAACCGCCCTTTCATGTCAACAATATGCAAATGCCAGACTCCGTAATCTAACTTATGAGACGCAATGGACGCCCAACATGAGGAGACAACGACAAAAAGAACAGATATCAAGGATGTACAAAGACGCTGCGCCGTGACTTAGGATGAGAGGCATTGGAAATTCCGCTTCTTAACGTATGCTGATTGTAAACCCTCAGGAAACGCGTCGTTTGAATGGGGTGATAACGACCTTATCCGTTTGAGGTGTAATGTTTATTCAAGTTAAGATCTATACAAGCTCTATCTCTTTCTCTTTCTCCTCTTCCTCTCTCCTCTCTCCTGTCTCTTCCCTCCTCTCCTTCTCTCTTCCCTATTTCTCTCTCTTCTCTCTTTCTCGTCCCTCTCTTCTCTCTTCCCTCCTCTCCCTCTCTACTCAGCATCCTTCTTCTCCTCTCTCTCTCGCTCTCTCTCTCTCCCTTCTTCTTTCTCTATTCAATTTTTCTCTTCCCTCTTCCGCTCCTTTTTTTCTCCCCCTATTTCCTCTTTCTCTTCGCCACCTTCTCTCTCCCTACCTCCTCTCTCCCTCTCTCTCTCTCTCTCTCTTCCCCCCCCCCCTCTCTCTCTCTCTCTCTCTCTCTCTCTCTCTCTCCTCTCTCTCTCTCTCCTCTCTCTCTCTCTCTCTCTCTCTTTCTCTCTCTCTCTCTCTCTCTCTCTCTCTCTTTTGTAGTATTCTGGATCGAGTGAGATATGCAAATATCTATGAATATTTAAGAGTAAATGCCCCGTTGAATATATTAGTTTATTGATGAAAACACCCTCTCCTTCTCTCTCTTTGTTTGGATCTATATTTGTATTCTACTTTGTCTATCGCTCTCAGTCTCTCTCTCTATCTGACTCTCTTTCTCTCTCTCTCTCTGACTGTATGTCTCTCTCTGTCTCTCTTTCTATCAATCTCTCTCTCTCTCTCTCTCTCTCTCTCTCTCTCTCTCTCTCTCCTCTCTCTCTCTCTCTCTCTCTCTCTCTCTCTCTCTCTTCTCTCTCTCTCTCTCTCTCTCTCTCTCTCTCTCTCTCTCTCTCTCTCTCTCTCTCTCTCTCTCTGTATCTTTTTTCTGTCTGTCTGTCTATCTGTCTATCTCTCCTTCGCTCTCGCTCTGTCAGTCTATCTTCATGTATCTATCTGTCGGTATATCTCCCTATCTTTTTCTCTCTCTTTCTCTTCCCTCCTTTCTCGTTCTTCATCTTTATTTCTATCAATTTCTCCATTCGTCACTCTGCATCTGTGTTACCCCTCTTCTTCTCTTCTCCTTATATTCGTTCGCTTACTTATTCTATCCATTTCTATTCCCTTCTTTCTCCTTCTCTTCTTCCTCTATTCGTACCTTCCCTATTAGCCTCTTCCTCTTTTTTCATTCGTTCTCTTATCCATTTTCCCCTTCCTTCCTCCTTCTCTTCTTCTCCCATTCGTCTCCTCCCCATTACCCCCTTCCTTCCTCCTTCCCCTCTCCTCCTATTTTCCCCTTCCCCATTACCTCCTTCTTCTCCCATTCGTCTCCTCCCCATTAGCCTATTCCTTCCTCCTTCCCTTCTCCTCCTATTTGCCCCTTCCCTTCTTTCCCCATTCGTCCCCTCCCCATTACCCTCTTCCTCCTTCCTCCTTTCCCCATTCCCCTCGAGCTGCAGCCAGACCCTCCAGCATCCTCAAGTAAGGAGAGAGAGTCAGCATCCTTCTTCCTCCTCATCTCGGGGGTTTCAAAAAAAAAAAAGAAAAAAAAAAAAAAAAAAAAAAAAAAAAAAAAAAAAAAAAAAAAAAAAGAAAATCCAAAGAGGAAGGGGGAGTAAAGAGGAAGTGGAAGGGGGGATAGAAGGGATTGGAGGGAAGTGGGGGGAGGAGTGGAGGAGAAGGGGGAAGGGGAGGGAAAGAAGGGGGGGAGGAGTGGAGGGGAGGGGGGATATAAAGGAAGGGGGAGGGAAAGGGGATTGGAGGGGAAATGGGGGAAAAGGGAGTGGAATAGAAGGAGGAAGGGGGAGGGGCATATAAAGGGGAAGGGGGAAGGGGGGGGGAGTGGGGAAAAGGGGGAAGTGGGTGGAGGAAGGGGGGGAGAAGGAGAGGAGGAGAAGGGGTGTAGCGAGAATGGAGGGAAGGGGGGAAAGGAGAGTGGAGGAGTAGGGGGAATGGGAGTGGAGGAAGGAGGAGGAGAGAGATATAGAGGGGAAGGAAGAGTGAAGGGGAAGGGGGGAGGGAAGATATAGAGGGGAAAGGAGAGTGGAGGGGAGGCGAAGATATGAAGGGAGATATTAAGGATGGAGGATGGAGAGGGAGTGGAGAAGGCAGGTAGAGGGAGGGAAGTGTGGTGTGTGGGGGGGGGGGCATGAAGGGAAATCCATCAACCGACATGATCCTTTGGGTAAGTTAGGTAAGAGAAGAAGGGAAGGGAGATGGAGCATTGGAACGAAGGGGAAATGGGAGAGGAGGAAGGGTGGGATGGGGAGGAGGAGGAGGAGGAGAGACGGAAGGAGGGGAAGGGGAGTTGGGAAACAGGAGGAAGGGAGGAGGAAGGAGGAGAGAAGGCAGGAGGGGAGGGAGGATGAAGGAGGCGAGAAGGAAGGAAGGGATGGGGAGGGGTAAACAGGAGGGGAGGGGGGGGTTGGGAGAGATAAGGAAGAAGGGTGAGAAGTAGGGGGAACCCAAGAGAAAAGAAAAGGGAGAAAGGAAGAAGGGAAGAGTAAGGGAAATAAAAAATGGGAAAATAACAGTTATCGAGAGAAGGGTAAGAAAGAAGTAGAAAAAAACAGGAGATAAAAGGAAGGGGGAAAGAGGGTAGAAAGAGGGGAAGACGGAAGGAGGAAAAGAAGGGAAAAGAGGATAGAGAGAGTGAAAGACGGAGGGAGGAAAGGAGGAAAAAAGAGGGTAGAGAGGAGGAAAGGAGAGAAAGAGGGCAGGGAGAGGAAAGACTGAGGAGAAAAGGGAGAGGAAAAGGATAGAGAGAATGAAAGACGGAGAGAGGAAAAGAGGGAGAGAGAGAGAGAGAGGGAGATGGGGCAGGATGTCCCTCTGATTACCTGTCTGTCCACCTGTCAGGCCCATGATCTCCCCCCCCCCTCCCCCTCCTTCCCAATTACCTCACTCCCCCCTCTCCCCTACCCCCTATGTGCAAAAAAAAAAAAAAAAAAAAAAAAGGAAGAGAGGGAACAGAGGAGAAAGAA
>NW_020868797.1:10000-30000 GCF_003789085.1 Penaeus vannamei
TGTGTGTGATATTTATATGATTATGATAATAATTATGATGGTGATGTGGATGATGATACGGATTTTTTAAGTAATGATAATGATAATAGTAATAATGATAATAACAATAGTAATAAAATTAATGATAATAATAATACCAATGATAACAATAATGTTATTGATGATATTTATGACAATAATATTAACGAAGATGATAGCAATAATGATGATAATAGTGATAATAACAACAAAAATACTAATGACAACATTAATGATATCAATAATCATAATAATTAAAATGATAATAAGGATAATAATATTAATGACAATGAATACTAATAATAACAACACAAAACTTACTTAACTGCTTTAGAAGACTTTGCCCTAAATACCGGAGCTGTGTATGTCCATGACTCACCTGTGAATAGAAAGAAAACTCATATTAGACAAAAATATATGACAAATCCAGTGTCATGACAGTGTATTTTTTCTTTCAACGGAACTTCGGTCAAAACACAAAGAACAGTCTGTAGAAATAGATCGATGTGTTATTTGCATTCCTTCCTATCCTTCCTTATGATGTATAAGCCTATGTGAATTAGAGTAATTTATTAGAATAAAAGGTCTGTTGGAGTAGCTGGAGGAGAGTAGATGGAGGGAGTGAGGAGGAAGAGGGGAAATGAGGAGGAAGAGGGAGAGGGGCAGAGGGGGAATGAGGAGGGAGAGGGAGGGGGTCAGAGGGGGAGTGAGGAAGAAGAAGGAGGGGGAAGAGGAAGAAGGAGGAGTGAGGAGGAAGGTGAGGCAGAGAGGAAAATAGTAAGGTGAAAGAGGAGAGAGGAAAGAAGCAGAATAGAAGGAGTATAAGAGAAGTGAGAGGAAGATGGATAGTCAGGAAAGAGGGAGAGGGAGTAGAACAGCCAGGGAAACAGGGAGCAAAGGGGAAACAAGGAGGGGTCCCTAGATGAGGCAGCCACCCGTAAGTAGAGCCCCTGTGTCCCAAATGAGAATGAGATCGCACCAGAACTTTCGGAGGCAAGAGCACCTGACCCGACTGCCAAGGAACTGCGGGCTTTTGCGCGTGGGATGGAGTCGCGGCCATGCGGGTGTTGTGTGTGCTCTGTGTGCGAAGCGTTGGTTAGGTATATGCATAATGACAGATAGATAGGTAAATAGATAGATAGGTATAGAGATAGAAATGTAGGTAGGTAGGTAGGTAGGTAGGTAGTAGGTAGGTAGGTAGGTAGGTATAGTAGGTAGGTAGGTAGGTAGGGGTGGGTGGGTAGATAGATAGTTAGATAGATATAGTTCGATAATGAGATAGATAGACAAAAATATAGATAAATATATTGATAGACAGATGGAGAGAAAGAGAGAGCGAAAGGAAGAAAGAGGCAGAGAGAGAGAGATGGAAAGATAGAGAGTAAGAAAGAGAGGAATAAGACAGAGATAGGGAGATAGAGGAAGACACAGATAGATAGAGAGAGAGAAAGATAAGGGAAAGAAAGAAAGAAAGATAGATACAGAGTAAGATAGAGAGAGAGAGAGAGAGAGAGAGAGAGAGAAGAGAGAGAGAGAGAGAGAGAGAGAGAGAGAGAGAGAGAGAGAGAGAGAGAGAGAAGAGAGAGAGAGAGAGAAGAGAGAGAGAGAGAAGAGAGAGAAAGATAGGAGTAAGAAAAGAGAGAGAGAGAGAGAGAGAGAAGAAGTGCAAACGACCACCCCTCTCGCCCCCCACCCCCACCCCCAGCATCCAAAGACACGCCACCACATTTGCCCCGCTTATGGCTTAAAATAAGTCCTCTCTCTCCTGTGATTGTCCTCAGTGAAATCAGGCTGAACGAGGGTCTAATTTGCACGCTGCATTCTCTCTCTCTCTCTTTCTATCTCTCTTTCTATCTATCTATCTGTTATTTTATCTCTCTCTTTCTGTCTATCTATCCGTTATTTTTATCTCTCTCTTTTTATCTATCTATCTGTTATTTTCTCTCTCTTTCTGTTTATCGATCAGTTATTTATCTCTCTTTCTGTTTATCGATCTAATATTTTCTCTCTCTTTCTGTTTATCGATCTTGTTAATATCTCTTCTCTTTCTATCTATATATCTGTTATTTTCTCTTCTCTCTCTATGATCTGTCTTTCTTTCTTTCTCTCTCTCTCTCTCTCTCTCTCTCTCTCTCTCTCTCTCTCTCTCTCTCTCTCTCTCTCTCTCTCTCTCTCTCTCTCTCCTCTCTCTCTCTCTCTCTCTCTCTCTCTCTCTCTCTGCTCTCTCTCTCTCTCTCTCTCTCTCTCTCTCTCTCTCTCTCTCTCTCTCTCTCTCTCTCTCCTCTTCCCCCGTGAATGAAGGAAAGAAACGATAATGATAAGATCGCGATGACGATGATAATAATAATGATAATTATAATAATAATAATAATGATATATGTAATCAATTATTAATAATAATGATAATAATACAATAAATAATAATAAATAATAATAAAATCAATGTAATAATATAATACACACTACAAAAATAATAATACACCACAAACAACAAACCAATGATAATAATAACAATCAATTAATTAATAAAAATAATAAATGAAATGATAATAAGTGATAATAAATGATATAATAATAATATAATAATAATAATGATAATGAATAAAATGATAATAATAATAATTAATGATAACAATAATAAATAATAAATATAATAATAATAATAATAATAATAATAATAATAATAATAATAATAATAATAATAATAATAATAATAATAATAATAATAATAATAATAATAATAATAAAATAGTAATAACAATAATAACCAGAAGAAGAACAAAAGAAACAAAATCTACCTCAAGATCCGGCCACAGACCACGTGACCCTCTGTCCTAATCATCGATATCATAAGAACTTTCTTAATGATCATTAGAAGAGGTAATTGCAGCAGCGAGAGAAATTTCAGGTCTCGGTGTCCTTCTTGCTTAATGACACGTCCTTTGTCTCATAATGAGGATAATTAAAAGGTGGTTTTTGTGAGTTATTTCAAGGTTTATTTGTGATATGTTCGTGTCTATTATTTTTATTCAGAATATGTATTATATCATTAGGAATATTATCTTTCGGAATATTATTTTTAAGAATATTATTATTAAGAATATTATCTTTAAGAATATTATCTTTAAGAATATTAATAATAATGTAATTACATTTTATCAATATTATGATATTATTTTTAAGAATATTATTTTTATTCAGAATACTTAAAAGTCTTTTATGTTCTTATATGAGATGTCTGTTTGATTTTTTTATTTATATGTTATGATAATTGTTTTAATGATAATGGTAATAGGGATAATAATGATGATAATGATAATGAGAATAACAGTGGTGATAGATATAGTAGGGATGACAATAATGGTAACAGTGGTAATGATAAAAATAATGTAATAAAGTAATGATGATGATAATAATATATAATAACAAAATTTAAACAACCTCATGAAACACAAATAATATGTCACTCATAAACGCACTAACCACGCAAGATTGTTCACGAGATGACGAACAGTTCCCTCATGAACAAAGCCGAATAACATATCCTTCATGAACACGCCAGCCATCCAAGATTTGTTCCCGAAATGATGAACAATGTCGAACAACCCCATGAACATACCAATCGCGCAAGATTGTTCACGAGATGATGAACAATTCTGAACAACCCTATGAATATACCAACCGCGCAAAGCTTGTTCCAGATGATGAAAATGTCGACCCCATGAACATACAACGTTCAAGCCTGTTTCCCGAGATGCGATGAAACAATGTCGAACAACCCCATGAACATACCCAACCGCGCCCAAGATTTTCACGAGATGACGAACAATGCAGAACTTGCTCGCGAACGTCGAGGGTACGACACAAGATATAAGGAAGGTCTTCATCCGGGGAAGTTTGGCGTCGGTGAGGTCCTGCCGCGTGGATATTGCTCTCGGGGGGGAGGGAGGAATCCACGGCCGTGGAGGGGGAGGAGGGGGGCGGTGGGGTGGGGTCTAGGTGATGTGGGTGTGTCTTTTTTTATTTATTTTTTAAATTTATTTTTGTTATATTATTATATTAATTATTAATTTATAAGGAGGGAAGTAGAAACGGAAGATATATAATAGCTTTATATAATAAATAAAAGCTCATTTTAAGTTTCTTATCAGTCTATATCAATCCTTCCCTCCCCCCCCTTCTCTCTCTCTCCTCTCTGATATTCTCCCTCAAAAAATATGATTTTTCCCCGTTCATCTTTGTCCTTTTTGGGGGGGTGGGACCAAGATGTGAGAAAATTATCAAAATATTTCCCTCCTCACTGGCAGCTTGGATCGCCTCGTGCAGACAGTGTGAAGCCGGCAATTTTTAAACGACAAACGATATCTTTATTCTCTCTCTCTCTCTCTCTGCTCTCTCTCTCATCCTCTCTCTCTTCTGCTGCTCCTCTCTGCTCTCTCTCTCTCTCTCTCTCTCCTCTCTCTCTCTTCTCTCTTTAATCTTTTCCTATTCTACTTCGTTTTTCCATATTTTTCCTCTCCTTTCTCTTCTCTCCATCCCTCCACTCCTTTCCCTTCCACCCTCTTCCCTACATTCTTTCTCCATCCCTCCTCTTCTACCTCTACCACCCATCTCCTTCTGCTATACTTCCTCCTTCCTCCTTCACCTACCCTCCTTCTCCTTCTCCTCTTCCTCCTCCCTTCCCCTTCCAATCACCCCTCGCCTTTCTCACTCCAACCAACCTCCTCCTTTTCCTTCTCCTCCCCCCATCACCGCCTCCCCCGCTCCTACCCTCCCTCCCCCTCCTCCTCCCCTTTCCTCCTCCTCCTCCTTTTCTCCTTCCCTCTTCCACTTGTTGCCGTCGAATCAAGTAGGAATATAGAGATGTCTCAAGAATATATATCTGTTGTTATGAAGTGGATGACGACCTTCTTAATGCGATATAAAAAAGTGTAGACGACTTGCCCCTTTTCTGTTCCCTCTTGATCTCCCTTTCTCCTCCCCTCTCCCCTTCTCCCCAAGCTCTTTATTCTTCCCTTTCTCTCCCTCCTTACGACCTTCTCTCCCCTCAACTGTTTCTTTTCTGTCCCCTCTTCCTCCTCACGACCTTTTCTCCCCTCACTTTCTCCCCCCTCAATTCCCTTCTCCTTGTTTCCTTTCTCATTTCCCTTTATACTTAAATCTCCCCTCTCCCCTACCTATCCCTTCTCCTCCCCTCTCCCTCAATCTCATTTCTCCCCCTTTCCCTCTTTCCCCTCTCATTTCCCTTATATTTAACTCTCCCTCTCCCCTTTCCTCCCCCTCTCCTCCCCCCGGTTTTATGACGTCATATAAGCTGCTGTGACCTTGTTTACTGCCAATATTTAGACGAAAACGAGACGTGGCGAAGGTCAACAGCTGTCACAAGGAACACGCCCTCCAGAAGCATCAATTGAGGTCAAAGGTCAGACGAAAGACGAGAGACAGAGAGGTAGCCCCGAGACATGCCACGTTTGACCTCACTTCTCTCGCTCTTTCTTTCTCACTCTGTCTTGTCTGTACTTCTCTCTGTTTCTCTCTCTCTCTCCCTGTCTTTCTCTTCTCTTTCTCTCTCTCTTCTCTCTCTCTCTCTTTCTCCTGTTTCTCTCTCCTCTCTCTCTCTCTCATCTCTCTCTCTCTCTCTCTCTCTCTTCTCTCTCTCTCTCTCTCTCTCTTCTCTTCTCTCTCTTTCTCCCTTTTCTTCTCTCCTCTCTCTTTCTCCTCTCTCTCTCCTCTCTCTCTCTCTCTCTCTCTCTCTCTCTCTCTCTCTCCCTCTCCCTTCCTCCCTCTCTCTCTCTCTCTCCTCTCTCCTCTCTCTCTCCCTCTCTCTCCTCTCTCTCTCTCTCTCTCTCTCTCTCTCTCTCTCTCTCTTCTCTCTCTCTCTCTCTCTCTCTCTCTCTCTCTCTCTCTCTCTCTCTCTTCTCTCTCTCCTCTCCCTCTCCCCCTCCCCCTCTCACTCTCTTTATTTTTTTTAAGTTAATTCGATCTGATTTGTTACTGCAGGATGTTATTCGCACCGTGCATTTTTATCCTACCAGGTGAGTGTTTTTTTAGTACGAGGTGTAAGGTATAGGGATGGATAAATAAGGAAGAGTGAGAAGAGGAATAACACAATGATGGAATATAAAATAATCCTTATCAGAAGCAAAAGAATAAATGAATAAAATTAATAAATAAATACAAAAATGAAATAAGCACCCATCTCTCCCTCCCTCCCCCCCCTCTCCCCCTCTCCGTCAAATTCAAAAACCAAAAAAAAAAAGATCAAGTAAAAAACAAACAAACAAACAAAGAAGATCAAGTAAAAAACAAACAACAAAAAAACAAAAAACTCCTCCTACACACCACCCACCTCCCCTTCACGCCCATAACTTCCGGCAATCCTCCCACCCCCCCCCAAAAAAAAAAAAAAAATGCGCGCGCCGTAAATCCCGCACAGCAAAATTTGCGACGGCGGATCTGGGCGCAGATGAAGCATCCCGAATTAATTACAGTCGCCCAGCACGGCCTCGATGCATCATGCCGGTGAATACTCTCATCGTCTCTGTCGTGTCTGCTGTCGTCTGTCTCTGTTTCTCTCCCTCTCTCTCTCTCTCTGTCCTTCTGTCTCTGTCTCTCTCGTCTCTCTCTCTGCTCTCTCTCTCTCTCTCTCTCTCTCTCTCTCTCTCATCTCTCTCTCTCTCTCTCTCTCTTCTCTTCTCTCTCTCTCTCTCTCTCCCTCTCCTCCTCTCCCCCTCCCTCCCTCCAATTCCCCCTCTCCCTCCCTCCCTCCCCCTCCCTCCCTCCCTTTCCCCCTCTCCTCCCCTCTCCTCTCCCTCTCCCTCCCTCCCTCCCTCTCTCTCTCTCCCAGTATCGGCATAAGCGAATGAGAGAAATTTACATTCCTATTCTTGAAAATGGCGCGAGCGAATGCGTTGATTACTTTCGGAATGGCGGACGTTGCATCACAGGGGCCTCCGTCTGCACCAGCGCCGTTCATCGGGTGTACAAGGGGAGTACTGGAGGGGACCGGGTGCTATAGAGATTGTGGAATGGGTTGGTGTACTAGGGGTACTAGGATGTACCAGGGGATACTAGAGGGACCGGTACTATTTAGAGATTGTGGGATGAGGTAGGTTACTTAGGGATGTACTAGGGGATATGGGAACCACGGTACTATGAGATGTTGTGGAAGCGTAATGTACTAGGATGTACTTGCGGATATTGGGAACCAATGTACTATAGAGATTATGGGGAAGGGTGGATGTACTAGAATGTACTAGGGATTACTGGGGGGAAACAGGTGCTAGAGAGGTTATATTAAGGGTAGATTGTGGAACAAACCTGATTTGTGTAGGGTAGATGTACTAGGAAATACCAGGAAATACAAGGGAACCAGGTACTAGGGAGGTTTCCGGTAAGGGTTTTTAATGAAAGTATAAAGAGGATATATAGAGGACCCAGTATGTAATGTACTAGGATATACTAGAAAACCAGGTGCTACAGAAAGGGTAGATTATGGAACAATCTTAACTTATGTATTGTAGATGTACTAGGGTTGTACTAAAAAACAAAACAAAAGAAAAAAACAAAAAAAACTAGAGAACCGTTAACAAGAGAGACTATGGAAAGATTAAATAATGGAACAAACCTATGTAGACTAGACGAACTACCAGGAAAATACCAGGATATACCAGGAAACCAGATCATGGAACAAACAGGATTTAGAAAGGGTAGACCTCCAGCTAAGGCACGCTGATGGGAGTTACGGCCAAATTGCGTGCAGGGGAGAATATAGAGTTATAAGCTGTAAGTACTGCCATTGTAACCAGTAGGCAGTGATGTACAGATGACATGCGATGTACTGGCTGGGGAGAGTACATGGGATTATTGGAGGTTTGGCTAAATCCTCAGCGAATCATGACTGTATTACGGGAGTAGAGGCGTGTGTGTGTTGTTTGTGGTGCGTGTGTGTGTGTGTGTTTGTGTGGTGTGTGTGTGTGAGTTGTGTGTGTTGTGTGTGTGTGCTGTGTGTGTGTGTGTGTGTTTGGTGTGTGCATGTGTGGTGTGTTTGTGTTGATGTGTGTGCTGTGTGGTTGTGTGCTTGTGTGTGTGTGTGTGTGTGTGTGTGTGTGTGTTGTGTTGTGTGTAGTGTGTGTGTGTGTGTGTGTGTGTACTGTGTGTGTGTGTGTGTGTGTGTGTGTGTGTGTGTGTGGGTGTATGTGTGTGTGTGTGTGTGTAAATGTATTCGTATCATTTGTACATAGGCGGACAGATAAGTACACAGGCGTACAGACACACACACACACACATACACACACACACACACACAACACACACACACAACACACACACACACACACACACACACACACAACACACACGCGACAAACAAACAAAATAGCCTCCCTGCCAAAAAAGTAATATGCTTAAAAACATGTATATAAAACTCAGGAATTTCAAAAAAGAAAAAAATTACCTGACGAACATCAAGTTTAATTAGATTTCAAGCAATTTCATTTTTTTCTCTTTTTTCTCTTCCCTTTTTCTTCTACTTTCCCACCTTTTTGCATTCGGGCTGTAAATATGACGACATTTTTCATAATGGAAATGGAAAAAAAAAAAAAAAAAAAACAGATGAATGCAACTTTAAAAGAAGGATGATGATGCGAGAGGAGGCGAAGAGAGAGAGCGAGAGAGAGAGAGAGAGAGAGAGAGAGAGAGAGAGAGAGGAGAGAGAGAGAGAGAGGAGAGAGAGAGAGAGGAGAGACGTGAAGGAGAAAGAGAGGAGAGAGGAAGATGAGAGAGGAGAGAAAAGAGAAGAGAGAGATTGTGTCTACTGTGTTTTTTTTAGAAGGATTTTTGTGTTAATTATTTTTTTATTTCATCGTTTTTTGATAAGAGCATTGTTTATGATCTTCACTTTTGTGCCTGCTTTCCATGGTTTCCTTTAAGTAAAGCCTAAACACTGATGCTTTGTTAATGTTCAGTATCTTGTTCTCTGTTATTGTCATTTCTTGATCCTTTCTGTGCTTTATTTTCCATTTTCTGCTTTCTTTCGCGTTTATTGCCATTTCTGTTTCTGTTTGATTTGTCATTTCTGTCTGTCTTGTTATTGTCCATTTCTTGCTCTGTCTGTATTTGTCTATGTTCTTGCTTTCTTGTTTATGTCATTTCTTGGTCTTCTGTTCTATCTTGTCAATTTCTTTGCTTTCTTGTTATTTGTCATCGGGATGATAAGAACTTTTATGAGAGAAGACGATGAGGATGATGAGATGACTGATGAGAGAGTGAGAGAGAGAGTGTGAGGTAAACAAGAGACAGAGAGAGAAAGAGGTCAAATGATAGAATAGCGTGTAGCAATGTTTCGTTAGTTTATTTAGGTGACATTTGATGCATTGCTTGATCGTATTAGACAGTTGTAGCATAATAGGCATCAGGAGAGATTGATATGAGACTGATGAGGAGGCACATTGTGACGATGAAGTAGGACGTTTATTTGTGCCCGAGAGAGAGAGAAGTTTCATTGCTATTGAGCGTAGGTGGAGTGAGGATGGAGATATAAGAAGTGATCGAAGAGGACACGAGACAATTCAAGATGAGAGCGAGATGGAGAGAGGACAGAGAAAGAGAGAGCAAGTAGATGACTGAGAGAGAGAGAGAGTTTAAGTGTTGTCATTGTACTGTGCTCTTGGTTTATGTCGATTTCTTTGCTTCTTGTTATTGTCGATTGCGTTGACCATTTCTTGGTTTTTTGTCATTCTTGCTTTCTTGTTATTTGTTCATTTCTAGCTTGTCTTAGGTAGTGTTAGTCATTTCTTTCCATATAATAATCTTATATCATTATCATATAGGTAATAAAGTGAGAATATTGATAAGTGAGATGTAGGAGAGAAGCAGAGTAGATAGAGAGCAGAGAGAGAGAGAAAGAAGAGAGTGAGTGAGTTGGAGTTGTTGGATTACAAAGTTAGATTAAAGGTTGACACAGAAAGGGGAGAGCAGGTTAGGGGGAGAGGGGGGAGGGATTACCACCTTAAAAGGGTTAGATGAGGGAAGGGTTTGAAGGGGGAGAGGAGAGGGGAGTTAAATGTAATATGTCCGTTGTATGTTATGTGCCGGATCAGCTGTGAAGTAATGTACTCAGAAATGCTCACTTTCTTATCTTCTTTATCTTCAGTTACTCTTTGTCCGCATATACTCACTCTATCTCAGTTGTGTCTGTTCTGTTTATCTTGTCTTGACGCGTCCGTTCTCTGTACTTTCCCTCTCTGTCTGTCTGTCTATCTTCTTCCCTTCCCTCATTTTGTCTCACTCTTCATTCCTCGTCTCTTTTTCTTCTCTTTCTCTCACCTCTCTCATTACTCTCCCTTACTCTCCTCTTTCTTCTCTCTTCTCTCTCTTCCTCCCTTTCTCTCTCTTCTTCCCTCCTTTCTTTCTTCTTCCCTCTCCTCTCCCCGCCTCACTCTCTCTTCCCTCCTCTTCTCTCTCTCTTCTCTTCTCTCTTTCTCCCTCCTTCCTCCCTCTCCTCTTCTCTCTCCCTCTCCTCTCCCCCTTCCCTCCCTCCCCCCCCCCTCTCTCTCTCTCCCTCTGATCCTCGTCGACAAATCTGTTTGAACGCAAAATCGATACCGCTGAATAGCTTCACATGCAGATTTTAATACAGCTTTGGTATGTACTCCCTTTCGGTATTTTCTATTTTCATTCAGATTTTTTTGGATTTTTTTTTCGCATCTCATCACCGCCAAATTGAACGTTAACTGTGTCCGTCGTAATTAATTTCATGATCAGTGTAACATTTCGCAGTATGTTGCGTGGTTTTCGGAGATAAGGGAACCTCTTTGACTTTTGTTCTGTTTTTTTTCCTTCTCTCTTTTTCTCCTCATTCTTATTATTTCTTTCTCTCTCTCTTTCGTTTGTTCTCTCTCTTTTCTTTCTGCGGTTTTTTTTTCTCTTCTCATCCCCTCTTATCTAACGCTTCTGCTCTTCAGTCGCTTTAATTATCTTTCTTTCTTTCCCACCTCTTTTCTTTATCCTTCTCTTATCCTTCTTTCGATCCCGTCCTTGTTTCTCTTCCCTTTCTCTTTCCCTTTTCCGATTTTTTTCTCTTTCCCCTCTGTCAATCAATTCCTTTTTTTATTTTTGCTTTTCTCTCTCCCCTCTCTCAGTCCTTTATTTTTTTCCCTCTCTCTCTTTCGCTTTCTCTCTTCCTCCCTTCTCTTCAATCCCTCTCTTATTCCTTTTTTATCTTCTCTTTCCCTCTGTCCCCGTCCTCTTTCACCATTTTCTTCGGTCTCTCTCTGTTTACACTTCCCTCTCCCTTCCCTCCTCCCTCTCTTCTCATTAGCTTCCCTTCTCTCTCTCTCTCTATCTGCCTTTCTTCCCTCCTTCTCTTTTGTCCCCTCCTTCCCTAATCTCCTTCCCTTCTAACTCCCCCCTCTTCAGCTCTCCTTTCCCTCTCCTGTTTCCTCCTTTCTCCTTGGTTCATACCCTCCTCTCTCTCTCCTTCTTCCTCCTCTTTATACCCCTCTCCTTTTCCCTCCTTTCCCCTCCTTTCTCCTCGGCTCATACCCCTCTCCTTTTCCTTTCTTCATCTCCTTTCTCCTCGTTCTATATCCCTCTGCTTTCCCCTTCTCCTCCTTCCTCCTCTTTATACCCTCTTTTCTTCCCTCCTTTCCCTCTCCTTTCTCCTCGGCTCATACCCCTCTCCTTTTCCTTTCTTCATCTCCTTTCTCCTCGTTCTATACCCCTCTGCTCTTCCCTCCTTCTCCTCCTTCTTCCTCTTTATACCCCTCTTTTCTTCCCTCCTTTCCTCTCCTTTCTCCTCGGCTCATACCCCTTCTCCTCTTCCCTCCTTCCCCTCCTTTATACCCCTCTCCTCTGTTTCCCCTCATGATGCTGCTGCTGACTTTATGCAACGATATTATCATTTTTATGCTTCCATGTGCTTGCATTTCGTGGATAATATCGCCGGATTTATGTGTTTCTGTGTAAAACAATTATATGCAAACCAGTGCTATTATCATAATGACTCTAGTATACATACGGTTATATCCCTTCTCTCTGTCTCTGTCTGTCTCTCTCTCTCTCTCTCACTGTGTCGTTCTCTGTCTTTCTGTCTGTCTGTCTGTCTGTCTGTCTCTTTTCTTCTCTCACTTTCTCTGTGTTGTTCTCTGTCTCTGTCTGTTTGTTTCTTTACCTTTCTCTCTCTCTCTCTTATTATCATTATTATTATATATTATTATTATTATATTTTATTTTATTTACATATATATTTCAATTTTACTTTATTTTTTTTTATCTTTTTTTTTTTTTTTTGGGGGGGGGGAGGGGTTGTTCAATTACGTGTTTAATTCAACCCGGATTCGTGTGGCTTTGGCGTCGTCTGTCATCTGGATGTATTGTTGCTAATTGGTATGCAAGGCTGTTCGTGCTCTGGCTGCAACAACAAAATTTAATATAATCAACTTTTGAGGCGGCCTTTATTAAGGTGTAAATGATGTTCATATTATTTTTTTTTATTATTTATTCATTTATTTATCTAGTTATTTATTTATTTATTTTGGGTACTTGGTTATTTTGTTTATTCATTTTTATTCATATATTGTTTATTTATCTATTGGTGAATTAACTACGGAAACTGATAGATAATATTTATCTATTTTCTTTTCCTTCTTTATCATGATATAAGCGATGTATAGCTATTCATTTTCGAATCTCTTTTACATTTTATTCATTCAATTCGTGTTCATTCAGCGACTTCGTTTGTTTCCATTCAACATTGTTCATTGCAAAAATAGGGATGATTATTCAGCGCAAAGGAAATACATCCCATATGCTAATTTCATGTCAAGAGCAATATCACTCTCGATGGCGAGTCTTCGAAACAAAACAAACATTAAAAAAAAAAACAAAAAAAAAAGAAACATTTGTTCATTTTATGACTCCATGAACAATTAGAATGACAATAACGAAGCAAAAAAAAAAAAAATAAATAAAAATAAAATAATAATAAATAATAAAATGAATAAAAAATAAATAAAATGAATAAAAAATAAATAACGAATGAATAAATATAAAAAAATGAATAAATGAAAAATAAACAAGCAAAAACAAAACAAAACTAAGAATAAGAAATAAACAGAAAAAAGAAACAACAGTGACATTTGCTAAGAATGCTTACGAGACTCGACCTTCAGAACAGGAATTCATGTGTTAGAATATTTAATTGCAACATTCCCTTTGCTTGTTAAATTTGCTCGTTGCAAACATAGTGCCTGTGAAACGGAGAGAGAGAGAGAGAGTAGAGAGAGAGAGAGAGAGAGAGAGAGAGAGAGAGAGAGAGAAGAGAGAGAGAGAGAAGAGAGAGAGAGAAGAGAGAGAGANGCATAAAGAGCCAGACATGCACATACTTAGAAAGAAAATAAATTAGGACACTTTCGTCTCCCCCTCCCCCAACCTCCAACTTCCTCCCCCGCCCATTCCAACCCCCTTCCCCTCGCCTCCCCTCCCCCAGGAGCAGCAAAACAAACCCATTATCCGCAGTGGAAGCAGCGACGGCGAGCGGGTGCGTTATGGCCATGCCGCCAGTTCGCTCCTAAAAAAAATCAAAAACAAACAAACAATAAAATGAATGACTCTGCATCGTGGGTCGCCCTAAAAGATAAATGAATAAATAAACAGATAAACTAATAAAATAAGTGAATACTCTCTCGGTTTCGCTCCAAAGATAAATGAATAACCAAACAAACAGATAACATGAATGATCTGCTTTCGCTCCTAAAAGATTAACAAGAAAAACAAAACTAAAACAGATAATTTGAATGACTCTCGCGCTTTCGGCTCCTTAAAAGATAAATAAACTATATATAACAACCAGAGTAAATGAATGACTCTGCTGTCACGCTCCTAAAAAGATAAATAAATAAACAAAACAAACAGGATAAAGGAATGACTCTGCGGTCGCTCCTAAAAGATAAATAAATAAATAAACAAACAGATAAATGATGATGACTCTCACCCGCGTTTCGCTCCTAAAAGATAAATAAATAAATAAACAAAAACAGATAAATGAATGACTCTGCAGGGTCGCTCCTAAAAGATAAAATAAATAAATAAACAAACCAGAGATAAATATAATGACTCTGCGGTCGCGCGCGCACGCGGACCGCGCTCCTAAAAGATAAATAAATAAATAAACCAAACAGATAAATGAGATGACTCTGCGGTCGGCTCCTAAAAGATAAATAAATAATAAACAAAACAGAAAAATAAATGGGAATGGACTCCTCGGTCCCTCCCCTAAAGATAAATAAATAAATAACAAACAGATAAATGAATTGACTCTGCAGCGGGGTCGCTCCTAGAAGATAAATAAATAATAACAAACAGATTAAATGAATCGGGACTCTGCAGGGTCCGCGCTCCTAGAAGATAAATTAAATAAGATGAAACACAAACAGATAAATGAATTTTGACTCTGCCAGGGTCGCTTTCCAAAAAAAGATAAACAAATAAACAACAGAATAATGTTTGTGTGAATGGACTCTGCGGTCGCTCCTAAAAGATAAATAAATAAATAAACAAACAGATAAATGAATGACTCTGCGGTCGCTTCAAAAAAGATAAACAAATAAACAACAGATAAATGAATTGACTCTGCGGTCGCTGCCTAAGATGAATAAATAAATAAACAAATAGATAAATGAATGACTCTGCGGTCGCTCCTAAAAGATAAAACAAAATATTTGTTTTTTCAAAAAACCAAACAGATAAATGAATGTGGGGACCCCCTGCGGTCTCGCTCCTAAAGAATGAATAAATAAAATTTAAACCAATAGATAAATGAATGATCTCTCGCAGTGGTCTGCTCCTAAAAGATAAATAAATAAATAAAACAAACAGATAATGAATTGAACCTCTGCGGTCTTCTGCAACTCAAAAAAAGAAACAAATAAACAAAACAGATAAAAAATCGACTCTGCAGGGCGACTCCTAAAAGATGAAAAATAAATTAACACAAATAGGGATTATAAATGGAATGAAAGACCTCTGGCGCTGGGCGCTCAAAAAATAAAAAAATTAAACAAACAATAAATGAATGACTTCTGCGGGTCGCTCCTATAAAAAAGATGAATAAATAAAAAAAAAAATAAAAAAAAAAAATAAAATACAAATAGTAAATGATGGGGAACTCTTGCCGGGTCTCCGCTCCTAAAAGAGATAAATTAATTAAATTAAACAAACAGATAAATGAATGACTCTGCGGCGCTGCTCCTAAAAAGATAAATGAAATAAATAAACAGATAAATAATAAACAAAATGACTGACTCTTAAGGGTTATTCATTATAGACCCTTTGCTTACTCGCGAAAAAAAAAAAGAAAAAAAAAAAATGGGGCTGTGTCACACCGTACATTCACGGTTGCATAAATACTACATTTCCCGATTGCCGGTGGATTTTTTTTTTTTTGTGGGGTGGGTTGGGTGCGGGGTGTGGGGTAAATGCCGATATCCTGTGATGAATTTATCATGCCAATTACGTCATTACGGGGAAAAAAATAGGGGAGAGAGGTGAGAGTGTTTTTTTTTTTTTTTTTTTTTTTTTTTTTTTTTTTTTTTTTTTGCGATCTCAATGATCTCTCGCGTCTACTCTCTCTCTCTCATCTTTGTATATCTCTCTGCTACTCTCTCTTTCTCTTGGCTCTTTCTGTCTGTCTGTCTCTCCTCTATCTCTCTCTTGTTCCTTTCCTCTCTTCCCCCTTTCCTTTCTCTCTCTCACCCCACCTCTTTCCGTCAAGTTCTCTCCTCCTTCCCCTTTTCCTCTTTTCCCCCTCCCCCTTCTTCCCCTCTTCCCCCTTCTC
This sequence comes from Penaeus vannamei, assembly GCF_003789085.1. Lineage (NCBI taxonomy): Eukaryota > Metazoa > Arthropoda > Malacostraca > Decapoda > Penaeidae > Penaeus > Penaeus vannamei. The sequence continues at coordinate 25,854 of NW_020868797.1, forward strand.
CCTCTCCTCTCTCTCCCCCCACTTCCCTTCCCCCTCTTCCTCTCTCTCATCCTTCCTCCCTCCTCCCCCCTTCCCCTCTCGCCCCCACGTTACTTTTCCTCTGTTCCCCTTTCTCACTCCCTCTTCCCCTTTCCTTCTCTTCCCCCTCCTCCACTCCCTCAGGTTCTCCTCCCCTTTCCCCTTTCCTTCTTTTCTCCTTTCTCCTTCCACCTTCCCCTTCCTCCTCCTTTCCTTCAAAATTCTCCCACGTGTGTTTCAACTCCAAATCTCCACCAATGACCTTCGGATAATCACCCCCACCCCCCTCTTCGCCTTCCTACCTCGACCTTCTTGTAAGAAAGGTCAGTGTGGAAGTGCTGTTGCTCTGCCCCTTTTCTAACCCTTTTTCTGTTTCTTTTTCATTTTTTTTTATTTCTTGTGTTTCTATGTTTAAACTGGTTTATATTTTTATTCTCTCTTCTTCTCTTTACTGCCTGTCTGTCTGTCTGTCTCTCTCTCTCTCTCTCTCTCTCGCTCTCTCTCTCTCCTCTCTCTCTCTCTCTCTCTCTCTCTCTCTCTCTCTCTCTCTCTCTCTCTCTCTCTCTCTCTCTCTCTCTCTCTCTCTCTCTCTCTCTCTCTCTCTCTCTCTCTCCTCTCTCTCTCTCTCTCTCTCTCTCTCTTCTCTCTCTCTCTCTCTCCCTCTTCTCTCTCTCTCTCTCAAAGATTTACATTAACAGAGACAAAAAGACAGACAAATACAGACAGACAGACAAAAAGACACACAAACAAACAACAATAAAAAAAACGAAATTCGGCTAATGTTATGCCAATCTTCCCGAGGATTCTGGAACACGGACTCCATTACGCTTTCAAATATATATTTTTTTTCACTTCGTTATAGGACTGAAAATAAGAAAATATATTATGGTAGCTTCAGGCTCGCCCTCGGAGATGCGGTCATCAACCTCGGTACCTGATTTTGCTCGAGGCCAAGCTGCCCCTCCAGTTTTTAATAACTTGAGAAATATCTGTATAGTATGATGCAATTTTTTTGAATTCTTGTTTGTATATTTTTTTGTTTGTTTGTTTCTTTGTTTGGTCTTGGTTTGGGTGGTTCTGTTTGGGTGATATTTTTTTTTTTTTTTTTTGGGGGGGGGATTTTATTTCTCTCTTTTTATTGTCTTTTTCTCTCCCTTTCTCTCTTTCTCTCCCTCCCTCTCTCTCTCTCTCGCTATCGCTCTCGCTCTCTCTCTCTCTTTCTCTCTATATATATGCCTATCTCTCTCTATCTATCTATCTCTATTTTACTCTCTCTTTCTCTATCTATCTCTATTTTACTCTCTCTCTATCTCTCTCACTCTCTCTCTCTCTCTGTCTCTCCTCGTTCTCTTATCACACCCTCTCTCTACCCCCTCCCTCACTCCCATATTCCCCGTCACTTTCCCTTTTCCACCCTTCTCTTTCCACCATATTCACCCTCCTCCCTTCCCCCTTTCTTCCTCCTTATTCCTCCTCTCCCTCCTCATCTTTAACTTCTTCCTTCTATCTCCACCATCTTCACACCCCCCTCTCCCTTTTTCCCCTTCCTTCCCTCCCTCCCTCACTCCCTCTTCCTTCCGTCTTTCCCTCCCTTCTCCCCCTTCCCTCCCTCTCTATCACTCCCTTCCCCCCTTCCTCCCCCTTTCCCTCCATTCTTTCCCCTTTCCTGCCCCCCTTCCTCTCTCTCCCTCCCTCCCTCCCTTCTTCCCCTGGACTCCCTTCTCTCGCAAGCCGGCTTACCCGCTTCTCAAGATCTTGCCGAAAGGCGATCGATGCCCAAAAGGAAAATGGAGGAGAGAACGTATAGAGGGTGGAGGAGGAGACGGAGGAGGCGGGGGTAGGAGAGAGAGAGATAGGGGAGGGTGTGTGGACGAGACGGAGGGAGAGATGAGAGGAGGGGGATGTGGAGAGGGAGAGATAGAGGGAGAGGGGGATGTGGAGGAAACAGAGGGAGAGATAGAGGGAGGGATGGAGGAAACAGAGAGAGATAGAGGAGAGGGGGATGAGGAAGAGGGAGATATGAGGGAGAGGGGATGTGGAAGGGGTCGGAGTGAGGTGGAGGAGGTGAGGGAGAGATAGAGGAAGAGGGGGATGTGGAGAGGAGAGCCGGGGAAAGGCGGAAGGAGGAGAGGAAGAGGTGGAGGAGAGAGAGGGAGAGATAGGGGAAAGGTGGAAGAGGTGAAGGAGGTGGAGGGAGAGGTAAGGGAACAGGGAGATAGAGGGGGAGGCAGAAGAGGTGGAGGAGGTTTAGGAGGAGAAAGGGAAGGGATGTGGAGAACGTTCACACATCCACTTCCTCCACCACCTGTCACGTTCCCGCCTTCCCCTCGAGGGCCTGCGTCCGTTCGAGGGTGAGGGTGGTCGAGGATTACCGATAGTGGGCGTCGAGGATCAGCAGGATGTCTTGCGGATGGGCGACAGCTGCCGGAGAGACCTTGAGGGGGGGGGTTGGATGGGTAGGGAGGGGTGGGGGTTGGATAGTAAGGGGAAGGGGGAAGGGGGAAGGGAAAAGGGAGGAGGAGGGAAGGGAAGGGGAAGGGAGTAGGGGAAGGGGAAGGGAGGAGGGGAAGGGCATAGGATAAGGGTTATTGGAATGGGCAAGCGACAGGGGGATTGGCAGGGGTTAGGAGGGGAGGAAGCAGGAGACTGAAGAGAAGGTGTAAAAAGACAAGAGAAAGGAAGGGAAAGAGGACTGAGAACAAGAAAGAGGAGAGGAAAAAATATCAAAAGAAAAGAAAATAAGAAAAAAAAGCAGTATGCAAAGGGACAAATGAGGAAAGAGAAAAGACAGAAACACAGAATGAAGACACAAAGGAGGGGAGAGGAGGTCAAGAAGAGGATATAAAAAAAGAGAAAAAAAGGCATGGGATACACCGTAACGAGACAAAGGAAAGAAAGAAAGAAAGAAAGAAAAAAGTATCCCATATCATCTTGTTACCTATGACCCTCCTCTCCCCCCAAAAAAAAAAAAAAGAAGAAGAAAAAGAAAAATGGCGATTCCTCCCATAATAAAGCATAGTTACATGATGTAAAACCTTGATATTATCTCTCGTTATGGACAGTCCCATTCCTCATTTCTGGCGGCCCTTGTAGTCCTAAAACTTTCCTCGATCCTCTATCCTCTACCCCCCCCCCTCAGGTCCCTTGCTCTGTCCTCCCCTCGAGCCTCTAGCCGCGCCGAGGTCCATTCAGGTGTTCGCCATATTTATGTTTCTCTGTTTACCTTGTTTCAATACCTCTGTGTTTTTTCTCTAGATAAAAACTCATATATTTCCTGTTGTTTTCTGTGAAATAGAGATCTATATTTATGTCCTGTTGTTTTCTCTCTCTCTCTCTCTCTCTCTCTCTCTCTCTCTCTCTCTCTCTCTCGTCTCTCTCTCCGTCTCTCTCTCTCTCTCTCAAAATAATGCTCCTATTTTATGTCTCTTTTTTGTTAGATAAATCTCTTTCTGTGTCTTTTCTCTATAGATAAGATCTGTCTTTTGTCTCTTGATAAAACTCTCTATCTTATGTCTCTAGATAAGTTCCCTATTTAATGTCTGTCTTTTCTCTCTAGATGAAACTCTCTATTCCATGCCTGTCTTTGTTCTTTATATAAAACTTCCTATTTTATGTCTGTATATTTTCCGATTATTGTCATTTGTTTATTTCGTCTCAGTTACTCTTTATTCCTTTCCCGGTTATTTAGTCTCTGCTTCCTTTTCTTCTTTCTACATTAAGCTCTCCATCTATGTGAACATTTGGCCTTTTCCGTTTGTCTATCTATTTATCTATCTCTGTCTATTTGTCTATCGAACCATCTTTTGACCTATCCTTAATTTTCTATTTCCATTCACCCCCTCTCTATACCTATTTATCTATCTATCTGCTATCTATTATCTATGTGTTTTGTCTTCTTTCTCTATCTCTCTCTCTAACGTTTGCTCTCTTTCCTTTTCTTTATGTTTGTCTGTCACTCTGTTAATATTCTCTCTTCCCTCTCTCTCCGTTTCAACTCCCATCTCACAATATTAACCTATATCCGTCCTCTCTTCTTTTCCTCCCTCCACCCCCCCTCCCTGTTTCTGTCCTGTCTATCCCTTCCCTCTCTCTCTCTTTCTCTCTCCTGTCTCTCTCTCCCTCCCTCATC
>NW_020868797.1:36440-46440 GCF_003789085.1 Penaeus vannamei
TAACACTTTTTCTGACTTACCTCGGAATCAGCGGGAGAGAGAGGGGATGAAGAGGGATTGAGAGGGAGAGGGAGATGAGAGGGAGGGGAAGGGAGGGAGGGGAGAGAGATGGAAAAGGAGAGGGGCGGGAGGGAAAAGGAGAGGGAAAAGGGGAGGGGGGAGAATGAGGGAGGGAGGGAGGGAGGGAGGGAGAGGAGTGAGGGAGGGAGGGAGGGAGGAAGGGAGGAGAGAGAATGGGAGAGATGGGTGGAGAGAGAGAGAAGAGAGAGAGAGGAGAAGGAGGAGAGGGAGAGAGGGAGAGAGAAGAGAGAGGAGAGATGAGGAGAGAGAGAGAGAGAGAGAGAGAGAGAGAGAGAGGTATAAACAAAACATATATATATATATATATATATATATATATATTATATATATATATATATAGTATATATATATATATATATATATATATATATGTATGTATGTATATATATATATATATATATATATATATATATATATATATAAAACAAAGAAATATGATATTTGTATATAAATATGTGTATGCGTACGTGTGTAAGTGTGTACATGTATGTGCACACGTATACATGCATGCATGCATGTCATGTACGTATGTATGTATGTATGCATACATGTGTACGTGTGCATATGTGCATGTATGTGTGCACGTATACATGCATGCATGCCATGTATGTATGTATGTATGCATACATGTAGGTATGCACATATGTAAGTATATACGTGTGAATGCGCGCGTCCAAGTCGAGGGGAAGTAGCAAGCATGCAGGGGAGTCTCCACAGAGGGCAAGCAGGGAGGGAGGCGGCCCCGCCGCGCGTGAGATAGTATTAACCCCTATAGGATATTTATCCATGGGTCACTTTTCTATAGTAGAAAATGGACCCACCCCATGGAAAGGTGATCCAAGATGGAAATGAGGGATTAAAAAATTAATATTAATGCATAATCCATCTGTTAAGTTAAGTATCTCTGGTGTTAATCTACAATTTTAGACCCTAGGGGGTTTATACACTTCTAGTATAACAAGATTCCAGAATTTTTTAAAACATTCCATAACATTGTATATGTGTCAACATTTCTGTTACAAATATGCATACACACATACATGCATGCATTCTAAAATTCTACAGGTTGGATCATTTCTCTATACTAGGAAACTGACCCATGGGACAAAAATCCCTTCAGAATAATGTCCCGCGAGTCCTCCTTCTACGGGCTCTAATTCCTCTATCGCACCGACAACAAACGAGTCGCGAGTGATCACGGCGCCGCGCCTCCTCTGCGCCCGAATAAGCGGGTCGCGCGGCCGGAAATTACCGCCATTAAAGCGTGTTCGCCCGGAGACGGCCCAGATGAAGACGGGGAGGCTGTCGCGGGGGACGGAGGCAAGCGGCCGTCGAGGCACACAGGCGAAGGAGCGCGCCTTGTCACGCGTCTGGCAATTGTATATCAGTGGCACTGGCACACAGGCATTTGTTTCTTCGTATACATACAATTACACACACACCATATATATACATTACACACCTTTACCTATTTATGTAAAGGGGTGTATATATGTAAGTGTGCGTGCGTGCATGTGATTGTTGATTGTGTGTGATTGTGTGTGTGTGTGTGTGTGTGTGTGTGTGTGTGTGTGTGTGTGTGTGTGTGTGTGTGTGTGTGTGTGTGTGTGTGTGTGTGTGTGTGTGTGTGTGTGTGTGTGTGTGTGTGTGTGTGTGTGTGTGTGTATGTGTGTGTGTGTGCATATCTATATCTATGCTTTTTATATGCAAATATGCATTGAAAAAGCGAATTCTCCTTCTCCCGGTCTCAGCCATTAGCTAGCTCTGGATCCCGAGATAAAAACAGCAAATCTGCACCCTCGTATGCCCCTGAAGCACTGCTTGTGCTAATTACTCCCATAAAATTACCATAAACTTCCTTCCGATACATTTCCCAGGGAGAGACTGCCTCCCCCCCCCCATCCCATCCCACCGCTCCAAAGCACTCGTCGGCCTCGTTATAGCGCAGGGAAGGGCTAGCGATGGCGCAGGGAGGGGGGGGGGACCTTTATACTCATATCAACAAATGAAATCTACGTGAAAGACCCTCTGCACACCGTTACCTTTACTGATACTCCGAGACTCTTCTGTGACACGCCATCGAAACTTTCATCAATATTATACTCTATGTAGTCGTCCCATCCACTCATCCTTTTCCCACAACCCCAAAGAAGAAAAGTTCAAGATAGAACCAAGGATAAACATCCGGTGCTCCTCAAAGGAAAGGCCTTCGGTCGCCGCTCTCTGGAGTTGATCACTAGGTTACGGGAATACCCCACTACACAAAAGGTGGGGCTCAACTGATAGTCCACTACGAACAACCGGATAAAAGTCCCTGGCTTTAAGTACGTCCCTCTCCATTTATTCCTCCGCCGGAATATAGAATGCAACTGCGTAAATATGTTACCCTTAAGTAAAGTATAATTCTGGCTAACCAAATGGCATTTCTTTCTTCTTTCAAATGTGGTGCAAATAGTGCTATATTCACTCGCTGTGGCACCGAGCAGCATCCGCCAACAAGGGCGCAGGTCGCCCGTGCATGAGCATCTTCTAAACCATGAAGTGACAGTGCTCGCTCCTCACGCCCCTTCTCGGAGTAACGGGCGTAGCGCCTCTGGCGTCACAGGGCGTCGTTTTGCGTCCGCAAGAGACAGGATGCGCAGCGCGGCCGCGTCGGAAGCTGGCATGTATCATAAGACCGGACGTGTAGATATCCCGCTGCTACACGGACCTTTTTCTACATGTGCTGAAACCGTCAGGGTAAGAACGGCAATCGTGTTCACAAATATAAACATTTTCATCACTGTTGCTGGGTAGGAGGATAATGTTAACAATTATACCATGTATATTATTACGTTTATCACAATAATAATGATATCACAATTACAATATTGTCGAATTTCATCCCATGCGTCTCTCTCTCCTGCCCTTATCTACTACATCGGTAACACTATAAATGATGCTGATGTCAAGAGGAAGCGTTTTTGTCTCCTTTGCCTTTCCCAGATCGAAGTCTGCTGTAGATCCGCCCCCTTCCCTCCGTCGAACAGAGCGCACTGGCAAAACGTCCCCTCACTCTATAATCCCCCCCCTCCGCCTCTCGCGCCTGCACCATTACCGTAACATACGAAGAGCCATCTCGCGAGGCGCCCCTACACGGAGGTTCCCCTGAGACCATCATTACAAGTGCTAAGGCGTGAGGTAGGGCGCGCCTCCCCTTCCAAGACGATGGGAGGGGAGGGGGGGGGGTATGAGAAGCAGGGGAAGAAAAGAAAAAAAACTAACTGCAGATTTCCAGCATTTGGTTTCTTTCTATTTTAGCATTCCACATGTGTGGTGCGATATTACAGTGATCGACTTTATCATGCAGTAATAATTATCAATTCCATTATTAATGTGTTGTTATCGTTAATGCTACTGTTACTGTTATTATCCCCTTGATGTCTCTCATTAGCATGGTCTCGACTCGACCATTACCATCCTCCTCACCACTACCATCTTCGTTCCCATGAGAAAAAGGCCCAGACGAGGTCTGCCGGAGGGCGCAACAAGCTCTATTCCCCGAAAGAGGACTCTGACGGGGTGAATATGGAAAGGAAGTGAGTCTTCAAACCATTCACTGGATCTGACAATACTGCATGAGCTTTCTGTTCCGCTCCAACGCAAGCAAACGACGACGTTACGTCACGCGCCAGTAAAACTGCTCACCTCTGCATATGCACGTTACGATATGCACCACTACTCGGGGCCGCCGTGCGAATGCGAGTGCAGGACAGGGGATCAAAACAGCCCCGACCCGACTCCTGGCCTAGGACCTGCTGCCCACAGACACGGGCACGACCGCGGCACACGGGAGCTCGTGTGTAGGGGCTCGGCCTCGACCGCAGCCACCACCACGTAACCCGACGCTAACCAACTGCTCCGGAGTGCGATACTCCTATGGCATCACGTGCTTCACCGACGCCTTTCAGGGCATCGAGGAGGAATGACAGTATAACCATAACCCTCCTCCCTCCTTCCCTCCCTCCCCCCCCCATCCCCTCACACACCCATCTCCTCACTCATGCATCCCCTCACTCATGCATCCCCTCACTCATCCATCTCCTCACTCATCATCTCCTCATCATCCATCCCCTCACTCATCCATCCCCTCACTCATCCATCTCCTCACTCACCCATCTCCTCACTCACTCACTCATATATAAAAGGACTAACAAAATTAAACAGATGCGCAGGACCCACTATTATATAAACCCTACACCCGTGAATATAGGGGTGTACCCAAGGCTGCAGACCCAGTGTTCACCCTCCCCTCCCCTGAATTCTCAAACGTGACCAACCGTGACCTAAGACGCCCCTCGCCTTGACCTTTCAGGGCCATTCCTTCTTCCTAGTACAGGGAACACTAACATTGGTAGGATAAACGGAGATAAAAGTCTTCATTTTCCAACAGGAAAGAAACTATGCACTTCAACTGCTTGCTCCCGAATTCACTGCGGTTACAAAAAGTTGTCCCTCCACGTACCATGCAAGTACCCAAGTCGTGCCCCAAATCACAATCCCAAACGTAATGCATACCCAACACACTCCTGTCGACGCGATCACGTTTTCAACACCAAAATCTATGTTTCTCTATCAGTAATCTCGCTTGGTCACTAAAATCATCTAATTCCGAAATATAAGGTAGTCAGAAGTCTCTGCGAGAGAAATTTAAATCTCGATACTAGGGGAAAAGCCCACAGAAAAAAAAATAATGATATACGTTAGGATCACGTGCATGAGGTCGGCGGTTGCGTCGGGAGACTGAGCTCGATGTCTGCAGAAAGCCAGGAGAGGAGAAGGGAAGGGCATCGCCGGCACCGCAGGCAAGTACCTGCGGAGGGAAGGGACATGCGCGGGCGGCAAGCAGGTCAGCATTCCACCTCTTCAGCGCCTTCCCCTCGCCCTACCACACCCTCTCCCTCTCCCTCTCCGCCCTCCTTCCACCGCCCAAGACACAACCTGCTCTCCCCGCCCGGCCCATCTCCCGGCGGTGACGCAACACTCCCTCCCTGTGTGTACCCTCGCGGCGGACTCGGCCTCACGTCGGCGCGGGTATCGGTAGCCGCGTTATGGTGAGCGAAACTCTCACGGTAAGTCGCCGAGCTAAGGAGCATTTAACGTCAAAAGCCGAGAGAACTTCATGAGCGGTAGGAGGAAGAGGGGGAAGAGGAGGAAGGGGAGGAGGAGAATGGCCGCGGGGTGGTCCGACAAGGTTCTTTATAGCGGGGTTGCTGAGGGCACGTACAGGCAAGCTGTGGTGGCCGCAGCCTGCAACGGACCTGCCCGCCGCCACTCACTCCTGCGACCTGACCCACCCATCCACCCACCCAGCTCTTGCACAATTTTTAACAACAACAGCATCGCATTCTGAGGACGGAAAGGGTCAATGAGAAACTTGCAACCACATTGCACTTCCTGTCGATGACAAAGTCCGTGGTCTGTGGGCGCTGGCTATCCATGCACCTGTCCTCCCCAGAGAAGTGCACACCAGCCCAGGGCCCATACTTCAATGCACCTTGAGCTGGCCGATGGACCATGCACGTATATTTTATATGACTATTACACACTTCGTCCTGGAAGCATACCATTCAATTGACTACTTCCTGGCTGCACTGGCATGTGCAGAGTTACGATGTAACATATTTGCTGATGTTCCATGTGATGACTTCACTCTGGGCCTCTCAAGGATTCCCTTGCGAAGAACACTGTCGTCACAAATGCCAACGTCATCTTACCTGTTGCTACAACAAACGCTTGGCCGCAACTCTGAACGCACGCGTGTGTACGTTCATGATGATAAGCACGCACGCGCGCGCGCGCGCGCGTGCGCGCACACACACACACCACACACACCACACACACACACACACACACACACACACACACACACACACACACACACACACACACACAAAACAAAAAAAGTGACAGGCGAACATTTTGAATACACATCCCTTTCCTTTCCGACGTGACAGGTTTGCCCATCGCTCTGCATTCTCTCTCCTTCACCAATGACTGATTTCGTGACAATGGCTTCCAGAGATAACACAATCGTAATCACAATGGTGGGTGATTCTGGTAAGGATACACTTCATGCTGGACGTCAGCCGCGTCCAGCATGCACTCGGATATCACCAGGTATTGGCCACTACACTACGGTCACCACAGCACTATACACGGGAGAACCAACCACACTCATCACAACACTGTCGTCCGCGCGCCTCGACATCTGCAAGTGACAGAGGAATGTTTCACGAGGCTTATTCACTAATTTTGTCGTTCACTTTCACAGTTGGTCTGCAACGCGACACTAAGGACCGAGCTCGTCCCTACTGGGGCGAGGTTCACCAGAAACCACATGTCGCCCCCGGGAGGCTTTTCAACCCCCAGGGGTGTGTGTACGGTCGCGGGTATGCGACGAGCTATCCGCGTCTGTCGTCCTGACCTGACGCGCTACAGCGACCGCTCGCAGCCTGGCGTCCACAGCCACACTAACCTGCCTCAGCTCAGCTCCAGCCCGGCCCCTAAACGCGCTCACGCAGCCCGCCAGGCACCTCCCGCCCCCGCTCCCGCCCCCCCGCCGGGGCCCCGCGCTCGTCCCCGCCCAGACCCACCGGGCCACACACCAACGCGCCCGCCCATTAACATGTTTAGGCATCAATTCCTTCGGACTTCAGATGCAATATCAGAAGGAAAAAGACCAAACGAGGGCTTCCGTTCGCAGAAATCGGACCCAGAAAACAACGAACGCAGGAATCAATGACATCAATTAATCATCCGAGAAAAGCCCAGGACTCCCTCTCCGTCATCATCCACGTCGGGGCTCCGTCAGGCGCCCGAACACGAGCTTCGGTCACTGCGCGTTCGAGCCCCGAGAGGAGGAGGAGGCGCGGGACCAGAGAGGCTGTGTGTGTGTGTGTGTGTGTGTGTGTGTGTGTGTGGTGTGTGTGTGTGTGTGTGTGTGTGTGTGGTGTGTGTGTGTGTGTGTGTGTGTGGTGTGTGTGTGTGTGTGTGTGTGTGTGTGTGTGTGTGTGTGTGTGTGTGTGTGTGTGTGTGCGGTGCGTGCGTGCGTGCGTGCGTGCGTGCGTGCGTGTGTGTGTGCGTGTAGAGAGAGAGGGGTGGTAAGTAGATAGGTAAGTGGGCAGGCAGACAAGCAGGTAGGTAGGTGGGAAGCTAGGTAGCTAGGTAGGTGGGTGGGAAGGTAAGGTAGGTAGGTAGGTAGGTAGTAGGCAGGTAGGTAGGTGGGTAGGTAAGTGGGTGGGCGGGTGGGTGGGTGGGTGGGTGGGTGGGTGGTGGGTGGGTGGGTGGGTGGTGGGTGGGTTGGTTGGTTGGTTGGTTGGTTGGTTGGTTGGTTGTTGGTTGGTTGGTTGGTTGTTGGTTGGTTGGTTGGTTGGTTGGTTGGTTGTTGGTTGGTTGGTTGGTTGGTTGGTTGGTTGGTTGGTTGGTTGGTAGGTAGGTAGGTGGGTGGGAAGGAAGGAAGGTAGGTGGGTGGGAAGGAAGTAGGTAGGTAGGTGGGTGGGTGGGAAGGTAGGTAGGTAGGTAGGTAGGTAGGTAGGTAGGTGGTGGGTGGGAAGGAAGGTAGGTAGGTAGGTAGGTAGGTGGGTGGGAAGGAAGGTAGGTAGGTGGGTGGGAAGGTAGGTAGGTAGGTAGGTAGGTAGGTAGGTAGGTAGGTAGGTAGGTAGGTAGTAGGTGGGTAGGTGGGTAGGTTGGTAGGTGGGTGGGTGGGAAGGTAGGTGGGTAGGTTGGTAGGTGGGTGGGTGGGAAGTAGGTGGGTAGGTGGGTAGGTGGGTGGGTGGGAAGGTAGGTGGGTAGTTGTGGTAGGGTGGGATGGGTGGAAGGTAGGTGGGTGTGGGTGGGTGGGGTGATGGGTGGATGGATGGGTATGGATGGGTGGATGGATGATGGATTGGATGGATGGATGGATGGATGGATGGATGATGGATGATGATGCATGATGGATGGATATGGATGTGGATGGCATGACAGGCATGGCATGGATGGGTGGATGGATGGACGGACGATGGGGTGGGATAATAGGTGAGTAGGTAGGATAAGAATGTGCGTGCAGCCCAGTGTAACCCTGCCTCTCCTTCACGCTGCTCCACGGCAACCCATCTCCCCGCACACGCCCACCTGCATAGCCCGCCTCGCCGCTGGCCTCTGGCTCCCCCGAAGGAAAGCCTTTTTCGCACCCAACGTCCCTCTTTAGCTTGTTAAAAGTTTGAATTCTATCCGCATCCTAACCCTACAGCAAGGCTCCCAATCCCTCTGACTTTGCTCCATGTTCCCCAAAGCTTACTCAACCATCCCTAGCTTCGTTCCCTTCTCTCTGGAAAGCAAGTAAGCAAGCCAAGTAAAAAAAAAAACGGCTGGCTCTCCGACGACTGCGCTCACGAGCCTCTCTCTCGCGCTGACCTCCACGGAGTCCTTCATCTGATGAAGCGCTTTGTCTTACCTGCACATACATGCTTCCGTCTGATGTCTAACCCGAGCGCGATTTGCCTTGGCAATAGAGGGATACTGAAAGCAAATGAGTAATTTGCATGTGGCGCCACATCACGGCCACATCGCTCCGACTATCTTACTTATTGTTTTCATAACAAATTACGCTGTCAGTAGCAAAACAACTATGTTCCCGATTTAGAGACGCACACACGCGCCCGCACGCCCGCGATTCGAGACATTCTGACAAGTCATAAAAATAATCAGAATCGCCATTCAAAATTGCGTTGCTTTGCTAGTGGAAGCATGCCTATGAGCGCATGCGTGCGGACCTGCGTCCACGAATATTACGTGTATACGTAGGCGACCCGATCGGTGCAAAGTTGCGTGCCGCTAATGAGCCCGTGACAGGTGCAGCCCCTCCCCCCCTCCCCCGCGCGGTAATTCTCCTCGTTAGCAAGGAACTCGCAGAGTCTCGTCGCCGAGCTTCCTGGATCGAGCGCCTCCGAGTGGACGACGGAGCAGGGGGAGCCGGAGCCACAGCCTCCCAGAGCCACTCGGAGGCAGAGGCGGCGCGGCTGGCCCACGGCGGGGACTCACATGGTCGCTGCTGCGGAGGCGCCGCCAGGGAAATCCGTGTCAGGAGTGGAGTTCCGTTGAGCGCATTATCTACGACATGGAGCGGGTGCTCCGACCACCCTGCGCACCGGTGACTCAGCACAGCGCCCCTGAACGATATTAAATCATCCTTGTTTTTCGCTCCCCTTTCCCCATTCAACAATTATCTCGCACGGGTAATGCCGCCGAAAAGTTTGGCGCGTCCCCGGATGAAATAGAGCTGCAGAGCCATACAGTAAATTCTGCGAGAGTGACAATTATCCACCTAACTTGGGGTTTATCTCTTCAAGACCCGGAATTCAATTAAGTGCGGTCTTTTTTCTTTTCGTCCCTTCCCTTCCCTTATTCTTCCCAGGATTTTTTTATTTTCTTATTTTCACATTTATCATACAAATAATGAAACGATGACGATGACGATGACGATGACGATGATGATGATGATGATGATGATGATGATGATGATGATGATGATGATGATGATGATGATGATGATGATGATGATGATGATGATGATGATGATGATGATGATGATGAATGATGACGATGACGATGACGATGACGGACGACGACGACGACGACGACGACGACGACGATGATAATGATGAGATGGACGACGACGACGAATGATGACGACGACGACCACAAAGATGACGAAGATGATGATCGTGATGACTCTGGTGATCAGCTGTAAACTATCACCGCAAACCATTTTACTACCACCATTTCAGTAAAGTTATTTAGTTTCCGCGTCACTAGATCTATATTTTTACGAAACAAGTACGACCTTACTGACGTGCGCGTGTAGCTTAAGTAAATAAGAGAAAGCAGACACACAAAA
>NW_020868797.1:53940-58940 GCF_003789085.1 Penaeus vannamei
GGCAACCTGCGAAGACGCCAAACAAAGAAGGCAATTCCAGCACTATCACGCAGCAAAAGAGGCTGAAAATCGATTTCTGGTACAATCTTTTTCGCGGTAAATCCTCCGGAGTTTACGACGGCCGCTCTTTCACTTCGCTTATAAAACGTCCCGCAAAACATTTTCATTTTCATTTTTTTTTCTCCATCTTTTTCCTCTTTCCCTTTCTCTTTCTCCTTCTCCTTCTCCTTCTTTTTCTTCTTCTTCTTTTCTTCTTTTTCTTCTTCCTTTACCTCCTTTTCCTCCACCTCCTTTTCCTCCTCCTCCTTTTCCTCCTCCTCCTCCTCCTCTTCCTCTTCCTCGTCTTCCTCCTCTTCTCCTCTTATACGACTTCTTTATTGTCACATTTTGTTTTCTTTTCTGTTCTCCCCTTTTCCCCTTAAAATCCCTCTCTTTCTTATCCCTATTTCTATCCCCTCTTTTCCATTCTCTTTGCTTCTTTCCTTTCATCTATCTTCCCTTCCTTAAAAGCACTTCCTTACTTTCCTCTTCCCTTTCACTTTGTCCTCTCCTTCCCCTTTTCTTTCTCTTTCTTCGCTCCTCATCCATACTCCTACCAGCCCTCACACCCTTATCCATGTCCTCTCCTATTCCCTTCCCTTCCTTTTCCACCTTTTCCTCTATCATTCTAACCCCGTATTCAAGCCACCCCTTTCAAACATGCAAACCCCACTCTCAGGTATCAGCTGTCACCGAGAAACCCTCCATTATCAAACAAATAAATTTTCACGTCAATCACAACACGGTAATCCAGGCTTTTTTCACCTTCCGAACACTGGCAAAACGGTTGGTTCACACGTATACACACGCTGCGTGTTAGCCGAATGGCCCTTTAAAACAAGCTGGCGCGCCTAAAATTTCAATATTCACGGGGGGGGGGGGGGGGGAAATGTACATCTGACTTTTACGGACACGTGTACACATGTCAGAAAGCTTGTGCATGACTGTCACGTGGGCAAAGAGCGAGTGTCGAGCACCTGATTTCCGCTACTCATATCGACTTCAATGCCGTGTCGCTAAAAAAATGTTTTATAAAAAAATCGCTCGAAAATAGAAAGAAGAAAAAATAAAGAACTATTATCTGTATCGCGAGCATGCGAGCGCGGTAAACAGTTACAATGGCGCGAACAACAACTAAAGCCAATCACTGTTCTCTTGTGAATTGCCGTAACTTACCTGTCAAGCAGCTCTTAATTATTCATAAATTTCAAGAAATCTCAAAAGACGTCTCTTAGAGTAAGATGGTGTGGTGGCAGAAACGGATATGTATTTTATTGCTATTATCTCAATAACATAACATAATAATGATAATTATAAAAAAAATAACAGTACCGATATCAATAGCATTAGATAAAGCATTTTACCCGAAAATTAAAACAATGGAAGGGGTAATCAGTGAGGTCACGTAGCGCTCACTAATTGGCTGAGCACTTGCGGAGCCAGTGGGCAGTACATGTTCCCGTGGCCATTGGAATGACATACATATATATATTATAGCATCAGCATCTCCATCGCCAGCACCGCCACAGCTGCAGCCTCGGGAAACAAGTGAAGCCAGAGGCCAGCTCGCTCCGGGATCGCAATATCCCTCCTTCCCCGCGCCGAGGCCGAGGAATAGAGGAATAAAGCTCTAATTGGCCCCGCGACCTCCTCTCCTTCGCTCCTCGAGACGGAACCGTCCTCAGTCACGATATGAACCGCGGCCGGGCTGATCCCCACTCAATAACGGCCTTCCGAAATTCGGTCTTCTATTCGATATCGATATTGGAACAAGTCGGTTACTATCCGGCCAATCGATAATGCGACTAGTTGTCATCTACGACCGGAAAATTACGTTGGTTCGATCTCATCTTTACCGCAAAAGAATATGATATAAAGAACACCAAATAATTTACGCTGAACCATGGCTTCCTGCCTCCGATATCAGCCTTCGCTCATCGGAACTTTACCGCTGTTCTTATTCCTCCCTCCCTTCCTTTATTTTTTTCTGTACTTCCTACTTCTCGGCGTCCGCCTTCCAACCCTACAATTAACCAAGGAATCCTTCACAGCGCCCGAGGAGCCACCAGCGCAGATTTTGTTTGTTCTTGTTAGAGTTCCGGATGCGTTCGAGGAAGGGCGTGGATGCAGGAGAACCGGCGGGCCTTCGTGTGTGATTCCTTGAGAAGCAAGACGGTGTCGCCAACGTGCGTGTGATTAAACGGCACAAGAAGGGAGAGGGCGTTTCGGACCACCTGCCAAGTGTTTAAGCAGCAAAATGGAAGGTCGTCTTTGTGGCCACAAGGGACGGGCTGGCGGCCGTCCCGACGCGGCGGCAGGACGGAGAGGTTCTCATGGCGGCAGGTGGCGGCGGCGGCGGCGGCGGCGGCGAAGAGTAAAAGGCGGAATTCAAGAGCTCATTACCATGGCGGTCTTTACACATCTGGAGACATAAACCGAATTACCGGAATCCAGAAATCGGCGATTACCGAATTCTGGGTCTCATGTTATCACGAAAGAGATCGACTGCGGAACCTGACCTCTTTCCGCCCCGTCTACCGACTCTGGATCAGCTTCCTAGCAAAGCGACATGCTTGCCAAGAACCACTGTTACCCAAGCGATAAGTTAAGAATAAAGAGAAGAAATGTAAAGTGACAGCAAGTCGGCGGACCGTTAGAAAGTGCAAGAAGTGGGAGAGAGTGCGGTGCGACTGGTGGCGTGGGCGAGCGAGCGCGGCGGCGGGATACTGGCAGGAGCGGTAGCTTGGTCTGGTCACGTGGCGAAGGACACATCCGCACAAATTACCACGTGGCTCCCAGTCAACCGGTAAATATGAAGTGGAGTGGAGTGCAAGGTCAGCACCAACACCACTCCCACACAATCCCCACCCTCCAAGTCGCTCCCCACTCCCACTCCCGCATCCGCATCCACGCCCAACCTCGTACTCCTACTTTACGCAGACACAGTCATAAAAAAAGGCTTAAACGTTCTTTCCTCCTTCGTAACCAAGAGGTCTCGACACGCATGAGTATTACGCAACAGATAAGGCGAAGAGGAACGAGTCTTGTCATGCGACTCAGAAATAATGCACACTTGCGTCACCTTTGCTTGGCTCGGCAGCGTCTCAAGGAGGTGACGAGCGAGCGCGCAAAAACAATACAACAACGACGTCATACAACGCCCACGTGGACTTCTAATCCCTTGTCCTGAGATTACAATCGAAAATACATACACGCTTTCTGATAGATATCCATACTCGTTCTAGCACAATTACTCATTAATCATCAACCTAATCACTCACTCACTAACCCACCCATCCACCCACTATATCACTCACCCGCCCACCTACTCACTCACTCACCCACCCACCCAGTATATCACTCACCCATCCACCCACTATATCATTCATCCACCACTAACTAACTAACTAACTCAACCCACCCGCCCACCCACTCACTCACTCACCCACCTACCCACCCACCTTCTCACTCACTCACCCACCCACCTTCTCACTCACTCACTCACTCACTCACCCACCTTATCACTCACTCACTCACCACCTACCCACCTTATCACTCACTCACTCACCCACCTACCCACCATCAACCTTCTCACTCACTCACTCACTCACTCACCCAATCTACATATTTGCCTGGCTATCCACTCGCATTGTAAACCCCCTCGGGCACCACAAGCAAAAACATGTATCATCCTCGATTGTATATGAAGCCAAGTAATGAAAACATTCATCCCGAGAAATGCACCCAAACAAAAGAGAAAAATAACGCATCATTGCAGCCAATTACCGTCCGACATCCTTGATTTGCCATGTGGAAATTACTGTCATTCGCCGTCATTACAGAGGCAGCCGTTATGATAACGCCAGCCCACTCATTTCTTGGAGGATGATTCATTGTCAACCTCGGCCCGGCAACGCCACGGACCCCGGGCTGGGGTTCCCCGCATCGATTCCAGGTGAGCGGATTCGTCCTTTCATCATCCCCGTCAAAAGGCTGGCGGAAAGCCTGACAAGTTCAAAATCCTTTTCTGAGTAAGAGATATTTCTTCAGTAAATAGATACGAGAAAGGACGGACTGTCAGCTGATCATTCCAGGGAAAAGGACAGACTGTCAGCCGATCATTCCAGGAAAAAGGACGGACTGTCAGCTGATCATTCCAGGGAAAAAGGACAGACTGTCAGTGATCATTCCAGGGAAAAAAGGACGGACTGTCAGCCTGATCATTCCAGGAAAAAGGACGGACTGTCAGCCGATCATTCGGGAAAAGGAGATTGTCAGCCGATCATTTCCAGGAAAAGGACGGATTGTCAGATCATTCCAGGAAAAGGACGGACTGTCAGCCGATCATTCCAGGAAAAGGATGGACTGTCAGCCGATCATTCCAGGAAAAGGACGGACTGTCAGCCGATCATTCCAGGAAAAGGACGGACTGTCAGCCGATCATTCCAGGAAAAAGGACGGACTGTCAGCCGATCATTCCAGGGAAAAGGACGGACTGTCAGCCGATCATTCCAGGAAAAAGGACGGACTGTCAGCGATCATTCCGGGAAAAAGGACGAATTGTCAGCCGATCATTCCAGGAAAAAGGACGGATTGTCAGTTGATCATTCCAGGAAAAAGGACGGACTGTCAGCCGATCATTTCCAGGGAAAAGGATGGACTGTCAGCCGATCATTCCAGGAAAAAAGGACGGACTGTCAGCCGATCATTCCAGGGAAAAGGACGGACTGTCAGCCGATCATTCCAGGAAAAAGGACGGACTGTCAGCCGATCATTCCAGGAAAAAGGACGGACTGTCAGCCGATCATTCCAGGGAAAAGGACGGACTGTCAGCCGATCATTCCAGGGAAAAGGACGGACTGTCAGCCGATCATTCCAGGAAAAAGGACGGATTGTCAGCTGATCATTCCAGGAAAAAGGACGGACTGTCAGCCGATCAATTCCAGGGAAAAAGGACGGAC
>NW_020868797.1:71440-76440 GCF_003789085.1 Penaeus vannamei
TAGTGTGATTTTGGTTATTTGGTTGTTACGGAGTTGTTAGTGAGTTGTTTCCTTATTTGACACAAACTCCTTAACATACCCTCTCCACCCCCTCCCCTCCCCCTATTCCTTCACCCCTGGCCACCACCTCCTACCCTGCCTCACCCCTCACCTCCCCTCCCTTTCAACCCTCCCCTCCCCCTCCTAACCCTCCCCCATCTTCAACCCCTCCCTCCACCTCTTTAAACCTCCCCCTCCCCCCTCCCTCCCCTCTCCTCCCTCCCCCTCTCTAACCCCTTCCTCCTCCGCCCCTCACCTCCCCTCCCCTCCCACCTCCCCCCTCCCTCCCCTCCAACCTCCCCCTCCTTCCCTCCTCACCTTCCAACCCTCCCTTCCCTCCTCACTCTCCCTCCTCACCTACTTCCCTCCCTCACCTCCAACACCCCACCCCCACCCTCCAACCCCCTCCAGACCCCTCCTTCCCCCTACCCTCCACCTCCAACCCCTCCCACCCCACCCCCCGTCCTCCTCCCTCCTCATCCCTCCACCCTCCACCTCTCAATCCTCCAACCCCCTCCCCTCCCCCCCACCCTCCCCTCCCTCCCTCCCTCCCTCCTCTTCCCCCTCCCTCAAGCCCACCCGTGATTTATGACTAGCGTCGGAGCTCCGAGACAGGGCCAAGGAACCAGCGATCACGTGTACATATGGAGCGAGAATCAATATCTTTCTTTATCATTTATTTATTCATATAATTTGTTTATTTACTGTTTTATCTGGTCTATTTATTTGTTATTTATCGTTTATCTTATTTGTTTGGTTATTGTTTGTTGTGTATGTTATTTATTTGTTATTTATCGTTTATCTTACTTATTTGTTTATTGTTTGTTGTGTATGTTATTTATTTGTTTTTATTTGTCTTTATTTATCACGCGTTCTTATGTTTTCGGTTTGGTTGCAATTCTGTCTTTTATTTGGTTGGGGAATTCTTTTTTTCTTTTTTTTTTTCGTTTTCTTGGTTGTTCTCTCTCTCTCTCTTTTCTCTCTTTCTCTCTTCTCTCTCTTTCTCTCTCTCTCTCTCTCTCTCTCTCTCTCTCTCTCTCTCTCTCTTCTCTCTCTCTCTCCTCTCTTTTCTCTTTCTCTCTCTCTCTCTCTCTTCTCTCTCTCACTCTCTCCTCTCTCTCTCTCTCTCTCTCTCTCTCTCTCTCTCTCTCTCTCTCTCTCTCTCTCCTCTCTCTCTCTCCCTCTCTTCTCTCTCTCTCTCTCTCTCTCTCTCTTCCCTCCCTCCCTTCCCCCCTCCCCTCTCTCCCTATACATCTATCTATCTATGTCTATCAAAATATTTTATTCACACATACGTATTTATCTTGGATCACATATATCCTCTCAATCAAATCCTGTCTTCTAATATCATCACAATAATATTATACACCCACGTGAGAGATCGATAACATTCCAAATTGATTTCTCTGTCTCTAAAAATTGCTTGTTCGATAGTTTTGGAAAAGAAAATTACTTGTTTGATCGACTTCTGTGCTTCACTGACATGCGCACACACCGACAGAGAGAGATAAAGGATGATATAGAATGAGTGTCAGATTGGGAAAGATAGAGATAGATAGATAGATAGAGAGAGGGGGGAGAGGGGAGAGAGAGAGAGGAGAGGGGGGAGGAGAGAGAGAGAGAGAGAGAGAGAGAGAGAGAGAGAGAGGAGAGAGAGAGAGAGAGAGAGAGAGAAGAGAGGAGAGAGAGAGAGAGAGAGAGAGAGAGAGAAAAGAGAAGTGAGAGAGAGAGTGAGAGTGGAAAGAGGAAAGAGGAGAGTGTAGAGAAAAGAGTCAGAAAAGAGAGAGAGGGAGGGGGGGGGGGAGAATGAAAAAGAAAGAGACAAAAAAAAAACAAAAAACAAAAGCGAAACAGACGAAAAGGGGAGAGAGGAGAACAAACCCCATATCGAAATTTTTTGGAATGACAGAAGAAAAACAACAACAATAATAATAAGTAAAGATAGAATAATAAATAAAATGAAATAAAATAAAACTCACGGACCGAAACTCCACAGCTGCGTTCTCACAGGAAACACATGTGTAACCGAACCCCCTCCCTCCCCTCCTTTACCCCTCCTCTTCCCTCCTTCCCCCTTATCCCGCCCTCCCATCCCCATTTAACCTCCTTCCCCTCCTTCCCTTCCCCTTCCCCCCTTCCCATTTGGCCCCCCTCCCCTTAAGGAGGGCCCTTCACCCCCCCCCCCCCCCCCCGATTACACCCACTTTTTCCTGTTGGCTCATAGTGCAAAAGCAGGTCATTTTGGGCAATTTTTTTCCTACTAGGATATAAAATAACCTAAATAGTAATGTTTATATATACATACATAATACATACATATAATATATATATATATATAATATATATTATATTATATATATGTATGTATGTATGCATGTATATATATATAGTATATATATATATATATATATATATATATAGTATATATATATATATATATATATTATGTATATATGCATGACATATATATATAGTATATTATATATATATATATAATATATATATATATATATATATGCATATATATATATATGTATATATATATATATATATAATATATATATATATTATATATATATATGATATATATCAATATTATATAGTTAGATGCATACAAATAACCATAATCATTCTTCATATTCACAGACATACAAATAAACAAACTTATACAGATTATAAACAATTCATTCCTATTTATGTACTTATCTGTAAATGTATCTATAGATATATCCTACCGTAACTTATCTAAACAATTTTATATTCACAAATGTATCAATCTGTCTATCGCTATCTATCTATAAATTCGTACATGAACGAGGCTCACATGTGTAAACGTATACCCAGGTGCATGTAAGTATGTATGTACGTATACAAGTGTGCGTATAACCTTTAAAAGTTACCATAAAGGAACTTTCTTAATCACATAAGAGAGAGAGAGAAGAGAGAGAAGAGAGAGGAGAGAGGAGAAGAGAGATGAGAGAAGAGAGAGAGAGGAGAGAGGAGAGAGAGGAGAGAGAGAGGAGAGAAAGAGAGGGAGAGAGAAGAGAGAAAGAGAGAGAGAGAGAGAGAGAGGAAGAGAGAGAGAGGAGAGAGAGAGAGCATAGAGAGAGAGGAAAGAGGAGGAGACGAGAGAGAGAGAGAGAGAGATGCAGAGAGAGACCGAAGATGAGAAGAGAGGATGAGAGAAGGAAGAGAGCAGAAGAGAGAAAGGAGAGAAGAGAAAGGAGACAGAGACAAGAGAGAGAAGAGAGAGAGAGAGAGGAGAGAGGAGAGAGACAGACAGACAGACAGATCTAGAGCGACGATACATGAGATAGACAGAGAATAGAGACGATGCGGCGACAACAGAGATGAGAGAGAAAAGAAAGAAAGCGAGAGAAGACACAGGAGAGAGTGAGAAGAAGAAAGAAGCAAGAGAGAAGAGAAAGACAGACAATCTAGTACAAAGGTACGCAATGATCAAGACGACAGAGAGCAGAGAACAACGAAAGGAAAAAAAACCTAACTTTAAAACCTTGGCTATTTTTGAGCCTGCACAGTACTAGAGTAAAAGTTGGTCCTCAAATTGGTCATTCATGTTATGCACCTGGACGAGACAAGACCGAAGATACCCTGTATTCCTGGTCAGCGCCAGAAGGTGGTTCGGATAGTAAACGATATTACGAAAAATATACGCAATAGTACACGATTGGAAACGATAGAGTATATAACGTTTAGGTTGATAAGACAGTATAAAACGGAAGACGAGGTTTTGGTCAGCGGTTAAAGTTCGGGGGGAATATACATGCTTACATACATAACATACGGATGCTTACTGTAACATACACGCATACCATACAGGTTGTATCAATTACGTAGTGAAATTCCCAGATAACATGGCTACGTACATATATGACTTGCGCATAACATACATTATTACAGATTAGGATACGTAAATTCAAATACATTGCATAGGTACATAGCATACATGCTTTACATTACCATACGGTATGCATACATACATTGACGATAAGTTCGTTACTGTATACATACATTGACATGCATCACATACATTAGATTTAGGTATAGCGTAATGACATTACAGACATCACCATGGCATACATTCCGATTACATACATATCATACATGCATACATACGTGCTGTATATACAGTACATGTATACGATACATAGTATACGATAAAATACATACAGTAGCATACATAGCAATGCATTACAATACCATACGATACATACAGCACATACATACATGCAAGAAAACGATTGTATTACATTTAATAACGTAAGTGACATGCTAATCATACGGTTGCATGCATAATATATCATGCATAACATACTGAACATACCATGACATTGACAATGACTATCAGCATGCATTGACATCTAAAGACAAGAACATAAATTCACCCTTCTACCGCCGCCAACCACCCCTTCTCGTCCCTCCCGACAGAGTTCCTGCAACCCAGTACCGCGTCCGTTCCCCAAGACCGCTCAAACCATGTCTCGACCTTCTCCCTCCTCCCATAGATGCCGCGTCCTCTCCCCTCCCGCGCGATAACCCCCCCCTCCCCAAGACCCCTTGCCCCTGATCCCCAAGCACCCCGCCTCCGCCTCCTCCCACCGGAGCGCTGCGCCACTCACCCACCCCAGCCCGTCACCTCCCCATCTCCGGGGGCTCTGCGAAGTGTCCTACGACGCGGGTTCTCATTCCGCTTAAGACGCGCGAGCTTCTATCGGTTCCGAGCGATACTCCCGCGCCCAAGACAGATGAATAAGGAATAGGGTCCCCGAGCAAGTTCTAAAGGGCGGCGTGCAAGACGGATCGAACCGTGGACGAACAAAAGTGCAGTTAATGTTCCTTCTCCTAAAATAAGAAACGTGCGCGGGAGGTTTCTTACGGGATTAAGAAAAAAAGGAGGAGGTTTCTTGAGGTTTCTTCTTTTGGGCTGTTTCTGTCTGTTT
>NW_020868797.1:88940-96883 GCF_003789085.1 Penaeus vannamei
AAATATACGCGTACTTAATACAACACATGACACGCACACACACATACGCACAACACACATATGCACACAACACACACACACACACACACACACACATTCACACACACACACAACTTTTATATGTATATATATATATCTGTGTGTACGTATGTGTGTGGGTGTGTGTGCGTCTTTGTGTGTATGTGTGTGTGTATAAATACCCTCCTTTGCTATCCCTCCCCCGCCCCCCCTCCCTCCCCCCCGCCCGCTTCATCCGCGCATCTGCCAAACGAAGGAAATAAAAAAAAAAAAAAAAAAAAATACGAATAGCGGAACAAGAGAGAACGAAAGAAGGAAGTAAGGAAGGACCGATGTTCTTCGTACCTTTCGCACGGGATATAAATTATTCAAAAAAGGAAAAGAAATGTTTAAATTGTGTTTACTGTACACAACGGGAACAATTAGCGATAAAGATGTGTGTGGTGTGTATGTTTTTTAGGTGTTAATACGTGTAAGTATATGGATACGTACATAGCCGTTCGTGTGTACATTAACTTCATTCTTTATGTTTCTTTCTTTAAGAGTTATTAACATAATTATGGATGTTATTATTATTATTGTTATTATTATTATTATTATTATTATTATTATTATTATTATTATTATTATTATTATTATTATTATTATTATTATTATTATTATTATTAGAATTTGTTATTGTTTATCTTTATTTTTCACAATTATTGTTTTTATTATTTTTATATCGTTTTCGTTATGATTTCATTATCTTTCTTTTCTTAATCTCTTAATATCATTATCGTCGTCATGATTATAAATATTGTTATCATTTCCATTATTATTATTTCTATTATTATTCATTTCTATTATTATTATTATCAATTCATCATTTTCATTATCACCATTATCATTCTCATTCTCATTATCATTATTATTACTATTATTAGTATTGATATTGTTATTATTGTTACTATTATCATCACCATTACATTTGTTATATTATCATCATCATAACTATTATTTTTACTATTATTATTATTACCAGTATTATTGTGTTATCATTATTGTTTTATTATTACTATTATTATTATCATTATTATTATAATCATTATTATTGCTATCATTATAATTATCATTATTATTATCATTATCATTATTATCATTATCATTATTATTATTATATTATTATTATCATTATATTATTATTATTAATTATTAATTATTATTATTATCATTATATTATATTATTATAATTATTATTATTATATACATTATTATTATCAATTATTATTATTATTATTGTTATTGTTTAATTTACAATTTATTATCACCTATCACCAATCTGTATTTATCATATTACTATTATTACTTATTGGCTATTTATGATTATTGTTTTTAACAGTATTATTTTCATTATTATTACGTTGCATTATATATCATTGCGATTATTGTTATAATCAATGTTGTTATTATTATGACTATTATTGATACTGATTATCATTACTATCTTCATTGTCCATTATCACATATAAATACTATTATCATTATTATTATCATTTATTATCATTATTATTATTATCATTATTTATCATCGTTTCAATTACTATTATCAATATGACCATTATCATTTCATTATTACCAATATTATCATCACCTTCATCATTGTTATCAATATTGTCATTATCATTTTTGCTACCATAATTAACATTACTATCATTATTATTTCTGCTATCATTATTATCATTATCATCAACATTACCATTTTTATCATCATCATCACCATTGTTATCGATGTATTATTCACTATTATTATTATTATTATTATTATTATTATTATTATTATTATTATCAATTATTGTTATCGATTATGTATATTTGATTATCATTATTGTTTAATCATTATTATTATTATTATCATTATTGATTATTATTGTTATTATTATTATATTATTATTATTATATATTATTATTATCATTATCATTATCATTATTATTATGCATTACTATTATTATTATTATTATTTATCATTATTGTTATTATCGCTTGTTATTTTTTATTATTATTATTATTATTGTTACTACAACAACAACAACGATTTTAAACTGATATAGAAAGTTATAGATATATTATTTTCACTATCTCTGTGCGATAGACATGACATATCGACATGAGATATTTTTAAGAGTTTTTAAAATTAATGATCATTTTGTTATCTTGTTATATTCTTTATCTTTTTGTGATCGCTCTCAGATAAATAAAGTTTGAGCGAAAT
The DNA here is from genome assembly GCF_003789085.1 of Penaeus vannamei. Taxonomy (NCBI): domain Eukaryota; kingdom Metazoa; phylum Arthropoda; class Malacostraca; order Decapoda; family Penaeidae; genus Penaeus; species Penaeus vannamei. The sequence continues at coordinate 91,211 of NW_020868797.1, forward strand.
CGGAGAAAAAAATATTTAGATATTATTGAGAGATATTTTTTTAAAAATCTATTCTGAAAGCGTTTAGTCTATATTAATGGCGCTTTATTAATGGAATAATGAATAAATGATGATGATATGATGAATGAAATGTTATGATGATAATAATAATGATGGATGTTGGTGATGAAGATAATGATTAATAAATAAAACTAATGATAATAAATAATTAATAATTACAGGGATGAGAGTAATGATAATGAATACATGCAGTGAATAATAATGATAAATAAATTAATAATGATAATTACAATATATGAAATAATAATGATAATGAAATAATATGAAGATAACACTAATACTAATAGCTAAATAACAATAATATCAATAATAATAGTAATAATAATAATGATAATATACACTAGCAACAACAAGGATAAACAATCAATAAAGTAATAAAAAATGATAACTAAAAGCATACAGATCAACTGCTTTCTATAAAAATGGATAATTACATAAACAAATGAATGAATGACTGAATAAATGATAAATGAAAATAATGATTATGAAAAAAAATGTTTTCACTGTAAAAATTAAATAAAATAGATAGACAGATAAATGAGGTAAGATGATAATAATTAATAATAAAGAATAAAACGAATGAAATGAAAATGATAATGAATGAAAAAAAATATCGTGTGTGAAAATAAATAAATAAAGAAAGAAACGAAAGAGCAAATATATAAATCAATAAACAGAAATATAATTAATAATAAATAATAATTAATAATAATAATATAATAATATATATAAAAATAATAATAATAATAATAAAACTGCTCTGACAATTGGCGTAGCGAGTTAATAATTAATCTTTATAATTTTGGTTTATAAATTAAAAACGTTATTTTGTGTATTGTTATTGCAAAATACATTTAGAGACACGGTAACACCACTTTCTCGATTGATAAATCCGAGTTGGCTAACTGTCGGCAGCTAAGCCCCAGCCCACCTGCCCTCTAAACATGGTGTTAATACATCACAGGAGGTAATGTATAGATTAATTATATTACTGAATAATATGTATGGAGAGAGTAGTATGAATAATATGTATGTATACACACATATATATGTGTAGTATGGAAATGCATACACACACACAGCAGACACACAACACACACACACACACACATGCACTAGAGGCATTATCATTATCATTATCATGATTACTATTATTCATTCCATTATCACTGAATTGGTTTGCTGTACTCAGTTTTGGCTTATTTTGATTAATTATCAATTATCATTTTACAAAGTGTTGTTATCATATTTTATTAACTATGCCCAATTACCCTAATTATCATTATCATCATAATGATTATGTGTCATCAATTATTGTTATTGATTAATCAAATATCATTATCATACGGCGCTGTTATAAATGTAGTACTCATCTTTTTTATTAGATATATAGTTCGATGTCATTATCAATTATTTTTGGTATCTGTGCTCCTGTATGAATTATATATGTAAGTTTTATCATTATTATTGTGTATTATACTAATATGCGGTTATCATTATTACTATAGATTATGCATTGATTATAATCACTAACCAGCGACTAATTATTATGCATTATGATTATCCATCGTCTACAATGCATTATTATATAATATTGATCAATTATCTATTCCTATTACTATTATCATTATCATCTTCTTATTACTATTAATGGCAATTATCATTCTTATTATCTTTTATGTATGCGCTCATCAATAACAACTTTATCACTATTTGTTGTTACTTAGTGTTATCTCTAACTCCACTATCCTTATTACTGAACATATTATTAACATTTGTGCCAATTTTTTTATCAGCTCACAATTGTCATGTCATTCACCGTAATGGGATTGTTTTATGGTCAAAGAGAGTGTGTATGGATTCATAATATTCTTATTTATTCTTGATGTAATATAGGTTTTGCATTGTATTTCATATGCTCAATTGGGCTAGGCTGGGTTATTATCATTTACCTCTCGCCTCTTATTATCAACATTGTTGTAAGAAATGATTGACGACGGGAGGTTAGCAGGGTGGGGAGGGAGAAAGTTTAGGAGAGAGATGAGAGGAGAGAGAGATGAGAGAGAGAGAGAGAGAGAGAGAGGAGAAGAGAAGAGAGAGAGGAGAGAGAGAGAGAGAGAGAGAGAGAAAGAAGAGAGAGAGGACGAGGCAGGGAATAGGAAAAGAAGAGAAAGAGAAAAGAGAGAGAGGAAGGCGAAGAGAGAAGAGAGAGAGAGAAGAGAAGGAGAGAAGAGAGAGAGAGAGGAGAGAGAGAAGAGAGAGAAGAGAGAGAGAAAGAGAGAGAGAAAGAGAGAGACAGTGAGAGTACAAACAGAGAGAGACCTGAAAAATTCTGTATCGATTACAAAACTTTATGGGCATAAAGAAAAGAGAGAGAGAGAGAGAGAGAGAGAGAGAGAGACAAGAGAGAGAGAGAGAGAAAGGAAAAGAGAGACAAAGACAAAAACCACAGACAGACAGAGATTTGAGAAACAGCACACACACAGGGATCAACAGCAGACATACACACACACAGCAGAACCCCGCCCCCCTCCCCTTTCAAAAAATAACAACCCACATAAAAAAAAAAAAAAATTGAACACTCACACAGTCTCACGTTACAACATACAACAACAACACAACAAAAAAAACCCCACACACGACAACATCATTCTATATCTACAACAGGTTTAAGGAATAGAAACAGGAATACACACCACCCAGATGCTCCGGAGGGTAATGTATACCGAACGATGTAAAAAAAGAAAAAAAATAGTGGGACAGCGGAACACCTGCGTTTGACCCCCTGCAAGGCTGTAACAGGTGTTTCTCCCCCCCCCCTCCCCCCTCACGACTCCTACCCACCCTCCTCACCCCCCTCCGCCCTCACTACCTCACCTACGACCCTCCCACTTGCCTTAAACTGCGACGGTCGCTGTCTTTCTCTAGTAATCATGATAAGAGAGGGGGGAGGGAGGGGAGGGGGGAGGAGGGAGGAGGAGGGAAGGGGGAAGGAGGAGGGAAGGGAGAAGGAAGGAGGGAGGGAGGGAAGGAGGGAGGAGCAGGGAAGGGAGGGAGGGAGGGAGAGAGGGAAGGGAGGGAAGGGAAGGGGGAAGGAGGTAGGGAGGGAAAAGACGGGGGTAGAGGAAAAAAAAGATAAAGAGAGAGAAAAGAATAAGATTGAAATAAATATACATTCCGAAAGTGTATATCACAATTTATTCACTCTTTCCTGCTTACAAACACCAGGGCGTGACACACACGACACACACGGGAGGCACAGACACACACACACAGATGGCAAGACACTGACACATCACCACAGGCATCACACACGACACATACAACACACACAACACACAGACACACGCACACACACTGTGTGACACACTGAACACACACGCACCACACATACACATCACAGAGCTCACACACACACACATATATCTATACAACACCAATGTACACATATATATAATATAATATATATATATATTATATATATATATATATATATATAATATATAAGAATAAATAATTTATTCCGACACTCTAGAAAGGCGCTGATCAAATCTCTCACTATCCTGCCTCGACCTACCTCGCTAACTCACTCATGACACTGAAAGTACATTAAAACATGTCTTTTTTTCCTTTCTTTTGAAGACTGAAAAGGATATCGACTGAAGTGCGGTAAAAGTCTTTCTTTCTTTTTTCATTTTCTCTTTTCTTTCTTTTTTTGTTTTTTTCTTTTTTTTAGCGGAAATAACGGATTTGTTGCGATAACACACCAGCCGCAGCGCTCATAAAATCCCCGTTTTCTGAGGAAGGTCTAGAAGAAGGGGAGGAGGGGGGGCTAATCTATTTGGGAGTTTTCAGTTTTTTTTTTTTTTGTTCTTACTAATGGTCGTCTCAAGCACGAAACACTGGACTGTTGCAATGGATCGTGTTCTCGGCTGCCTCTCCTTTCTACTTCTCCTCTGTCTCTCTGGACTCTCTCTCGTTAACAAACTCCCCCCTATCACTTCTCTCTACCCCTTCCTCTCTCTTCTCTCTCTCTTCTCTCTCTCTCCTCTCTCGCTCTCTCTCTCTCGTCTCTCTCCTCTCTCTCCTCTCTTCTCTCATTCTTGTCCTCTCTCTGTCTTATTTGTCTGTTCTGTCTGTCTGTCTCTCGTCTCTCTCTCTCTCCTCTCTCTCTCTCTCTCTCTCTCTCTCTCTCCTCACTTCTCCTCTTCTTTCGCCTTTCTTCAATTCCTTTGCCTCCGTCGTCACTCCTCTTTCCTACTATCGTCTCCCGCCCCACCCCCTTTTCCCCCACTTTCTTCATTCTCTTTATTTCCCTCCCCTCTTCCTCCTATCTCTCCCTCTTTCCCCTTTCCTCATTCTCTTTATTTCTTTTCCTTCCCTCTCTATCTCCTGTTCTCCTGACCTCTGTTCGCCCCTTTCCGTCATGTCTCCCTTTATTTTCCCCTCCCCCCTCCTTCCTCTATCTCGTCTCCCTCTTTTCCTTTTCCCCCCCTCATGTCTCTTTATTTCCCCTCCCCTCTCCTCCTATCTCTGTTCCTAATCTTTGCCTCTTTCTCTATCTCCCTGCTGCTCTTCGCCTTCTCATCATCCCTCTTTTTCTTCTCCTTCCTCTGTCTATATCTCTTTTGCTCTCTTTTGCTCTTCCTCTCACTTTTCTCTTCTCTTTCACCTTTCCCTTCCTTTCTTTCCATCTCTTACTATCTAATCTGTATTCTACTCTTCCCCGCTTTCTCCTCCCTCTTTTTTTTTCTTTCCCTCTCTCCCCTGGGGTTTTTCTGTTTTTTTTCCAAAGAAAATTTTCCCTGTATCATCCAAAATCTATAAGAGGAAAGGAAAGAAAGAAAGGAGGAGATATGGAATTGATTCCAGTGTAAAATAAAGGGGAAACTCAAAAGAACTAAAACGGCAGAAAAGAAAGAGGGGAAAAGAGAGCGAAAAAAAAAAACAGGAGGAATGAGAGGCAACAAAAAATTATCGAAAAAAGAGAAACGATAAAAAAAGAAATCTATAGAAAATTCAAAAAACATTGGATACGAGAAAAATAAACAATCCGGGGAAAACAAACAAACAAAAACGCCTAGCTGAAGACTCAATTCCCGCCCCGTTTTCTTTAAATTCACTTCCGGCAGTCTCGAGTCCGGAGGCCATCGCTGGTCGCAGTCGGCCAGCGCTTCTCGTCTGAACGTGGGAGGCTGCGCGGTGCTGGCTGGGAGAGAGGAGGGAAGGGAAACCGGAAGGGGGGAAGGGAGAGGGAGAGGAGAATGGTGAGGGGGGTGAAAGGGAGGGGAAGGGAGAGGGGAGTTTTGGAATAATTGGAAGGGAAGGGGAGAGGGAGGGAGGGGAAAGGGAGTTGGAGAATTGAAGGGGGGGGGTGGGGGTGTAGGAGATGGTGGGGGGTGGGGGGAGGGGATTACGAAAGGGAATTGGAGAAAATGAAAGAGGGAGAGGGATAGCTAGATGGGAAAGAGAGAGAGGCGGGCTGCAGAGGGAGAGAGAGAGAAGTAAAGTAATTGGTATTGATGGTGAGATGAAATAAAGAATGAGATGAGACAGAGGAATGGAAGGAAGAAAACAGAATAGGCAGGAAATATGGAATTGCTTTAAATTGGA
>NW_020868797.1:102639-110139 GCF_003789085.1 Penaeus vannamei
ATTTTCTAAAATGAAAACTTTTTTTAAACTTCTGTTCTGGTGAACCCGAAAAGAAAAAGGGGAAAAAGGAAGGGAGAAAGAAGGATTTTAGAAAAGAAAGAAAAGAGAGAAAGGATTATAGCATCTAGTGGGAACGAAGAAAGGGAAAGGGGAGAAAGAAAGAAAGAAATAGACGAGAGAAAAAAATCAGTATTTCTAATGAAACCTCTACTCTATTTCCTGGTGACGGAAAGAAGAAAAGGAAAAGGAAGAATAGATAGAATAAGAGATAAGAAAGAGAAAAAGATTATAGAGAGAGATAAGCATTCTTTAAATGAACCTTCTATTCTTGGGTGACAGAAGAAAAGGAGAAAAGCGAAAGAGATAGACAGAATAGATAAGAGGAGAGATAGAAAAACGATTTCAAGAAGAGAGAGAAATAGCATTCTAATGAAACCTCTATTCTGGTGACGAAGAAAAAAGAAAGGAGAAGAGAGATTATATAGAGATAGATAGAGAGAAGATAAAAGTGAGAAAATAAGCGGTTCTAATGAAACATCTACTCAATTCTGGTGGACGAAAAAAAGGGAAAAATGAGAGAAAGAGATAGATAGAGGTAGAATAGATAGCGAGAGAGAGATAAAGAGGAGAAATAGAATTTCTAATGAAACCTCAACTCCAACTCTGGTGAACGAAAAAGAGAGGGGAAAGGAAGAGAATAAGAGAATATAGAGAGAGATTAGAATAGAGAGAAAAGAGGAAAGAGATAAAGGAAAAATAGCCAATTTCTAATGAACCTTTTTACTCAATTCTGGTGGACGGAAGAAAAGAAAAAGGAGAGAATAGATAGATAGAGAGAAGAGAGAGACGAGAGATAGAGAGATAGAGAGAATTGCATTCTAATTGAAACCTCTATTCTTGGGTGACGAAAAAGAAAGAAAATGAGAGAAAGAGATAGAGAGAGAAATTAAGGCATTCCTAATGAAACCTCTACTCAACTCTGGTGGACGAAAAGAAAGAAAAGGAGAGAAAGAGATAGAGAGAGAAATAGTATTCTAATGAAACCTCTACTCTATTCCTGGTGACGAAGAAGAAGGAAAGAGATAGACAGATAGATAGATAGAGATAGAGAGACAGAGAGATTGCATTCTAATGAAACCTCTTATTCGGTGACGAGAAGGAAGGAAGAGAAGAGAAAGAAATTAGACTAGAGATAGATAGATAGATAGATAGATAGATAGATAGATAGAGAGGAGAGAGAGAGAAGAGAGAGAGAGAGAAAGAGAGAGAAGAGATAAGAGAGAAATAGCATTCCCTAATGAAACCTCTAAACTCACTTGGTGACGAAGGACCCCCTCCCTCCATCTACAACACCATGCCAGAACGCGCTCTTGAAATACGACCCCGTGATACCAAAGTAGCAGTCCATGCATCATAACATAACTCACTGTAGCGTCTCTTCTGGCACCAGAAAACCACTGCCTCCCTTCCAACCAGGGTCTTGAGCACCACGTGTGTGTGTGGTGTGTGTGTGTGCGTGCGTGTGTGTGTGTGTGTGTGTGTGTGTGTGTGTGTGTGTGTGGTGTGTGTGCGTGTGTGTTGTGTGTGTGTGTGCTGTGTGTGGTGGTGTCCTGAAATAAAGATTCTCTGAGTCCGTAAATGTTGTCCTATCTTTTCTTTTTTTTCTTCGTCCATTTCGACTCTGTCTGGCAATTGGATTCAGAAACGCTTGGTGGCTGTAACTCTCTCTTCTTCGTTTTTCCACAGGGGTGGAGAGAGAGAGAGAAGAGAGAGAGAGAGAGAGAGAGAGAGAGAGAGAGAGAGAGAGAGAAGAAGGAGAGAGAAGGAGAGAGAGAGAGAGAGAGAGAGAGATAGAAGATAGATTAGATAGATAGATAGATAGATAAGAGAGAGAGAGAAGAGAGAGAGAGAGAGAGAGAGAGAAGAGAGAGAGAGAGGACAGAAGCACAGAGAGAAGAGAGGAGAGGAGAGAGAGAGAGAGAGAGAGAGAGAGAGAGAGAGGAAGAGAGAGAGAGAGAGAGAGAGAACAGAGAGACACACATAATAGACAAGTACAGAGTAGAGGAGAGAGAGACAGAACAGACAGACAGAACAGACGGACACATGAGAGAGACAGACAGATAGCACAGAACAGACAGACAGAGACAGACAGAGGAGAGAGAGAGACAGACAGAAGAGAGAGGGAGAGACAGACAGACAGACACAGAGACACACAGACATACAGACAAGACATAAGAGAAAGAGAGAGAGAGAAGACAGACAGACACAGAGAGAGTTAGATAGACAGACACAGAGAGAGAGAAAGACAGACAGACAGACACACAACAGACAGGGAGAGACAGACTTACAAGAGAGAGAAGACAGACGACAGACACAGAGAGAGAACAGACCAGACAAGAACGAGAGAGACCAGACAGACAGCGAGAGAGAGAGAGAGAGAGAGAGAGAGAAGATTGTAAGACGTTGGATTTTAAAACAAGCAAGGGATTATCTGAACCATTTGAAAGGACGGAAAAGAAACTAAGGAATTGTGATTAAATAATTCATGATGAAATTTACATAAAACTTCGGAACAAACAAACAAACAGGATTAGGAAATAAAAAGTACAATAATAACTCTATAAATACCAGTAAAATGGGATCAAGAAATAGCCGAAATGACCTTTGAAGATTAGAGTAAAAATTCCTTTTTTTGTCTTGTAATGAAAACACAAAACACAAAAAGACAAAACAAACATTTCGTGCCTTTCGTAATTCTTTTCCTTCCAAACCAAACAAAGAGAACAAGAAAAGATCATTGCAGAGTATAAAAAAAGCAAAAAAAAAAAAAAAAAACAACACCACACACTTCCATAGATCATTGCCAGAGTATGATCCAAGAAGACACACACACACACAATCACAACACACACAAAAAAAAAACACCACACACTTCCATTAGAGGAACGAAGTACAATCAGACACTCGAATGGTTTAGCTGATCCGCAAACACTCGGTTACTCCAAAGAGAGTGAGAGAGTGAGACAGTAAGTAGGTGTTGGAGTCGGAGTTTGAGGATGAGCAAGGCAGGGTATTGACAGGAAAAAGAAACGATAAGGTTTTATTGGAATGGAAGATGATCCCGAAGTTATACCGTGATGGAAAATGATTTTTTTTTTTTTTTTTTTTTACGAAGATGACCACAGTGAATATAAATGTGTATTATTTGATTTAGATAAACATCCTTTTTATTGTTACTGTTGTTGTCGCCATAATATTTATTTCTATCGTTGTTAGTTTAGTCATTATAGTTAAAGAAGAACTACTATTGTGTTAGCAGTCATAATAGCAGTAGTAGATGTAAAATTAATATAGACAGTATAGGCAATTACTAACCAGTACTTTCTTATATGAACTGACTTTGAACAGTTGTACAGCATAGTCACGTGATACAAGCGAATCTTGTACTCGGTCGGTGGTCTTCTACAAATAATGATAATAATAGTAATAATGAAAATAATAATCAATAGATTAATATATAAATAAATACATAAATAGAAAAAGAAAGAAAGAAAGAAGTAGATAAGGAAATAAATAATATATATACATATATAAACAAATAACTAAATGAATAAAACAAAATGAAATAAAACAAAGCTTAAAGTAGCTGCTAAGCGTGGTAAACAGAGGTACAAACACTGCCATCTATTGATCCCCGTGGAAACTAACAAGCAAGCGCTCTCACAGAAACGAATTTTCTAAAGAGAGACGAAAGAGGAGAATGATAATCAGCCTGAACGTTGTTTTCTTAGTATTTAAACTAATTTCAAATCTGTTGGGTATACCTGAAGAGATAGCATGTGTACAGAGACTGAGAAATCCACAGACCACTCATTTTTTTTGTCGTTTTATTTTTCATTGGAATAAAATGAGGGTTTTAATGATTCGTTGGCAGAGGATTAGCCTCATTCCGAATTCTGTTTCATAAAGGGATACATTTACTCAAAATGCTCTTTCGCAAAGTAGTTTTTATTCAAGGTCCTGTTTCATAAAGGATTACGTCCATTCAAAATATGTTTCCCAGAGTGAAATAATTAATGATGATAATAACCAAAAAGACAGAGACATCTAACCCCCCCACCCCTACCCACACCCCCACCAACTCTTTCCATCCCCAGCATACGCAAAAAAAAAGAGAGATGAGAGAGAGAGAGAGAGAGAGGAGAGAGAGAGAGAGAGAGAGAGAGAGAGAAGAGAGAGAGAGAGAGAGAGAGAGAGAGAAGAGAGAGAGAGAGAGAGAAAGAAAAGAAGGAAAGAAAGAGAAGAGAGAGAGAGAGAGAGAGAGAAAGAAAGAAAGAGAGAAGAAAGAAGAAGGAGAGAGAGAAGAAAGAAAGAGAGAGAGAGAGAAAGGAAAAATCGACCAATTCTCTCCTTGCTACCGACACTCCCGGCCCGAGATATGGGAAGCGAGACAATGTTAGCGACATAATGACCCGGTTTGACCTCAATTGACCTCATTCCACGGAGCTATGCAGCGCCTGACCAAAGAACGGCGCGGAGAACGAACCGAACCGAACCCAAAGCGAGAGGCTGTGAGATTTTTAGGGCCTCCGGACAGCTTGAAATATTCCTGTAAGGGGCGGTCTGCTGTGCCATTTGGACCGCTATGGAGAGATCGAGCAAAACTTTTTTTCTTCTTCTTCTTCTTCTTCTTCCACTTCCTCTTCTTCTTCTACTTCTTCTTATTATTACTATTATCATTATTGTTATTATTATTGTAGTTACGGAGAGATAAAGAGAAAGAGTCAGTTAAGAGATCGAACAAGCTTTATCTTCGTTTTTTTTTTCTCTCTCTCGTTCTTCTTCTTGTTCTTCTTTTTTCTTCTTCTTTCCTTCATCTGTTACTTCTACTTCTGCTTCTTCTTCTTCTTCTTGTAATTACGGAGAGATGAAAAAATAAGTTGTTAAGAGATCGAACAAACTTCATTTTCGTTTTTCTTCTTCGTCTTCTTGCAGATGTTGAGATCGAAAAATATCATCGTTTTTCTTTTTCTTTTTCTCCTTCTCTTCCTTCCTCCTCTTCTTTTTTCTTCTTCTTCTTCTCTATTTTTTTTTCCTTTCTTCTTCTTCTTCTTCTACTTCTTCTTTTCTTTTCTTCTTTCTTCTTCCTTCTTCTTCTTCTCCTTCTTTCTCTCTCTCTCTTTCCTCTCTTTCTTTTCTCTTTCTTTTCTCTTCTTCTCTTTTCCTCTTCTTCGGTCCTTCTTTCCTCTTCTTCTTCTTTTTCTTCTACTCTTCTTCTACTTTACTTCTTCTTCTTCTTTTTATTTCCTTCTGCTACTTCTACTTTTTCTTTCTTCTTCCTTCTAGATATTAAGAAATCGAACAAACTTCACCTTCGTTTTTCTTTTCCTTTTTCTTCTTGTCGTTACGTAGAGACGAAGAGAAAGAGTCGAGAACAAGTGGTTTGATAACGCTATCAAAGGGTAAATAAAGAGAGAAAATTGCTGAACGAAGACAATTTCTCTGAATTTCCCCGAGTTCTCACATTTTCGATATTGTCATGTATTTTCATCAATAGTATTTATAATCTTCGACGAGTGTTTTGTGCCGACCAGAGCAGTACATTTTTTGTGTGTATTTTCAAGTACACATACACGGGTGCGCAAATACAGACACGAACACATAGACAGAAACGCACACACATACACACACACACACATAAACACAGAGACGCACACACACAAATACAAACACTAACACGAGTACACAAACACAAGCACACACAAATACAAACACAAACACAAACACATACACACACACCCACAAACACCCCCCCCCCACACACACACACACACACAAGTACGCACGTCCACACATACACAGTGACAGTGATTGCGTGCACGTATGAGTATGTAAGAGAGAGAGAGAAGAGAGAGGGAGAAAGAGAGAGAGAGAGAGAGGAGAGAGAGAGAGAGAGAAGAGAGAGGGAGAGAGAGAGAGAAGAGAGAGAGAGAGAGAGAGAGAGAGAGAGGGAGAGAGAGAGTGTGGTTTGTGAGTGCACACGTCCATTTAACGTCACACGAGCGCGTAACCTGGCACTACTGGAGTTGATCATCTGTACAATATGCATGACATGGCTAATGACATTTACTGATCAGTGATAGAGAGAGTGTGTGTGTGAGAGAGGGAGAGGGGGAGAGAGAGAGTGGTGTGAGAGAGAGAGGGAGAGGGAGAAGGGAGGGAGGGAGGGGAGGGAGGGAGGGAGAGAGAGAGAGAGAGAGAGAGAGAGAAGAGAGGAGAGAGAGAGAGAGAAGAGAGAGAGAGAGAGAGAGAGAGAGAGAGAGAGAGAGAGAGAGTATGTGTGTATGTGAGGGAGAGAAGAGGGGAGGGAGAGAGGAAGAGAGAGAGAAAGAGAAAGAGAGAGAGAGAGAGAGAGAGTATGTGTGTATGTGAGGGAGAGAGAGGGGAGGGAGAGAGATAGAGAGAGAGAGAGCAGAGAGAGCAGAGAGAGAGAAGAAAAAGAGGAGAGAGACAGACAGACAGAGAAAAGAGAGAGAACAGACAGAAAAAAGAGAGACAGAACACAAACAGACAGACAGACAGACAGAAAGACAGATAAAGAAAAAAAAGCTACGACAAATCCACACATTTCACCAGAGCTATCCATTCACTTTTATCCAAACGATAAACCATAAAAAAAAACTTTGCAGAGAGAAAATCCTCCTTTTCCAAGCAAATCCTGAAGACTGGAAGTAACGACACGAAGGAACATAAAGAGTACAATACTTCCTGGTGCTTGCCGAGTCCTCCTCACTTTGCATGGATTTAATTGAGCAGAATACCTCGAGGAAGGCTGAGTGTGCAAGCGTTTTTGCCTTCTTGTGACTGTTCTTTTCGTCGTTGCTATTATGATCTTTATTATCGTTATTTTTTATCTATTCTTTTTTTTTACTATCATGATCTTTATTATCGTTATTTTTTATCTATTCTTTTTTTTACTATTATGATCTTTATTATCGTTATTTTTTATCTATTCTTTTTTTTTTACTAATATTGATATTGTTATTATATCTGTATTATTATTATCATCATCCTCATTATTATCATTATCATTATTATGATCATTATTTTTGTTGTCATTATGATAGTTATCATCATCATTATTATCATCGTTATTATCATCATTATTATTATCATTATTATCATAAATATCATAATCATCATTATCAGTATGATTGCCTTTATTTTTTTTTCTTATTACTATTATTATTATCACTGTTATTACTATTATCATTATCATAATTTTTACTATTGTTATCATTATTATCATTACTAAAGGTATTATTATCAATTTTGTTTTTTCTTATCATTACAATTGTCATCATATCATGATTCTATAATTAGCAGTTGCAATAGCAGTAGCATTATTGTCTTTATCACTATGCTTATTATCATCTTTATTATTACTATCATTACTGTTATTGTCAGTATCATTATCATTCTCAATGCAATCATTGTTAT
>NW_020868797.1:117639-119821 GCF_003789085.1 Penaeus vannamei
TACATATCTACCTATCTATCTCTCTATCTATAGAAATAATAATAAGAGGGAAAAAAATGCGAAGGGAAGCAGAGAACATCCAAATAAAAGAAATAGTTCAAGAACCGTCAGCGGAATTTAGAAAAAAAAAAAAAAAATGGGGGGGGAACAGGCCCAAAAATCACAGCGGAGCTAAATAACTCAATTTCCTATCGAAATGAAATTATAGATTGGCTTGGGGTCTCGGATATTGTATCGGAACCGGCGCGGGGGCTCTACAGCTATCTATAGTTAGATGGGGGCTGCTCTATGGCGACCGCTGATGTGTATGTATGGGAATGTTCGCGGGATGTTCACCTGTTTCGCTCCCATACGTGCATTTCGTTGCACACAGTCTGTCTGTCTGTTTAGAAATGTAGCCGGTTTGGTTCTTATTTACATACATATAGACACACTTATACACATAAATATATAAACATTTATATGCATGTATACACTCACATATATATATCTATATCTATTTATTTATCTATCTATCTATCTATCTATCTATCTATCTATATGTATGCATGTATGTATGTATGTTTGCATAGATAGATAGATGCATACATACATACAAGCATACATACATACATACATGCATACATACATACAAACATACATATATACATACGTACATAGGTAAATAGATAGACTGATAGAAAGATAGATAGATATATAGATACATATAAGCGTGTGTGTGTGTGTGTGTGTGTGAATGTGTGTGTGTGTGTGTGTGTGTGTGTTTAAATGTACAAACTCAAACATGCAACATACAAGAATATCATTTAATTTTCCATATATGAATAAGGTCGAATAAGAGCATTATAAATCATCATTATAAAAGGCTTAATTAATAAAATGAAATACCAAAACTAAATATCCCGGACGTAACTATTAGGAACTTCCTATAAAATAAAACGTTGCATATGAAATTATGATTTATATAAAAAGAAAAAAAACAAAAGGGAAGAAATAGGAAAATAACAAAACATAAAACTAATACTCATTACAAAAGGAATATATAAAAAAAGGGATTAATGAGTTTTTGAATGTTATGCGAGTAAATGTTATATTTCTCCTTCCTCGGTCATAGTTAATAGAGTCAAGGCATAACCTATTAGGCTGTCCTCATGAGTTTCAACGGAGAACGTGTAAAGTCATGGAAGTGAAGTTGAATAAACTGTAAAAAAAAAACAATTATCCTTACATAACGATATTGATTTTACATTCGAATTTTCATATGTATACACATATGGATAGAGATAGATAGATAGATAGATAGATAGATAGATAGATTGATAAATATATATAAATAGATAGATAAATAGATAGATACAATAGATAGATATGATTAATTGATATAATATATATATAATATATAAGAGATAGATAAAGACATAAACAGATAATATATATATGCATATATATATATAATAATTTATATATATATATATATAGATATAGTATATATTATATATATATATATATGTATATATATATAATACATACATACATACATATACCATACATATATATATAATATATATATATATATATATATATATATATTATATATATATATATATATATCATATAGTATTATATATATATATATATATATATATATATATATACATACACAACAACACACACACACACACACACAACACACACACATACACACAACACACACACACATACACATACACACACACACACACACACACACACACACACACACACACACACACACACACACACACACACACACACACACACACACACACACACACACACACAGCCACACACACATATATAATAATATATATATTATATATATATATATATATATATATAGTAATAAATATATATATATATATATATATATATATATATATATACATATATAGATATTATATATCTATAAAATATATTACGAATATATATATATATATATATTACTAGTATAAATATTTACGTATACTAGATAAGAACTAGTCCGCTATAGTATAGTATATATAGTAATATAAATTAGTATACATAGATGATATATATTATATATGTATTATAATACTACTATGTAGGCTATAATATATATATATTAGTATGGCTATATATATAATATATATAGTTATAT
This sequence comes from Penaeus vannamei, assembly GCF_003789085.1. Taxonomy (NCBI): domain Eukaryota; kingdom Metazoa; phylum Arthropoda; class Malacostraca; order Decapoda; family Penaeidae; genus Penaeus; species Penaeus vannamei. The sequence continues at coordinate 119,798 of NW_020868797.1, forward strand.
ATACACAAACACACACAGATATAC
>NW_020868797.1:135498-137998 GCF_003789085.1 Penaeus vannamei
GAGAGAGAGAGAGAGAGAGAGAGAGAGAGAGAGAGAGAGAGAGAGAGAGAGAGAGAGAGAGAGAGAGAGAGTGAGTGAGAGTGAGAGTGAGAGAGAGGAGAGAAGAGGAGAGAGGAAAGAGTGTAAGTGAGAGAGAAAGAAAGAAGGAGAGAGAAGAGTGTAAGTGAGAGAGAGAGAGGAGAGAGAGAGAGAGAGAGAGAGAGAGAGAGAGAGAGAGAGAGAGAGAGAAGAGAGAGAGAGAGAGAGAGAGAGAGAGACAGACAGACAATCAGAGACAGAGACCAAGAACCAGAGACAAAGAGAGAGAGAGAGAGAGAGAGACAGCCAGCCAGACAGAGACAGACAATCAAAGACAGAGACCAAGAAACAGACAAACAAACAGACAGACCGAAGGAGACTCAAGACTACAAAGAGAACCAACGAGAACCCGCAAACCAAAACAAACCCAGCGTTGAATATTTGTTTCCACGCCGTCGTCTTGAGGGGAACCGCTAGAACGAGGAAGAGCGGCCAGTGAGGGACGTCCGTAATACCGAGATGATGGAGGCTGTCAGACTCATTTTTCTTGTCATGCCATATGGTCTCCGCTCGTAATTCGGACAGCTTTGATTTTCATTTTTTTTCTTTTTTTTCTCCTCTCTCTCTCTCTGTTTCTCTCTCTCTCTCTCTCTCTCTCTCTCATTCTCTCTCTCTCTCTGTTGCTCTCTCTCTCTTTCTTTCGTTCTCTCTCTCTCTGTGTGTGTGTGTTTCTCTCTCTTTCTCTCCCCCCCCTCTCTCTATCTATCTATCTCTCTCTAACTCTCTCTCTCTCTCTATTTCTGTGTGTGTGTGTGTGTGTGTGTGTGTGTTGCTCTCTCTCTCTCACTCTCTTTCTCTCTCCTCTCTCTCTCTCTCCTCTCTCTCTCTCTCTCTCTCTCTCTCTCTCTCTCTCCTCTCTCTCTCTCTCTCTCTCTCTCTCTCTCTCTCTCCTCCCTTCCTCGTAATTCGCACAACTTTTATTTTCCATTTTTTTTTCTTCTTCTTTTTATCTATTTATATATTTATTTTCGTATCTGACCTAACGCTCGCGCTAGATCTGGTCTACGGCGGGAGAGACAGAAGTGGTGAGGGCTTGCTGTACCATCTGTACCCGCACAGCACTGAACAATGGGACCCTTTTAAGCTGGCTCACAAGTTATTTGGCTTTTTTATCTTTATATTTTTTCAAAAAAGTTTTTCCTCTGTACATATTTGCTCCTTTCTCTCTTTTTTTTTTCTTTGTTATTTTAGGTGTAAATACCTGGATGTGTGTGTTTGTGTGTGCGTATTGATTTATTTGTATATGCATGCATTATAGAAATAAATAGGTATATATAAATACATACATATATATGTTTATGAATGCAATATTTGAGCTAGTCACCTCAGAAGCGCAAGATTAATAGCATATCTACCATAATCAACAGGATATATAACATTTGCAAAAATTGGTCTCTTTATGATTTGGAAATGAAGTTTATTATTCTTAAATGATAATGATGTGCCAGTCTTTAAGATGTACCAGTATTTAATGCTTACCTTTGTTCCTAAACAAATTAATAGATTAAATTGCCGTATTTCGGATGACTAAGTTATTCCGTTTGAAAAGAAATACGTGAGTTGCTCAAACATGCATTCCACCAGGTTAGATCTAATATAGCTTTCACGAATAATTACAGTATCTATACTTTTCTGAAGAAGAGAGAGTTCTTTTCTTATGTTCAAGTATTGTATGTTAAATAGTCCTAGCTGTAATACTAGGTATATTGGCTCAACCACACGTTGGATCAACCACAGAATTCTTGAACATATGGGAATGTCCATAATAACTGGCCTACCTCTCTGCAAATTGGCTTTCTCTGCTATTCGCCAACATTTATTTTCGTTCTCTGCTATTCGCCAACATTTATTTTCGTTCTCTGCCATTCGCCAACATTTATTTTCGTTCTCTGCTATTCGCCAACATTTATTTTCGTTCTCTGCTATTCGCCAACATTTATTTTCGTTCTCTGCTATTCGCCAACATTTATTTTCGTTCTCTGCTATTCGCCAACATTTATTTTCGTTCTCTGCTATTCGCCAACATTTATTTTCGTTCTCTGCTATTCGCCAACATTTATTTTCGTTCTCGCTATTCGCCAAACATTTATTTTCGTTCTCTGCTATTCGCAACATTTATTTTCGTTCTCTGCTATTCGCCAACATTTATTTTCGTTTTTCTGCTATTCGCAACATTTATTTTTCGTTCTATTCGCCAACATTTATTTTTCGTTCTCTGCTATTCGCCAACATTTATTTTCGTTCTCTGCTATTCGCCAACATTTATTTTGCTATTTTTTATTTTCGTGCTATTCGCCATTTATTTTCGTTCTCATTTTTATTTTCGTTCTCTGCCATTCGCAACATTTATTTTCGTTCTCTGCGCCATTTATTTTCGTTCCATTCGCCAACATTTATTTTCGTTCTCTGCTATTCGCCAACA
>NW_020868797.1:155498-158062 GCF_003789085.1 Penaeus vannamei
CCTCCTCCTCCCTCCTCTCCTCCCCTCCCCTCTACACTCCTCCTCTCCTCCTGCCCTCACTCCTCTCCTCTCCCCTTCTCCTCCTCTCCTCCTCCTCCTCCTCCCTCCCTCCTCCTCCTCCCTCCTCCTCCTCCTCCTCCTCCTCCCCTCCCCTCCTCCTCCTCATCTCGCCCTCCCTCCTCTCCTCCCCCTCCCTCCTCCTCCTCCTACCTCTCCTCCTCCTCCCCTCCTCCTCCTCCTCCTCCCCTCGCTCCTCCTCCTCCTCCTCCTCCTCCTCCTCTTCCTCCCCTCCCTCCTCCTCCTCCCCTCTCCTCCTCCTCCCTCCTCCTCCTCCTCCTCCTCCTCCTCCTCCTCTCCTCCTCCTCCTCTCCTCCTCTCCTCCTTCCCCTCCTTCTCCCCTCCTCGCTCCCTCTCCTCCTCCTCTCTCCTCCTCTCCTCCTCCTCCTCCTCCTCCTCCTCCTCCTCCCTGCTCTCCCTCCTCCTCCTCCTCCTCCTCCTCCTCCTCTCCTCTCCTCCTCCTCCTCCTCCCTCTTCTCGCTCCTCCTCCTCCTCCTCTCTCCTTCCTTCCTCCTCCTCCTGCACCTCCTCTCTCTCAGCCCTCCTCCTCTCTCCTCCTCCTCCTCTTCCTCTTCTTCCACCTCTCGCGCCAGTAAAATAATTTCTCCGCCGGTACCTTGTTGGCCCAGCAGCCCGACGGCGGCCGCTCATGGGCGAATATCTCTCTCTTTATCAGCCTTTTCAGGAGGTAAGACTTCTCGCCGAATATTTCTTCTTTAAATTGCTTTAAACGACTTCCGGAGGAGACTGGAAGAGTGTTTGAAAGACTCCTTTCCACCTATCTATCTATTTGGAGCGAGGGAGGGGTGTGAATATATATATATTATATATATATATATATATATATATATATATATATATTATATATATATATATATATATATGTATATATATTATATATATATATATATGTATATATATATGTGTGTGTGTGTGTGTGTGAGTGTGTGTGTGTGTGTGTGTGTGTGTGTGTGTGTGTGTGTGTGTGGTGCGTGCGTGCGTGGTGTGTGTGTGTTTAGGTATATATGTCTGTGTATACAAACAAACACACAAACACACACACAAAGGAAAGAGAGTGAGAGAGAGAAAGAGAAAGAGAGAGAGGGAGAGAGAAGAGGGGAGAGGAGAGAGAGAGAAAGAGGGAAGAAAGAGGGAGCGAGAGAGAGAGAGAGAAAGAAAGAGGAAGAGAGAGAGAGAGAGAGAAAGAGAAGAGGAGAGAGAGAGAGACGAGAAAAAAGCAAGAAAGATAGTGAAAGATTTATGACGGTCAGACAGAAGGAATGTATAATAAGGGTGGCTAAAGAGACGAGAAATGCCTTTAAAAGAGAGATGCCAGAGTGAAAAAAAAATGACAAATTATGCTTTTTGAATTTTCCCGAGGTCACCGACTTTTTCAATAGATAAGAAAAATACTCGGTGATCCCAAAGAAAATGGATCAGAAAATTGAAAAAGTCAGCATTTGGATAAAATCGCCATCTGTTTTCCCTCTTATTTTTATTTATTTTTTCTTTTTTTTCTTTTTTTCTTTCGAGCAATATTTGACTGCGTCTTCCACCACCAAGGGAGATTTAGGTTGAGATGCTGTGTCTCCTTACTGTCCTTGCTCGAAAGAGAGGGAGAGAGGGGAGGGGGAGGGGAAGGGGGAAGGAGGGGGAGAGGGAGGGGGAGGGAGGGACGGAGGGGGAAGAGGGAGGTTGAAGGGGAAGAAGGAGGTGAAGGGAGGGGGAGGGAGGGACGGAGGGGGAAGATAGAGGTAGAGGGAGGAAGAGGGGAGAGGGAGGTGAAGGGAGGGGAAGGTTAAGAGAGAGAGAGAGGGAGAGGAGGGGGAAGGGGAGAGGAAAGGAGGGGAGAAAGAGAGAGAGGGGGAGGGAAGGAGATAGAGATAAAGAAATTCGAATCTTCACCAATTCTTCAATTTTGTTTCCATATTTTCCTCCCTGTCTGTACCCCAAAAAACACAACCAATATACAAAAAAAAAAGAAAAAAACGATGATATAGAAAAAAATAACGAATTCTACCCTAAAGAATCCAGCTCTTCACAGCACCCCTTAGCCGGCCACTTTTGTATCGATTTCGAAATCTGCGCTCCGGCCAGGCACTGGATCCCACGGAATATTTACTACGGCGAGGTGCTGGGTGCGTGTGAGTGTGACAGCCGAGTCCACCAGGGCCTCATCATATCATCATTACATCTGATTTTACGGGGGAGGAGCGAAAAGTTTTTTTTTTTTTTTTTTTTTGAGGGGTGGGGGTGGTGTGGGGGGGGGGAGAGGGGAGTAGTGGAGATATTCTTACCTTTTTCTTGGGGGGGGGGGGACAAGGGGAAGTCGACATTTTCTTCTCTCGCTCTCTCTCTCTCTCTCTTTCTCGCTCTCGCTCTCAGCTCTCTGTCTGTCTGTCTGTCTGTCTCTCTCTCTCTCTCTCTCTCTCGGCTTCCGTCTGTCTGTCTGTCTGTCTGTCTCTGTCTCTTCTCTCGCTCTCTCTCTGTCTCCTTCTCTCTCTCTC
>NW_020868797.1:194305-206805 GCF_003789085.1 Penaeus vannamei
CTAACTACACCAGTCTATTAATTTAATTACTACAAATGATGCTATAATTACCTATATTACATCTATTACTTTAATGTGATGAAAATAGTGTTATAATGATGATTTAAGAATAATGACACCGTCAGAAACATCAAAGTCACCTCTGTCATCAGAACCATATCAATCATTATTATCATAATGCAGAAAAGGGAAAGAAGACAAAGGCAAACGATAATAGAGAAAGATAAGATAAAGCACAAGGATAAAAGTAATGATGATGACACCGGCAAGCACTTACATATGGCAAAGTGAACTTGGAAAAAGTTGGGAATTTTATGGGGGACATAGATTCTCTAAAGTCCCCCCTGCATTTTACAAATTATAACCCGAATACGAAACTTTTTACTCAAAGATATCACTCTAAAAAAAAAAGAGAGAAAAAAATACGGGAAAGTGAATTGTCAAAAAAGAAAAAAAAAATATCCAGATTCATTTTAGACCGTTTGTCTAATGTGAAGCGGAAATTCATCCAAAAATTTACATGCGTGACCTCTTTAAAACGACCGCGTAAAAACCGTAAGTGGAGCCAAAATCCCGATAAGTGAAAAGAGGCGTATCAGTCCGTAGAGTAAATCCGTCTCTCTCACTCTCTCTCTCTCTCTCTCTCTCTCTCTCTCTCTCTCTCTCTCTCTCTCTCTCTCTCTCTCTCTATCTATCTATCTATCTATCTATCTATCTATCTATGTCTAATCTCCCCTCTCTCTCTCTCTCTCTCTCCTCTCTCTCTCTCTCTCTCTCTCTCTCTCTCTCTCTCTCTCTCTCTCTCTCTCTCTCTCTCTCTCTCTCTATCTCTCTATTCTCTCTCTTTCTCTCTCTCTCTCTCTCTCTCTCTCTCTCTCTCTCTCTCACTCTCTTACTCTCTCTTACTCTCTCTTACTCTCTCTCTCTCTCTCTCTCTCTCTCTCTCTCTCTCTCTCTCTCTCTCTCTCTCTCTCTCTCTCTCTCTCTCTCTCTCTCTCTCTCTCTCTCTCTCTCTCTCTCTCACTCACTCTCATCTCTTTCTCTCTCTCTCTCTCCTTTCCTGGGATAACATCTCAGCTTATCACAAAGCTCTGGGCTCTCCTTCCTTCTTTTCTACTCTTCCCTTTTTGCTTCCTTTTCCTTTATGCGAATTTGCTATGGTTTGCAAATTCAGTCTTCCTCTGTCTGTCTGTCTGTCTGTCTCTCTTCTCTCTCTCTCTCTCTCTCTCTCTCTCTCTCTCTCTCTCTCTCTCTCTCTCTCTCTCTCTCTCTCTCTCTCTCTCTCTCTCTCTCTCTCTCTATCTGTCTATCTGTCTCTCTCTCTCTCTCTCTCTCTCTCTCTCTCTCTCTCTTCTCTCTCCTCTCTCTCTCTCTCTCTCTCTCTCTCTCTCTCTCTCTCTCTCTCTCTCTCCCTCTCTCTGTCATCTTCTCTCTCTCTCTCTCTCTCTCTCTCTCTCTCTCTCTCTCTCTCTCTCTCTCTCTCTCTCTCCTCCTCTCTCTCTCTCTTCTCTCTCTCCCTCTCTCTCTGTTCCTGTCTGTCTGTCTGTCTCTGTCTCTCTCCTCTCTCTCTCTGTCTCTCTCTCTCTCTCTCTCTCTCTCTCTCTTCTCTCTCTCTCTCTCTCTCTCTCTCTCTCTCTCTCTCTCTCTCTCTCTCTCTTCTCTCTCTCTTCTCTCTCTCTCTCTCTCTCTCTCTCTCTCCAGCCAGGTCCCGAAATATTCATATCCATTTGCATTCGTTTTACTAAAAGGAAATTTTATGCCCTAATTGGATACTCAACCGCTTTTCACATAAAACTGGTGCTCACTTTCATATGCAAAAAAGGTTCTGTATCATCCACTACAAGAATATGATTGATGTTTATGAGTGGGTTATTAGAGAATTTAAAGAAACCACGAAATAAAAAGGAAAAAAAATGATTTTTGGAAATTCTCGATCATAAAAAAAAAATCAGCTATTCGTAAAAAGATCTTTCCATTTTTCTCTATTTCGTGTTTTTTTCCTCCATTTCTTTTATTTCTTTTTCTCTTTTCTCCCCCTAGCAAAGTTCCTTGTCTCCTCCACTCTTCACATCTTCCCTTTTTTATTCCTCTTTTCCCCTTCTCTGTATTTCCCATTCTTTTATTTCTTCCTTTTTCTCTTTCCTCCCCCAGCAAAGTTCCCTGTCTCCTCCAGTCTTCACATCTTCCCTTTTTTATTCCTCTTTCCCCTTCTCCTTTATTTTTCCCCATTTCTTTTATTTCTTCCTTTTCTCTTTCCTCCCCCAGCAAAGTTCCCTGTCTCCTCCAGTCTTCACATCTCCCCCTTTTTATTCCTCTTTCCCTTCGTTCCTCTGCTGTTTCCCATTTCTTCTTATTTCTTCTTTTCTCATTTTCTTCTCCCCCCCCTCCAGCAAAGTTCCCTGTCTCCTCCAGTCTTCACATCTTCCCTTTTCATTCCTCTTCCCTTCTTGTTTTCCCCATTTCTTTTATTTCTTCCTTTTCTCTTCCTTCCCCCAGCAAAGTTCCCTGTCTCCATCCAGTCTTCACATCTCCCCTTTTTATTCCTCTTTCCCCTTCTCTGCTTTCTTCCCCATTTCTTTTATTTCTTCCTTTTCTCTTTTCTCTCTCCCCCCCCCCCAACAAGTTTCCCTGTCTACCCCCTCCTTGCTCCCCCCCTCCCCCCTACTCCAGTACTTCACAATCTTCCCCTTTTTTTTTCCTCTTTCCCCTTCTCCCTCTGTTTTTCCCATTTCTTTAATTTCTTTCTTTTCTCTCCCCCCTCCAGCAAAGTTCCCCGTCTCCTCCAGTCTTCACATCTTCCCTTTTTTTATTCCCTTTCCCCTTCTCCTCTATTTTTTCCCCATTTCTTTTATTTCCTCCTTTTCTCGTTTTCCTCCCCCCAGGCCAAAGTTCCCTGTCTCCTCCCATGTCTACACATCTCCCCCTTTTATCACACTTCTTTCCCCTTCTCCTCCTGTTTTCTCCATTTCTTTTTATTTTCTTCTTTTCTGCCTTCTCTCCCCCCCCCCCCCCCCCCAGCAAAGTTCCCTGTCTCCTCAAGTCTTCACATGCGTACCCCTTTTTATTCCTCTTTCCCCTTCTCCTCTGTTTCCCCATTTCATTATTTCTTTCCTTTCTCCTTTCTCCCCCCGCCCCCCCCCCAGCAACGTTCCCTGTCTCCTCCCAGTCTTCACATCTCCCCCTTTTATTCCTCTTTCCCCTTCTTCTCTGTCTTTCCCCATTTCTTTTATTTCTTCCCCCCCCCCACCCCCTCCAGCAAAGTTTCCCTGTTCTCCAATCTTCACATCCCCTTTTTATTCCTCTTTCCCCTTCTCCTCTTTTTATCACCGTGTCATCATATATTGGTTTCCGGGACGATGAGAACACAAGGGAGTTTAATGCAAACTTTCACTGAAGAGACAGGGCTGGGAAGGCGATTCGCATTTTTGTTCAGTTCTCGGTGACATTTCTTCTCACTTTCTTTGTCTTGCTTTCCTTTTCTACTTTTTTTTTCTGTTTATTGCTTTATTTNGAGAGAAGAAGAATGAAGAAAGAGAGAGGTAATGGAGGGAGAAAAAGTTTACTTGTCCTGTGTCTCTCTCTCTCTCTCTGCTCTCTCTCTCTCTCTCTCTCTCTCTCTCTCTCTCTCTCTCTCTCTCTCTCTCTCTCTCTCTCTCTCTCTCTCTCCTTCTCTCCTCTCCTCTCTCTTCTCCCTCTCCCTCTCTCTCTCTCCCACTCACCACCTCTCCCTCACGCTCTCCTCTCCTTTCTCTCCCACTCACTCCCCCCACCCCACCCCCACCCATCCCCTCTCGCGACTGTGTCCGTATTCTCGCCCCCGCAGCGGGAAAAAAAAGAGCAGGGGTCGAATAAACAGCAGGGAATCGGACACTGTCTTCGATACGGTTAATAAGATCCAGACCCTCTCTGCGCCGGTAAATAAATAACAGAACTGAGAGTGGCGTAGGGGTAGGTGCCGGGGGGGGAGGGGTGGGGGGTTGGGGGGTTGGGTTGTTGTTTGTTTGTTTGTTCGGATTTTTTTTAGGGGGTGGGGGTGGGTGAGGGAGGGGGGGATGGGTGGTGAGGTGAGGGGTTTTTGGGAGGGTGGGATGGGTTGGGGAGGGAGAGAGGTGGGGGGGGTTAAGGGGTTGGGAGAGAGAGAGAGAAAGAGAAGGAAGCGAAGAGGAATTGAACAAGGGAACTTGTCGAGAGGAAGAAGAAGAACAAAGAAAGAGAAGGGGAGCAACAATAAGGAAGGAACAAGAGCTCAGGAAGAGAGGAAGGAGGAAGAGAAAAGGACAGAAGAGGAAATAGAGGTGCAGGGCGTCACTTAGGGCGTGACAGGTGACAAGGTCGAGCCAACGGAGATAAACCGGACGGGGTCACCAGTCGACGGCGGCGGCGGGGTGGCACCGTGCCATCGTGGGCCTTATGTAAATGGGGCTTACGTGTGATTTTGGCCCGCGCTCCTCGCGCCGCAGAGTCGTTTTCTCGATTGTGTGCGTATATGTGTGTGTGTATGACATTATAACATATATATATATATATATATATATATATATATATATATATATGATTTTATGTATATGATATATATATATATATATATATATAATATATATATATATATATAATATATATATATATATATATATATGTATATATATATACATCATATTTATATATATTTATTTATATTTATATAATTATATTCGCACACAAGAGAGAAGGGGTTTAAATTTACGGGCGCGAGGTGGTTATCGTCACGTACCTGTTACTGGAAGTAGTACTTGAGTCTATTAATAAACCTGAACTTGTTGACCGCGAGAGTGGTAGGGATCCGTAGATATGAAAATACATTAGAATAAAGTTGATTTACACGAAGAGAAAGGGGGAGAGAGAGAGAGAGAGAGGGAGGGAGGAGGAGGGAGGAGAGGGGGGAGGGAGGGAGGAGGAGGAGAGGGAGGGAGAGGGAGGAGAGAGATGGAGAGAGTAGGGAAGAGGAGTGGACGGGTAGAAGAGGGTAGAATAGAAGAATGAGGGAAAGTGTAATAGAATGATAAAGGAAAGGGAATAAGGAGAGAGAGAAAGAAAGAAAGAAGAGGGAGAGGAATAAAAATAGAAAGGAAAGGAAGAAGGAAGAAGAAAGGAGGAAAGAAAGAGAGAGAAAAGTAAAAAAAAGATGGAAAGGAAAGGAAGAGGAAGAACAGAAGAAGAATAGTAGACCGAGAGACAAGAGACATCGACCGCCAGTGCATGAGGGAAGGGAGTGACTCCGCGTCGTGGCTTGTACCCGCCCATGAACGGTGGCGCGACGGTGCGAGTCCCGCGCTGAACAACAGCGCACCGAGGCTACGCAGGTCGGGTACTACTACCCCCCCCCCCAACACACAGTTTTTTTTTTTTTTTTTTTTTTTTTTTTTTTTTTTTTTTTTTTTTTTGAGTGGGTGGGTGGGGATGGGGTGCTTGTGTGGGGGATAGGGGGACTCTGTGTGTGTGTGTGTGTGTGTGTGTGTGTTGTGTGTGTGTGTGTGGTGTGGTGTGGTGGCGTGTGGGGGTGGGGGGGTGTCATGTTGTGGGTCGATAGAAGGATGCTTGTAGGGAGATTGTGGTGGTTTGCTTGATGTCTCTGTACTTCGTGTCGTATCTATATATCTATCGGTCTCCTTTCCTCTCACGTTCCCGCTCTCACTTCCTCCTTTTGCCCCTTCCCTCCTCCGCCCTACCTTACCCTCTCCCTCTCCCCACTCTCACTCTCACTCTTACCCTCTCCTTCTTCTTCACCTTTCCCTCTCCCTCACCTCACTCTCTCACCCCCTTCCCTCTCTCCACAATCCCCCCCTCGTCCTTTCCCTTTCCTTCTCCCTAGCTGTCAGTCTCCCTCCATCCCCATACTCTCCTATCCCTCTCCCTTTCCCCTCCTATCCTTCACTCGACCTCTCTCACACTCACCTTCTCCCTCCGCTCCACCCAATCCTTTACTCTCCCTCTCCCCCTCCCCCTCTCTGTCCTTCCCTCTCCTCGTTCTTTCCTTCTCTCCTTTCGCTTTCTTCTCCCTCTCTCCTCATACTCATCCTCTCCCTCCCTCACTCCCTCACGCTCTCCCTCTCCCTCCCTCTTCTCCCTCAACACCTCTCCTCCACCCCTGCTTCTCTGTCTCTCCTCACTCTCCTCGCCGTTTCTCTGTCTCTCCTTCACCTCTCTCGCCGTTTCCCTTTCCTCTCCCTCACTCTCCTTCACCCTTTCCCTCCCTCACTCTCCCTCACCCCTTTCCTCTCCCTCACCCTTTCCCTCACTCTCTCCCTCACCCTTTCCTCCCTCACTCTCCTCACCCTTTTCCTCTCCCTCACCCTTTCCCTCACTCACTCTCCCCCACCCCTTTCCTCTCCCTCACTCTCCGTCACCCCTTTCCTCTGCAAGTTTCATGGCTCGGATCACTCTTGACATTTTCATTTAAAGTAACGTCAGATAATGCCAGGGGTAACGGGGGGGGGGTAGGTGAATACTGATAAGAAAAGGAGGGAAAAAAACATATTTGCGTTTTTTTTTTTTTTTTTTTTTTTTTTTTTGCGATTTTTTGTTATTGTTATTATTAAGCGGAGAAGGTCGTGTGGATATGAGTGTTATGGGTTTTTCTCCAGGCATTGTTGCGTAGCTGTTTGTGTTGTTGTGAAATTGTTGTTGTTATGCTGTGCTGTTGTTATTCTTTGGTGTTAATGTTTGTTTTAATTTTTATTTTTGCTATTGTTGTTTTTATTATTATTATCATCATCAGCATTATTGATAGTATTAGTGTGATTATTGTTATTATTATTATTATTGTTATTATTATTATTATTATTATTATTATTATTATTATTATTGCAATTATTATTATTATTGTTATTATTATTTTTATTATTTTATTATTATATTATTATTATTATTGTAACCATTACTATTATTGTGATTATTACAGCTATTATTACCATTATCCGAAGTATTATGCAAATTTGTAGACATCGTGATGACAGGGTCCTATTTCTCAATGCTTGTTGCTATTAATAAAAAAAAAAACTATTGAAACTGGAAACGAAGGAGATATTCGATGTTCTTGGGTAATTATTGTTTCATAACAATGCTTTCGAAGTTATCAGTTTTCCGTCCGAGAAATGGCATTTCACCATGTTGGCTCAGCTCTTTGTTGTGTGTGTGTGTGGGGGGGGGGTGGTGCGTGTGTGTGTGTGTGTGTACGTGTGCCAGTATGCATTTTCCGGACGCTCAATGAGGGAAAAAAAAAAAAAAAAAAAAAAAAAAAATATATATATATATATATATATATATATATATATATATATATATATATATATATATATATATATATATAAGCTTTGAAAAATCATGAAAACGAATGAAATTGTAAAACACAAAGCAATTAGCCCCCCCCCCCCACGTCCGAAAAAGAATAAATAAATAAACTAAACAAATATATAAACAGACAGACACAAATAAACACGACCGGAAGAAGCTCAAGTCCAGAAGAAGCTCAAGCCCACAAACGTACTGTTGCAATGTTCGAGCACGGCGCCGGAATGACTAATATCCTGTTCACGATATCACTAACATCACGGGCTTGCAACCGATAAGCGTTCGGGTGCGTGCGTGTCGTGACGTGTTGCAGGGCGTTCGGATGTGGCAGAGGGTCCTCGACCTGGGTTTGACGGTTTGACCTCGCGCGTGACCCCGGTGTGTGTGTGCCCGTCGCGTGGGTCGGTGGACGAGTTTTTTTTTTTGTTTTTTTTCGTTTTTTCTTTTTTTTTGTTTGTTTGTTTTTGTTTCTTTTTTTCGTTTTTTCTTTTTCTCTTATTTCTTTGTTTTCTTCTTTTTCTCTTATTTCTTTTTTTCTTCATTTTTTCTCTTTTCTTTCTTTATATTCTTTCTTTTTATTCTTCCCTTCCTTCCTTCCTTCCTTCCTTTCTCTTTTACTTTTTCATTTTTACTTTTTCTTCTTCTTCTACTTCTGGGTGTGGTTGTGGGCTGATAGTTATTTATCTAGGTAACTAGTTATTTACGTAAACAAACATAGAACAAATTATAGATATAGAGAGAGAGCGAGAGAGTACATCCTCCCTAGATAGTGACAGGGATGATAAATAGATAAATGGATAAATGGAATAAATGGAATAAAGGGGAATAGAAAGAGAGCTCAGTGCTGACTCCGTCCTCGTAGTCTAAAGGGATTTGCAGGAATTGCAATTGGCGCGGTGCTGCGACAAGGGAGACAGACAGACAGATGGAGAAAGAGACAGACAGACAGACAGAGAAAGAGACAGACAGACAGACAGACAGAGGAAGAGACAGAGAGACAGAGGAAGACAGACAGACAGAAGAGAGGAGAGAGGACAGAGGAAGAGACAGACACAGACAGAGAAAGAGAGAGAGAGAGACAGACAGGCAGAAAAGAGAGAGAGGAGAGAGAGAGACAGAGAAGGAGAGGAGTTAAGAGAGAGACAGAGAAGGAGAGAGGTGGGAGTTAAGAGAGAGAGAGAGAGAGAGGGGGGGGGGTGTCTGTCGTGGCTAATGAAAGGTGCTTGCTTCTAAACACGTTTAGCTGCGTCTGCATAATTGGTGCTGTGTCGCCGTCAGTTTAGAGAACTTTTTGCTTGCACTTTTTTATGATACAGTGACGCTGATTAAAATAGAAATTGACATATACATGTCCAATATATGATGGTGCTTGCGCGTTCGCACACGCGCGCACGCGCACACACACACACACACACACACACACACACACACACACACACACACACACACACACACACACACACACACACACACACACACACACACACACACTTCCGTGCCTGCCTCAGCTCACGAAAAGGGGTAAAAAGAAAAGAAGGAAAAAAAAAAGCTCCCGTGCCGATAAATCGTTACAAAAAAAACCGCAAACGAAACAGCGGGCGACGGGGGGGAGGGGGGGGGGGGGGCACCGCGCTGGCCTACCGCCGGGACGTGTCGCGTTGCAGTCTCGCGGTTGGAGAGTCGTTGCAAGGGGGCGGGCGAGTGCTGCTCGGTGTGGGCGTCTAGTTGCTGTAGTTGCAAGGATTTTTTTTTTTTTTTTATTGTTGTTGTTGTGTTAGGCTAAGCGGGTTTTTTGATAGGGGTGTGGGGTGGGGTGGGGAAGGGGGGGGAGGAGAAGGACACGGCGACACGGACGAACCCACGCATGCACGAACTCGTACTCAGGGGGAGGGAGGGAGGGAGAGAGAGAGATAGGAGAGAGAGAGAGAGGAGACAGAGATACAAAGACGGAGATGGAGAGAAAGAGAGAAAGAAAAGGCAGTAAAAAGAGAAGGAGAGATCCAGACGGACAGACGGACATTATTTGCTTGTGTTGTTTTATTCGTGCCTTTTCCTCCATTCGTTTTACCCCCTTCTCTCCTCTCCTCTTTCTCTACTTCCCTCCTTTCCGCCTCTCCTTCGCTCCTCTTCCTCATCATTTTCTTCCTTTTCTTTACGTTTTGTTTTCCTCTCCTCCCCGTCCCCTCCCTCTCCCTCCCCTCCCCCCCCCTCCTTTTCCCATCCTCTTCCCTTTCCTTATTTTTTCTTCCTACAGCTTCCTCGTTCTTCTATTGCCCTTCCCCCCCTTTCTTTTACCCACCACTCCTCTCCACCCTTCCCTCCCCCTCCTCTCTTTTCTGATATCCTATTTCCCATTCCTTCCTCCTTCCTCTAACCTCTATTCCTGTCACTTCCTCATTCCTCCCTTCTGCTCCCTTCTCCTCTCTCTCCACCCTTTGCCTCACCTCCCTTCTCCCCTCTCTTCCCTTCCCTTCCCCCTCCCCCCTCCTTCCCTCCCCTCCCTCTTTCTTTCTCTCCTTCCCCATCCCCCCATCCCCACCCTCCTTTCCCCTCCCCCTCCCATCCCCTCTCTTCCCCTTCACCCTTCCCTCCTCTCTCTTCCCTTCCCCCTCCTTCCCACCTCCACCCCCACCCCTCCCTTCCCCTCCTCCCCTCCCCCATCCTCACCCCTCCCATTCCCTTCCCCCTCCCACCCCACCCCTTCTTCCCCTTCCCACTTCCCTCCTCTCTCTTCCCTTTCCCCCTCCCCTCCCTCTCCCATGGCCTCCCTTCCCCCTCCCTCCACCCCTTCCCAGAGAGGGGTCAGACGGCGACCCCGAAGACGAGAGGCCGAGGGTACGAGTGCGTAATCGTGTGTATAACGGTGTTGCCAGCATCCCCATACGCCCTTGCCCTGGGGTGGGGGTGGGGGGGGTGGGGTGAGGGGGTGTTCTTACGGGGGGGTTTTGTATCTCTCCTTGTCTGTCATTCTCTTTTTTTCTCTTTCTCTTTTTGTCTCTATTTTTGTCTCCTTTTCTCTCTTTCTCATTTTGTCTGTCACATTTTCATTCTTTTATCTAATCTATCTATCTATCTTTACCTCTCTTTTCTCTCACTCACCCTTCCTCCACCCTTCCCCCTTTTACTCCCTCCCTTTCTCCCTTCCCGCTACCCTTCCTCCTCCTCCTCTCCCTCTCCTCTCCTTCTTCCTTCCTCTCCCTCTACATGTTGCTGAAATCATCTCACGTATTCATTTTCCGAGTCAAGGAAAAGTGACCAGCATAATATTAGAACTGCACCTCTGCTATACCTGCTATTATTCTGTAGACTGTGAAGATGTTTGGTACAGAGTTGTTGCGAGTATTAGATGCCTTTCGCTAGCTTTTAGAGACACCCGAATGGCTAGTGTCTTGTTGTTCCCAAATTGACAGGTATGTCTTTGTGGTTCGTATCCGTTTTTTTTTTTCGGCCTCTTCCCCGTTTTTTTCGGGAGTTTTCCCCGTTCTTTGCCGTTTTTTTTTTTTTTTTTTTTTTTTTTTTTCCTTTTTTCCCCCCCGTTTTTTTTCGGCATTTTTTTTTTTTTTTTTTTTTTTTTTTTTTTTTTTTTTTTTTTTTTTTTTTTTTTTTTTTTTTTTCCTGTGAGTGTTTCGCCGAAAGCTCGACGTCAGTAGGTTTCCCTCAACGGAACTACGGAAATCGGCTGCCTCCCAAACGCGCCAATTAACTCTCTACCTTATGGTCGATAATTGCGTGCCCCCTGGTGGATCTCCTATGGCTGGCGCACCACTTATATATTGATCTACCCCCCCCCCATCCCATCCCCCTCCCCTCCTAAAGAAAAAAGAAAGTAAAGCAGAGGGTTTGATGTATCTGTGACTCTGTGGCTGCGCTTGTGGAGTGATCGTGCGGGCGAGAGTGACAGCGTTTGCCCGCCGCCGCCTCGGGTTACGTTTCTTTTGTTTTTTCTAAGGATGCGAGATGCGTCGTTTCTGTATGTTTTTTTTTATGTTTGTGTGTGGGTGTGTGCGTGCGTGTGTGCGTGCGCGCGCGTGTGTGTGCGAGTGTATGTGCCTGTGTGCGCGCGCGCGCGCGTATGTGTGTGTGCGTGCGTGCGTGCGCGCGCGTGTGTGTGGGTGGTTATTAGGTTTGTTTGTGAAAGGGGGGGGGGGGGGGCACGACAAGCATCCACTACTGCCCAACTATTACAGTCCATTGTGCCTTTTTTTTTTCTTACAGATTTGATACATTTACCTCTGTCCCCGAATCGTCCAGAAACCCCATCTATTTTGTTTTTAACCGATTCCCTCCCTCCTTCCCTCCTTCCCTCCCTCCTTCCTCCTAGACTAACAGGTGTTCCCTTTCTCTCCCCTCTCCGGTCTCAGGAGGAGGCGTGGCCTGGAGGGCGTTCTGGTCGCACGGCCGCCTCTGCGCCGCCCGCCCGTGGGAGGTGATCTTCTCCGTCATCACCACCACCGTCGCCATGATCTCCCTCGCCGACCTGTACAAGGCGCCGCGCCAGCCTCGCACGCCGCAGGTGGGTCTCGTGCTGATGGTTTTCCATTTTTTTTTTTTGTTTTTTTTTTTTTGTGAGTATTGTTTGTTTGTTTTTTTTTGTTGTTTTGTTTGTTTTTGTTTGTTTTTTTTTTTTTATTTATATATATATATATATTTTTTTTTTTTTGGGGGGGAGGGGGGTGGTGTTCTCATCACTATCACGAAACAATAAATGCTACTTTTTCTACATCTACCTCTACTACTACTTTTACTTCTACTACTACACCTATTTTTGCTACTGCTACTACTACCACTAACTCCACGTACCAGTGCTGCTACGCTATAGGAATACTACTGTGGTGATACGTCATGGGTTGCTCTCATCACTGTCACGAACAAAAAATGCTACTTTTTCTACTTCTACTTCTGCTACTACATCTACTTTTGTCACTGCTACTACTACTACCGCTCCACGTACCAGCGCTACTGCTATTCGGAATACTACTACGGTTGATGCAATAAATGCTACTTTTTCTACTATTTCTTCTACTACTACTACATCTACTTTTGTCACTGCTACTACTACTACACCGCCACCACGTACCAGTGCTACTGCTATTGGGAATACTACTGCGGTTAATGGAATAAATGATACCTTTTCTACTACTTCTACTTCTACTGCTACATCTACTTTTGTCACT
>NW_020868797.1:211805-214305 GCF_003789085.1 Penaeus vannamei
TTCTCCTCTCCCTCTCCCGTCCGCCCTCTCCTCTCCCTCTCCTCTCCTCCTTCTGACACCTGTCCCTCTTCCTCCCTCCCTCGCCTCCTCCCTCGCCTCCTCCCTTTTTACCCTCCCTCCTCCCTCCTCCCTCCCTCTCTCCGTCTAAGTCTCGTCTCTCTCCTCTCTCTCTTCTCTCTCCTCTCCCTCTCTTTCTCCTCTCTCTCTCCTCTCTCTCTCTCATCTCCTTACTTTCTCCCTCCCTCCTACTACCTCTCTCCACCTCCCCCTCCCCTCCCCCTCCCGTTCCCATTCTTTTCCTCGTTTTCCCTCATTTCCTCCCGCCCCTTCCCTTCCTCGTACCCCCCTGACTCCACTTTCTGTGGGCGGGGGGGCCAGTAGGAGCGAACAGTTCGAACGAGACTGGAAGGCGCTAGGGAGGTAGGGAGGGGGGGCAAGGGAGACTTGGAAGGAAGCAAGGAGGGAGGGAGGGAGAGAGGGGGGCAGGGAGATCTGGAAGGAGGGAGGGGGGGCAGGGACCCTTGGAAGGAGGCAAGGAGGGAGGGTAGGGGGGCAAGGGAAACTGAGAGGGAAGGGAGGGGGGGAACGAGGGGGCAGGAGATCTGAAAGGAGGGAGGGAGGGAGAGAGGGGGGCCAGGGAGCATCTGGAAGCGAGGGAGGGAGGTTAGGAAGGGGGGCAGGGACCCTTGGAAGGAGGGAAGGAGGGAGGTAGGGGGGCAGGGAGACCAGGAGGTCCTTTCTTTCTCCTAGCTCTTTCTCTCCTATTTTTCCTTCTTTTTCTCGTTCTCATTTTCTTTCTTTTCTGTTTTTCTATTTTTCGCTTTGTTTTTTCTTTCTCCTCTTTTTCTTTCTTTTTTCTTTCTTTCTTTCTCTTCTACTCTTCTCTTCCTCTTTTTCTCTTTCTTCGATCTGTCCTCTCTCTCTCTCACGTCACCATGATCGACACAACTTTTCTCTCTCCTCTCTCTCCTCTCACCTCACACAACTGTCTCNAGGCCAGAAGAGATCTGGAAGGAGGGAGGGAGGGAGGTAGGGGGCAGGGAGACAAGACTGGGGGGTAGGGAGACAGGGAGTCAACGAGGCATAGAATCTAGGAAGCAGGGAGACCTAGGGATGAGACGGGTAGGCAGGGAGACAGCGTCAGGGATTGAGAAATTGAGAGCAGGCGGCACGGGAGAGATAATAGAGAGCAGGGCGGCAGTGAGGAGAGAATGAAGCGGTCGGCAGGCCATGAGAACGAGACAGGCGGCAGGGAGAGAACGAGAGCAGGGCGGCAGGGAGAGAAGGAGAGCAGGGCGGCAGGGAGAGAATTGAAGAGCAGGGCGCGCATGGGAGTGCAGAACGCAGAGCAGGGCGCGCAGGAGAGAATGAGCAGCAGGGCGGCAGGGAAACGAGAGCAGGGCGCGCAGAGATGAGACGAGAGCAGGGCGGCAGGAGTAGAGAAGCGAGAGCTGCCGGCGGCAGGAGAGAACGAGAGCAGGGGCGGCAGGGGGAGATAACGAGAGCAGGGCGGCAGGTTGATAGAGAATGAAAGCAGGGCTGGCAGGGAGAAACGAGAGCAGGTGCGGCAGGGAGAGAAGAGAGAGCAGGCGCGGCAGGTGAGAGAATGAGAGCAGGGCGGCAGGGAAGAGAATGAGAGCAGCGGCGGCATGGGATATGAGAATGGAGCATGGCCGGCAGGTACGGAATCGAGAAGCAGGGCGGCAGGGATGAGAATGGAGAGCAGGGCGGCAGGGAGAGAACGAGAGCAGGGCGGCAGGGAGAAAACGAGAGCAGGGCGCAGGAGAGAAGGAGAGCAGGCCCTAGACGAGGCAGGGATGGAACGACGAGCAGCGGCGGCAGTTGAAAGAAAATGACAAAGCAGGGTGCGGCATGGGAGAAAACGGAGAGCAGGCAATGGGGCAGGGGCATAGAGAACGGAGCAGGGCGCGCGGAGGCAGGGACTAGAGAACGAGAGCAGGGCGCACGCGGTGTGAGGAACTGAGAGCGGGGCCTGGCAGGAGAGACAGAGCAGGGCGGCGGGACGAGAACGAGAGCAGGGCGGGCAGGGACGAGAATGATAGCAGGGCGGCAAGGGAAAGAGAACGAGAGCAGGCGCAGGGAGAGAAGGAGCCAGGCGCGGCAGGAGAGAGAAGGAGATGCAGGGCCGCAGGGAGAGAAGGAGAGAGCGGCGGCAGTGAGAGAAGCGAGAGCAGGCGGCAGGATGAGAACGAGAGCAGGGCGGCAGGGAGAGGAGAACGAGAGGCAGGCCGGCAGGGAGAGAAGGAGAGCAGGCGGCACGGGAGAGAAGAGAGCAGGGCGGAGGAGAGAACGAGAGCAGGGCGGCAGGAGAGCGAGCAGGGCGGCAGGGAGGAGAAGTTGAGAGCAGGGCGGCAGGGAGAGAGGAGAGCAGGAGAGCAGGCGAGGGAGAGAAGGGCGAGCAGGGAGAGAATGAGAGCAGGGAGAGAACGAGAGCAGGGCGCAGGGAGAGAACGAGAGCAGGAGAGAAGGAGAGCAGGGC
>NW_020868797.1:219305-221805 GCF_003789085.1 Penaeus vannamei
CTCGTATTACTGCTTCTACTTTTTATTTCAATACGATTATCTCCAATCCTCTCGTGTAGCCGTGCTCACTCCAGTTACCACTCCGCTACTCCAGATTTTGCAGTATAGACAAAATGTTTTTTTTTATTTTTTTTATTTTTATTCATTTATTTTTATTTATTTTTATTTTTATTTATTTTTTTTTTTTTTTTAATGGGGATTTGTAAGAAGACTCCCTCCCATTCCCTCCCTCTTTCCCTCCTTCCTTCCCTGTCTCTTCTCTTCCTCTCTTCTCTCTCTTCCTCTTTCTCTCCTTCCTACTCTGCCTCTTCCTCTTTCCTCTCCTTCTCTGCCTCTCCCTCTTTCCACTCCTTTCCTTTCCTCCTCTCCTCCTTTCCTCTCCTCTCCTTCTCCTCTCCTTCTCCTCTCCCTCTTCCCACTCCTCCTCCTCCTCTCCTTCTCTGCCTCTCCCTCTTTCCTCTCCTTTCCCTCTCCTCCTTTCCTCTCCTCACTTACCCTCTCCTTTATCTGGAAAACAATTAGAGATTTTTTTTCGGAGCTGACTCAGGAAAACCTCTTATCATTCTACAAGTAATTTAGACAAAGGAGTAGAGTAGTGTGGTATCCGATGTTAGGAGGAGGAGGAGGAGGAGAAGAGGAAGATGATGAAGAAAAAAAAGAAAAAGAAGAAGAGGAAGAGGAGAGAAGAGGAAGAAAAAGAAGAAGAAGAAAGAGAAGAAGAGGAGGAGGAGGAAGAAGAAGAAGAAGCGGGGAATGATAAACTGGAAAGTATAGGTCGAAACGAATGGCCAAGAGCGATAGACTCCTTCTTGCCTCCTTCTTCTCTCCTTCTCTGCTTCCCTCTTCCTTCTACTGTGCTTCCTTCCTCCTTTCCTTCTCTGTTTGTTCTCTTTTTCTCTCCTTTCCTTCTCTCCTCCCTTTCTTTTTCTTCCATCTCCTCTCCCTCGTTTTTTCCCTCTTTGTTCTCCTCTCCTTCTCCCTTATAGTTCCTGACCATGTTTTTCTCTCTTCTCTGTTCTTTCTCTCTCTCTCTCTCTCTCTCTCTCTCTCTCTCTCTCTCTCTCTCTCTCTCTCTTCTCTCTCTCTCTCTCTCTCTCTCTCTCTCTCTCTCCTCTCTCCTCTCTCTCCCTCTTCCCTCTCTCCTCTCTCCCTCTCTCCCTCTATTCTCCCTCCCTTTATCTCACGTCTTTGTGTATATTGCGAACACCACACACCCCCCTTCAGCCATTTTAGTAACTTCCGTATTTATTGTATTTAATTTTTTATCTATTTATTTATTTATTTTATCTATTATTATTATTATTATTTTTTTTTTTTCGTCAACTTCTCACCGTCAACCTCTCCTCGCTGTTCTTGTGTCTACATCCGTGTGTATGTTTGTTCGTATCTAGCAGCCTAGCAAGCTCCTTCGCCAGATGTGTGTCTGTCTGGCTCTCTAACTGTCTCGGCTGGCCATATGTCTGCCTCGCAAGTTGCTTAATGAGTGTCTGTCTGGTTGGGGAGGTCGTCCATCTGTCTGTCTGGGTAGGTAGGTAGGTCGTTCATTTGTCTGTCTTGTTTGTCTGTCTGGGGAAGTCGTTCACCTGTCTGTCTGTCTGTTTGTCTGTCTGGGGAAGCAGGTCGTTCATCTGTCTGTCTGTTTGTCTGGGGAAGTCGTCCATCTGTCTGTCTTTTTGTCTGTCTGTCTGGGTAGGTAGGTCGTTCACCTGTCTGTCTGTTTGTCTGTCTGGGGAAGTCGTCCATCTGTCTGTCTGTCTGTTTGTCTGTCTGGGTAGGTAGGTCGTTCATCTGTCTGCCTTGTTTGTTTATCCGGTTTCGCGAGGCACCCGTCTGTCTCTGTGTTGAGTTGACAAGTCTATCTGTTTGTCTGTGTCTGTATGTCTGAATAAGCCTCACGTCCACCGAAGCCTCATTTTTGTTGATCGTTAAGTCATCCATCTATCCATCCATCCGTTCGTTAAGTCACCCATCTATCCATCCATCCATTCGTTAAGTCACCCATCTATCCATCCATCCGTTCGTTAAGTTACCCATCCATCCATCCGCTCGTCCATTTGGCAAGTCATCCACGTGTCCTTCTGTGTGGTTTAATAAGTCTTAGTGCCTGTTTGTCTGATTTGCGTGTCGTGTGAGTGTGGTTTGTCGGGTTTGGCAACTCGTCCCTTTGTTTTTATGTCTGTCAGTCTGCCTGTCTGTCTGTCTGTCTGTCTGTCTGTTTGTCGGGTTGATAGGTCTTTCTGGTCGTTAAGGTACCTGTCTGTGTTCCTTGTCTGGTTGGTAGGTCTCTCGTCCGCTTATCCGTCTTGTCTGTCTGTCTCTGTCTGTCTGTCTGTCTGTCTGTTTGCTAGGTAACTCGACCGCCGTCTGTCTACTTCGATAACTCTCTAGATGTTTGTATGTGTGTGTGTGTGTGTCTATCTGTCTAGTTTGATAACTTGTGTGTCTATTTGTCTGCCTTGTCTGTCAGTCCGGTTGGTGAATCGCCCGTCTGCATGTATGT
>NW_020868797.1:234305-246805 GCF_003789085.1 Penaeus vannamei
ATATTTGTAACTCTTTAAGATGATATACATCATTCATGTCAAGTAACTGTTACTTTTCCATCTCAGGGTACAGAAGCAGGACTAAAAGCCTTGAAGATCCATTTTCCTGAGCTTGAAGTCTTGAGTGTCAGTGGCAACTATTGTGTGGACAAGAAACCATCTGCAATAAACTGGTATGCCTTGGACAGTCTTCAGAATCTAGAATTAGATGTGAAAGCTCATAAAGTCACACATGTGTGCATGGACATACACTTATGCAAATATCAACATGCACCATTACACATGTATTAACAAAAGAAAAATGAAATCATGCCTACATATAAAAAAATCTTATTTCCACAGGATTGAGGGTCGTGGAAAGTCTGTAGTATGTGAAGCTGTTGTTCCTGGCAAAGTGGTAACATCTGTCTTGAAAACCACAGTCGCTGCTCTCGTGGAGGCTAATGTGACAAAGAACTTGATTGGGTCCTCTCTAGCTGGGTCCATTGGAGGCAACAATGCTCACGCTGCAAATATTGTGGCTGCTGTGTACATCGCTTGTGGACAGGTTGGTTTGCCTTCTTCTTCTCTCAATCTTCCTCCTTATGATCCTCCTCCTCTTCTACCACTTCCTTTTCATCTTCTTCTTCCTACACCTTTTCCTCTACAACTTCTACTACCTTTTGCTTTTTCCGCTTCCTTCCTCTCTCTTCATCTTCCTCTACCTCTTCCGCTTCTCTTTGTTCTGCTCCTCTCTTTTTCTTACCTCTTTCTCTTCCTCTTCATTCTGCTCCTCCTCTTCTTCCTCTGCCTCTTCCTCCTCCTCCTCCTCCTCCTCCTCCTCCTCCTCCTCCTCCTCCTCCCCCTCTCCTCTCCTTCTCCTTCTCTTCTCTCTTCTCCTCTCTTCTTCTCACCTGCTCCTCCTCTCTATGTCTTCCTTTGGTAATTGTTTTTTTTTTTTACATCATGAGCTTAACCTTCAGGGTTTTGACACTGAGTGACATGGTATGAATTATGATTGTGAATAATGAACACAATTTATTTTTATTATGTAAACATTATTTTGTTTTGTTTGTGTTTTTAGTGCTTTTGAATATCAGTTGTCAACTTTTCCAAGGTTGCTCAATATGCTGCAAAGTCACAAATTTCTGTTTAAAAAGTTGTTAGCAAAACAGAGCTCTTCTACTTTCTCTTTTCCATAATAGAAATTGCAGAGGGAAAAATCATGGAATTTCATGGCTAGATATCAATGCCACAGTAAAGTTATTGTTGCTATAAATCTCTCTGTAGTACAGTAAATAAGTCTTTTGGCAAGACCACACCGTCCTGTATGACCATCCTCCCTATTTCACAGGACCCAGCCCAGGTCGTGGGTAGCAGCAATTGCATGACATTGATGGAGTCTTGGGGCGAGTACAATGAGGACCTCCACATTACGGTCACGATGCCCTCACTGGAGGTGGGAACAGTCGGAGGCGGAACGGGACTTCACCCACAGTCTGCCTGCCTGAACATGCTGGGGGTCAAAGGTCAGTCCATGGGTAAGGATCAGTTTTAGGATCAATTCATATTGCCTGCAAACTGATGTCCTTTCCTTTGGTTGGTTTATTTTTATTGTTTTATTATGATTTTAGTTTAGTTTTTTTTTTCAAATGCTTGTGTTTATAATAGATGCTTGAT
The DNA here is from genome assembly GCF_003789085.1 of Penaeus vannamei. Lineage (NCBI taxonomy): Eukaryota > Metazoa > Arthropoda > Malacostraca > Decapoda > Penaeidae > Penaeus > Penaeus vannamei. The sequence goes on from NW_020868797.1 coordinate 235,965, forward strand.
GATTCATTTGTCTCAGATGTGCAGGAATCAACTTTTCAAAGATATCATTTGTTGCTTGGTATAACATTAGAAAATTTAATAGTTATTTTACATGGCTGACAAAATGTAAGAGAGTCAATTAGTTGTGTAGACATAGGTGAAAGTTTAGGATTTCTGTGAAATAGAAAAGAAAGGAAAATCACATATTGAAAAAAGTGGACAATGATGTTAATAGTGGTAGAGTATATATAAAATACAAGTTAAGGGATGTTTGTATATGAATTTATTTCATTCATGTATAGGTGATGTGAATTTTCTTATAATTTTGCGCACTGAAAATGAATGATTAGAATTTAGTAAATTCTGTGATCAAAATAAGTAACAAATGATCTATAAAAGGCAGTTTACTCAGTTATGGTTTTCTTCATGCAATTATGTAGAATATTGTAGTTCCACTAAAAGTTTTGAACAAAAAATAGCCATTCTTCTTATTTATTTTGCCTAGTAAAAGGGGCATAGCTTCAAATCTACAAGGAAAATATGGAAATGCTATTTTGTAGCAGATAGAGTGATGAATAGTTTGAGTATGAGTAATTGGTTTGCATGTGTGCACAACATGGTGTTTTGTAGAAGCTTTTAGAGATATATACTATTTAGAGAGAGAAAGACAAACACTGAACCGTATTCATGTTGACAAATGTAGAAAAGCTATGCATGATAATATCTTCACAGTACAAGGTGTGTATTTGACCAATTTCTGATATATCTTTGTCAGAAATGCATGATGTGTATATGTATTTCTGATGAAGATATATTTGAGACTGGTTAAATACATCTCTTGTATTGTAAAGATATTCAGTCTCATTCTTACCTTTTCTACAAAAGACAAACAAGAATTCCATAAGCACAAACAAACATAAATACATACAAACAAAAACTCAAATAGAAACACACAAACAAAAACACAAATAGAAACACTCAAACTAAAACACAAAAATCCATAAATAAACCACACACAAACTCAAGCACAAATTTCTCAGATACGCACATAGACAGTAGCACACACACAGGCAATTGGACTCCTACAGATAAGCATGCACTCACATACAAGTATATTTACAAATAGATATACATTTGCATAGATGGAACAACATGCATATAGATAAGCTGTATCCTATATAGAATTTGATATACTTAGTATTAAGGAAGAATAAGATACTATCTATAAGTAGATTTGGAAACAAAATACACTTAACAGTAACTTTGAACATTTTTTGATATTGGTGATAATGATTATATGAGAAGCTATTACTTGGAATACAAGTGTTTGTATATGGAGAGGGGTTATATCTAAGTGTGAGAGTGTGGATAAATATTTGTTCATCAACTTTTATAATTTTTTTATGAAATATTTCTCTTTAGGTGCCCACAAAGACACTCCAGGAGAGAACTCCTGCCAGTTTGCCAAGATCTTAGGAGCAACAGTCCTGGCTGGGGAACTATCACTCATGTCAGCGTTGGCAGCAGGGCATCTGGTGAAGAGTCACCTGGCACATAACAGGGCCAAGGCGGAAGCCCCAACCTCCAGCACCTCTCCAGCTCCCACACCAGCCCCTGCCAGTGGCACAAAAGTAGTCGAGGAAACAAAAGCAGGGACTGAGGCAGCTCCTTCCGCTGAGAGTAGCCGCAGCCAAGATGGGGAAAAGGAGAATGGGATCACAGGCAGCTTTCAGGCTTGCAAAGATCCCGCTGACCTATCTGTTCCACACTCAAGGGAGAGGTAGAAGCAGAGGAGCTGTGTTATATATTTTTTCTACTTTATCATTTTGTAAATCCTACTTTTTCTTTCTTTCTTTTTACTCTTTTTTCCTCTTTCTTAAGTGTCATGTTGTTTTCTCTTTCTGTCTTTCATTCATGGGTGCTGAAATATTTTTACAGACGCTGAATCCAGAAAATTTGGATTCATTTAAGGAAAATGGTAGTTATAGAGGAAAACCAGGAGGATTAGTAGGAAAAATACATACATTGATTATTATGTACCCTGCAATGTAAAAGGTAGATTAGGATCTAATAGCATCATCATTTATAGTTGTTTTGTTACCTCATTTGTTGCTATTTTCATGCATACATCATTATTAACATAATTGGGTAGCTTGTTTTTAATGGACTGCCTGCAAACCAAATTTGACAGACATACCTATGATTGGTTTATAGTTTGTGTAGTTGTTGTTTTTTTTTTTTTCTTTTCTTTTCTTTTCTTTTCTTTTTTCCTCTTCAAGCAGTTTTTCTGTAGAACTCTCTCTTTCCCTTTTGTGCTCTCTTTATTAATGTTTTTTTTGTTTTTGTGTTACCATCAATTTTCCTTCTTTCATATTGAGGTAATCAGTCGCTTTGCCTCCCAGGCTAAATACAAATTAATTTATTTAAGTGTTTGAGTATATGTATAAGTAGAAAGAAAAGAAATGATGATTTGTATGATATTTTCGTAAGAGATCAAATATTTTGTAAAAAGTTAATTTATCAGATCCCTTATTTATCTTTTGTAATTTATTAAACCATATGTAAATGTGTGAAAGAAAAGTACTATTTCCTATGTATATTATGTCAGAATCTTATAAGCTTCCATTCCTATTTTGTGCATGGTGTCCTTATTCAGGTAAATGGAGAAACAAGGAATGAATATACAGTTCAGAACCTCCTCTTTTTTTTTTCTTTCTTTCTTTTTTTTTCTTTTTGTTTTATAGAATGAAGTCTTTGAATTTTCCTTTGACCCAAATTGTAAAGGAGACATATCGTAACTGATCATAGAGGATTTGACTTCTCCCTTCTACTATTAGGGGGAAGCGCGAGATGACCATGACAATAATTTGGGAGCACTTCTGTTTTTAAGATTAAGGAAGGGTAGTGTACTAAGGGGTCGGGGAACGATTAACTTCTGCGCAGCCTATCGTTTGTAATGTATTGAAATTCCATTTGAAAAACAGGTTTTGATTTGTCGGTCTCTTAAATTTAATACAGCTCTTTCAAGGAAATATTTACTTATGTCTCATAAGGCTTGATGCATGTGTTGAATTAGAAGGAAAGTGAGAAAAAATTCTGAAGAATCTAAGTTCATGTTAAGAACGTACATACAGAATTAGTGGCTATTTTTAAGGTGCATTTTCATTGTGATTTTATAAACTGCCATCCGTAAATTTTGTCCTTTTTTTTTTTTAAGAAAAGAAAAGAAAAGAAACATTAAATAAATCACAGTGGACACAGCATATATAAATGACCAAAAGGATTGTCTATTTGAGTGTGTGAAATATTCTTGCAAATTACACTACACTAGAACGGAAAAGTTTTTTTGTTTTTTTTTAACAAGCATTCTAAACAAAGACACCTTGAAATAAGTTGTATGATAGTGTATTATTTGCATGACTTGCTTTTGTGCGCCATTATTGAACGCAGCAGCCATGTCTTAAAGTGTTTTGCCTTGTAATACAAATCCTTGAGTTCTTGGTTGCAGTTTCAGCCAAGTGAAATGTTGTTAGTCTTCCATTAGAACTTCATTAAAGTAGCTCATGCATTGTAGATTTAGGAAATGAACCAACAAAGAGTCGGCAGTAGTCCCAGTGTGGTAATATGTGCATTTATTAACTAGAGCAGTCTATCAAAAAAATAATAAAACAGAAAGTAAGATTAGAGTATTATATGTTAATCATTAAGACCAAGAGACAATACGCAGTCACCCGACTATAAATATCGGACAATATTGTAGCAACTTACTGAAAGTAATAAGGATCATTTTTGAATGACCTTTCCTAGGCAGTGGGATATCCAATACTATGATTTACCATATGTCACACACCTGTACAGCTCTGCACAGTGCTGGGGAACTCCATCAATTTTCTGTTCTTTGTTTATACAAGTACACACATTATACTTTTGTCAGTTGTTCTTTACATCTCTCTTAAGCCCTTACAGTTTTCTATTGTAATTATAAGAGTATCATTTTTTTTTTTTTTTTTTTTTTTTTTTTTTTCCACTTGGAATTATGACTCAGGTAACAAAGCAAACTTACCTGACTTCCTCTGCAGCAATATTTGTGCAATCATTTGAAGATTTATCAAATTAGTTTCATGTTAATATATGTCAGTTTCATTCTCAAGAATGTTATCTCTTGCCTCTAAGAGGTATATGGTGATATGGGTCCCTTCCTGCTCTGAAATAAAAAAGATCATCTTTAACCGATATTGTTTTATTTCTTACCTGGTTTTGTAATGGTTCTGATAACTTCTTAGGAGGTAAACCCTGGAAGTCGAGGAAAGGGTGTTATTTTCAGAATTATTTAAAATACATATTTATCAAATTATCTGCTGAATGAACACTCTTTCACCCTTTTAGCACCTTAATCTCTCAAAGGTCTTCCTGATACCCCCTCTTTCTCAACTGCCCACCACCACCATTATGCATAAATTCACTGTTACAGCTAAGTGCATCAATACCTATTCCACAAATAACAACTCAAAATAGAATAAAGAAAAAAAAGAGAGTCATGCCAACAAGACAAGTATAAAACCTACCAGAAGCATGAGAATACCATAACTGAAAACAGTGCCAACCTTAGTGCAAAAGCAGCCGAGAAAGCTGTGATACTCAATTTCGGAAGGTAAATAAATGTATGGATATCATGCATCTGCAAGTTAATATTATTTTCTAAACTTCATTTTATTATAACAAATTAATCAGCTTTATTTTCATATATTTGTTAGATCCTTTATATGTAATTTTTTATTGCTTTTTCACACTAACTATATAAATGCTTAGCGTAGAAATTAAGTCTTTACTGAAGTCCTTATAGATGCTGTCAAAAAAGTGGAATAATTTTGTGACATCTTTAATGTTAAACTTTTAACAGGGAATAAAAAGCAATCAAAACTTCATACCCAAGTGTGAAATGCAGCTGCCATCACTGAAGGTAATAAGCCGTGGCCTGAATACGTCAGATACAATATATCTGACAATTTGAGATGAACACCTACATGATTGCACAATATCATTAGAAATCAAATGCCTTACTTGAAATGAACCTCTTAAGAAGTTTCAAATAGAATAAATCCATTTTTTTTACATTTTTGTCACCGTCTCACAATTTGAATTACGTAAGCCTTCATTTACTTACAAAAAAAAAAAATAATTTTACAATAACCAAGGACAATGTTCATCATGTTCATCTTTTCAAGAGTATATAAGATATCATTTTCATGGAATTTTATTTATATACCCCACACTCATTAACTCAATGCCACCAGGGATGGAAGGTACAATATGTCTTGCTGACTGTGTCTCGTTTATTAATTGCAATTAACATTGATTAATTGGACTTATATATGGATGCCTCTACAAGTACTTAGTCATCCAGAAGTCAATCAATAATTCTACCTATATCACCTGTTCATTCTTTTTCATATTGCCATCAGTATTGTTAACATTATAATAATTATAATGTCACTAATAACAATAATAACAGCATCAGTATGAATGGCATTAAAACAAAATTTAAAAAAAAGGTGAAATCAAGTAAGGTCATGTAGACTTCTAATTAATTCCTTAGTGACTAAGCACCTCTGAAGTCACCAATACAGAAACACACAAAAAAAAGAGTGAACATTATGAATTCATTTGGTTTCAAAACCCATCATACATTATTACTATACACAGCTTATACCCTTCCTTATTGTTCCATTAATGAAGGCCTCTTCAAATTCTGTATATTGACTTTCTATTTCTACCTGTCCATACATCTAGCGATCTGCCTAGCTATCCGACTCTATATACATATTTATTTCTGCCTTAAATGATCTACATTTCACTAACTGTGCTGTATGTTTATTTAGTCTAATCACTGGTCAGGAATCAAACAGGATTTGAAACACTCATACTCATTAATATAATATATTTACAAAATTATAAAGGTAAACGACATGATTAATAGGAGACTCATGCACATCCAATCCACGGATTCAGGCGGTTTTTCCTCATCACAAATTGGATCTTCCTGTTCATGTCTTCGTTGTATATCGCTTTTGCCTTCTCAAAGTTGATGCGACGACGGGTCTGTGGAAAAGAAATCCAAAATTCAATGCATTCAAAAGATTAGCAATATGTATATGTACAGGTATAATTTGTATTTAGATTTACATTCGTCTATCCTAAAGCCATACCTCCATATGCATATATAAAATATAAATAAACTGAGTAGATTTTCTAATACATACCTGGAATGGTTTCTCATAATATCTGGTTAATCTGTACTGCTCAAAAAGGCCTTCTCGTCCCATTATCCTGTAGGAATATTGAGTTTTATTACTCTGGGAAAATGTGGAAGATAAAGAACACCAACATACACACATATATATCAAACACCAGCATGGTCTTTATCACTATCTCTAAATGCAGTAATAAATAACTGCAGGAAATTAAGCTCAAAACAAACGAACACACATAATCCTGCATGCCTACACACAAAAAAAAAAATAAAAAACATATATAATAAGAAAAAAGTGGATGATATTTAGCACTTTACTAATTATACAAGCAATCCCTGGCGTTATTCCTGCCTCTTTGAAAGTTAGGTTAGGTTAAGTTAGGTTAGATTAGGTTATACGTTAGGTTAGGTTAATGGTTAGAAGTTAAGTTATGCTATAGGTTAAGTTAGGTTGGGCTAGGCTATGGCTTAGGTTAAGTTAGGTTGGGCTAGGCTATATCTTAGGTTAAGCTAGGTTGGCCTGTAGGTTAAGTTAGGTTAGGTTAAGCTAGGTTAGCTTAGGCTATAGGTTAGGTTAGGTTATAGGTTAGTTTAGGATCAGGGAGTGTGTCTAAATATATGATATCTGTTTCTTATAAATTTTAGTGTTATGTTACCTTATTTGAAAATTACCACTTTATTAACCTAATGGTCAGGCTATAGGTTAGATTTGGTTAGGTTAGGTTAGGTCTTAGGTTGGGTTATAGGTTAGATTCTGGGTTAAGGATTGGGTTTGTACTTAATACCCGACAATGACGTTTATATACGCATAAGCATGCCTCCTAAACCCAAAAAATAAACAATACTGCATTATATAAAAGATATACAACTCAATCTGTCCAATTATTTCCTTGTACATTCTATCAAGCTTCTCACCGATTAACTACTCTCATTCCTTCCTCAATGTTATTATTTCGCACCAAGACCGTTTTTCCAACAAACTGGACATGCTTGTGTCCAATCCCCATCCTGAAACGTGAATGAACGTGAATGAATGAAACTCGCAGCCGACGACACCGTGACCGGACTTGTTTGGTAAATACGAGGGATACAGTGTGTAAAGCAAATGGGAATCGCTCACTATTGTCTTTATTATTATTATTAGTGTTGATAATGTTGATGATGATGATAAGGAGAAGGGTTATTAATAACAGTAATGATAATGGAAATAAAATATTGATAATGATAATAAAAAGGTAGTAATGATAATAGCAATAATGATAACAATCTATATACTATATATATAATATATATATATATATATATATATATATATATATATATATATATATATATATATATTAGTGTTCTCACTTTACTTGGGAGAGTTAAGGGAGACTGTATCTAAACAAATATCATCTGCAAGTCTTCATATAAATTTCGCAGTCATGTTTCTTTATTAAAAATCATACCATAATAATATAAAAACTAGGAGAAATATCCACCAGCTAAGAAATCCCTCATGTAGACAAAAATACTCCGATGGAGTTAGCTAAAGACTCATTTCATATCAATAAACTCAGTTTCTCAACATATATTTCTTTCTCGAAATATCATCAGAAATGATAGGTATTCACATCAGATAAAAATCCATTTATCTGATAAATACCCGGTAAAAATAATAATCTTGATAGTCAGAAATACAATTGTAAAAACTATAGCTAGCCCCCTGAGCCTCTCGAAGTAGTAGCGTCTGTAAACAATAAACAATAACACGCTTGGATATCATGCGAGAGTAAGTTTGTGGAAAATCTCCCTTTTCTTCTATTAACAGACAATGAGGAGTAGTGGTCCTTGTTATTGTGGTCACAAATGTAAATTTGCATGATTTCCATTAGTTGTTTTGCCTGAAATACATGTATTATTTCGCTTTTTAGATGCAGGAAACTTTCTTCGGAACTTGGTAACGTTGACAGTTGCGCAAGAGTATAAGGGAAAGTTTTATATTTAATTTCCATGGATTGTAGTGCAAGTGATATCAAGTATAGTTATGGTAACTGTTATGACATATACATTCTAAATTAGATGAAGGAGTGTGAGGTATTAATACTCAATAATGGTTTTAATTGTACGTTGCCATGTCTACCTTGAGTCCAAAAGTAAAATTTCAAGGTGCTGTCTCACTGGCACTGTTCCTCACAAAACAATTTCTGCCTTGTTTTCCATCTGCGCAGTTTTTTCTGCGGCTTATTTCCACGCAGATTATGCTAGTAGTTCACTGGGTTACCAGCACATTTTTTATGGAGGCTCATGCTTTTCGCCAAGTTCTATGTGCCCGTTCTGTTCTATTTTGCCAAGTTCTATATGCCCGTTTGGTTCCCAGACCTCTTTCTCACTTCATGGTGATGCATTCCCAATTACTCATTATTATGCGGTGACAATAATTCTCCTAATTATGGAATTTTGTGGTAAGTCTGTGCATTCTGAGCTCAGAATTGCCTTAATATTGTTCACAGGGATGTCTGTGAAAAAAAAAAAATTTCCATGCAATTTTTTAAAGATGGAAGATGGAATTGAGGACGATTCCGAAACTGTTGTCTCACTTTCCTCAATAAATCTAGTTTGTGCATTGTGGTTTCTACCAGGAGTCTTCATGCAATTGAAAAACTTTACAGTCTGGGTATAGTCATATCAAGGGCTGCATTTGAGAATGTTTGGAGCTATGTTTAATAAAATGAATTGTAACCTTAAGAATATGAGAATAGATTTAGTTTTATACTATGCAATTCATTATTCATTGAAATCATTAAAAAAAATTTAAGTGTTGGCAAGATTGTTTACATCCATGAGAGCAGCGTGCGCCATTCCCCTCCAGTTTCAATATCATCATGGATCGTGCTAATTCTCTTGTCTGGACATGCCATTTTGAGGAATTTCTTATCGGTTGTATTCGTCAGTTGTTTATTGTGCTGAGTTAGCCTGACAAAATGGTGCGAGAAATGAGAAAAGATATGAATTCACTTTTTATTTAATTTCCTCATTTCCTATTGAGCCCAAACTCAAGATGTAGTATGATATGAATCAGAAAATAAACAGGAAAAAATCTAGGGCCCATGTGAAGGGTACTTCAGATTATATAGTGACTGTCCCTTTAACAATGTAGAATTAACAGTTCCTATATATTACACGTTATATATGACACAAGCCTTGTATATCCTTATCCCCCGGAAGATTGGCATGCATGATGCTAATTTCTAATAATCTAGCAAAAAAAAAATCCTTTGCACATAGGCTACAAATGATATTCGTAGCAGATCTAAAAGCACAAAGTAATATGTTTGTGTCTGATTTATGTAATTAACTTTGTTTGTAGATAATTTGACAATATAATAAACAATTATATATACTTTTTTTCAAAATACGTTATATAGAGTAAAAAATAGTACAGGTGCAGTTTAGTATGGATTAGTGTTAAGGTGTAGTAGTAATTTTGGTTTAGTATAGGAGCAGTGTAGGAACTAGAAGTACCATCATTAAAGTCATATTTTATTTTTATTGTTATTATTATTTACTTCAGATTACATAAACATTGTGATATTAGTAGACTCAGGAATATTTCTGTTTTGTACATATTTTATAACTTGTCCCTGATTGCCACATTTTCTTTCCAGTGGATGCAGCAGCACCTGTGAACATGGATGAAACTCCAGAACCTCCCACAAAGAACAAAATACAAACCTTTGTGTTTCTGGACACAGAGGCGACAGGTCTGGTTGGAGATGATACAAGAATTCTGGAATTGTCTTTGATAGCTGTGTCAAGGGAGGATTTACTGAGTATGAAAGACAGCCAAAAAGTAGACAGCCCAGAAGATGAAGTTAGTAAAACCAATGGCACAAAAACTTACTCAGCGGTACCGAAGCTACCCCGTGTGTTACAGAAATATACCAGACTATATTATCCTCGAAAGCTGATCACACCAAAGCTCGAAGAGATCACAGGGCTTAATAATGACATGCTCCATCACTTGCCAGGCTTCAGTGATGCTAGTGCTGAGGCCATAAACCTCTTCCTAGATCTTCCACAACCAGTGTCACTTGTCGCCCACAATGGCTCCAGGTATGACTTCCCATTGCTGAAGGCAGAACTGTATAATGTCTCTGCATTGGAAAAGTTTTGTGATCTGCAATGTGTGGATACACTGACAGCCATCAAGGACATAGACATAACCCAGCAAAGGGAGAGTGAACGACGGGATATTTTAGAGATAACAGAGCTTGCAGAGTCGTTTGGGCTTGAGGAAATGCACGATGAGCAAATGGAGGTGGGGCCGAGCAGCAAGAGGTCTCGATATGAAATTGAAGAGGAAGAGAAGTCCCAAGCAGTCAATGGAACCCTCGAGTCAGCACCCAATCAGGAAGCTAATCATCCCTTACTAGAAGTGTCGCCTGAAGTGCCCATCACCCCAGTAAAGGATCACATTCCAGGAAGAGGAAGCAAAACACCAGCGACGCCAGTGAAGCCTAAGGAGCCAATGGAATTACCCATCACACCGGAGCAGCAGTCCAGAGTGTACCTCCCAGGAACACCTGGATTCAGTCCTCAGGCCATGAGCAGCACAAAGAAAGTCCGT
>NW_020868797.1:251805-256805 GCF_003789085.1 Penaeus vannamei
TTGCTTGTCTTCCAGGTTGACACTTCTCTCACCCCTTGGAATGCTATCTCGCAGACCTGGTTGGGAAACCCTGTGCTAAGGAAAGGGGGTTACAAGAGATATAGTAATGATTTTATTGGTGGTGGTGGTAGGGAGGGGCTTAACATTATCAGAATTCTTATTTCAAACTTCTAGTCTTCTTTCACCTGCATGATTGGCTAAGAAAAAAATAGGAAATGGGATAATGGGGGTAGGATTAGGGCGCTGTAGCTAGAAGAAACTCGCCAAGAGGTACCTGAATTACTCCACTCGCATTTCTAACCTCCTATTGATAGCCAACAAAACATGAAAACAGTCTGCCAGTTTTTGCAAAACTACACTTAACTAAGCCAGCTCAGACTGTACATCAAAATTGTAAATACACTTTAAAGAATGTCCTCAGACTTTAAGGGTTATGCACATGCAGTTGATATAATCATCCATCTCAAAGACCTGTCATGTAATGGCATAGGTTCCCATCCTATCAACACCTTGAAATCAATACTCACTCATATTTCTCTTATAAATCATCACTAGGAGAGAGAAAGTCCAGGCAAAACCCACCTCATGATTACAACCAGGGCACTTATGGACGGGAACTTTGTGAATGAGCCGGACATGTTGCGTTAGCTTGGCTTTCTCTCTGTATCTAACGTCATCACATTGCTGGCACACATAGCAGTAGATGGAGGGGTGAACATCGCCACGGTGTTTTAGCAACTGCTTTGCATCATCAAAGACCTCCTTGCAGATTTCACACGAGGAAATATTTCCCTGAAAATAAATGAAAGACTTTACTACTTTGTTTTTACAAAAATAATTATATAGAAATCTGTGTACATATGAGTTTATCATAACGAACCTTACTAAAAATACATAAACACATACACACACTACACGATTCAATGATTCAAGTGTATAGGCCCAATTCATTCAGCAATAATCATCTTACCAATTTTGGCTTGCTTTCCTCAGTCCATTCTTCATCTTTGTCGGCTTGTTTAAGGATTTTGTCTTTTTTAACATCTTTTTCACCTTTCAACTTTTTCTTGGGATTTCTCTGTGCTTGCAAACAAGCTGTGAGAAGATACAAGATACATATTAATGAACAAAATTTACAAGTAAACTTGTATTATTAGATCTCTTATTAACACATTCCTCAAGAGAATACATTGTAATAACTATCCAAAACTACTGAGCACATCATAAAGAGTAAGAGGTATTCACCATCCAAATTTCTTTTGTTTCTGACACTTCTACGAACTCTTACTGAAGTCTTCTTATCTTCACTGTCAATTGCTTGAAAAACTTCTGAACTGGCAAGTGAATCATTTTCATCAAAGTTGTTCTCTATCTTGATAGGATCCTCCACATCCATTAACCTACTTGCGTCATCTTCAGGCGATGCAGGGCTTTCTATCTGACCATTGACCAGGTCATCTGTGGACTCAGGCAAACGATGGTCACCTTCAGAGTCACCTTCTCCTTGGGGAGCTTTGATGTCTATGATATTCTGACCTCCAAGAAACTGAATTTGAATTGTATCCCTTCTGGTCTTATTATTTTCACTTGACAGTTTGTTTATTAGGTCTTCTTCGAAAGGCTTACTTTCCTTATCATCTACATGTGTTTCTTGTACTTTTTCACATACCTTTTCATCACAGATAGTGTCTTGGTTTAAAAATAATTCTTTTTTATCGCGGACTGTCAACAATTCATTCTTCTCTGACCTACTATTTCCACCACTGCAAAAACTATCTCCCAATGGTAAAACAGTCGAGATTTCACTCCTAGTGGAAGGACTCTTTTGCAATCCCTCGCCACCACACCAGACCCCCGTTCTCTGCCTCCGCATTTCAACCCCATTTCGGAAACATTTGTGAAATTCATTTTTCAGCGTCCTGAGTTCGAACTGGAGACTGTCAATCCCTAAGAGGATCTTCAAGCATGCTGAGCAGAGAACTTCGGACACCTTACATGCTTCCTGGAATTCTTGCTGATCAACCACTTGTGATATGTGATCGTGAATATATATTCTGCCACTCTTTGATGGCAGTTCGGTATGAATATTTATCAAGGATTCGCTTGTGTTTTTATTACATACTAAACACAGATCCTCCATGACTTGCTCATATGGAATAGCACTTCACATACAATCCTGTCAAAAAATGATAAAAATATGTTAGTCAGACCATTGGCATATTACAGTAAATATAAATGATACCATTATAATTACATTCATCTCACTAGATAGAAATAAGATATTCCTAGAAAGGCTAGCTACTAAAAAATGGTCATCTTTAGTAAAAAATTTGGTATCAATGGATCACATTTAATGTACTGTCCAGATATACTAATCTTGATCGAAAGAAACCACGTACAGTAATATCTTTGGTGGCAATACACAAAAGTAAATTATGGCAAGATTTACGGTCAATTAAGAAACCAGTCTCATTTCCAAATTTACACGGTGGAGTGTCATAGGGTCAGTGGCATTTGTTAGACAACATAATACTGGCACTGGCACTTGACCCTCTCAAGAACTTTAATACAAAACTTTACAGAGTACAACAGTAAATGGACCCCCCTAAAAATAGCATGAGTGTTTCTTTGCATAATTTTATCCTATTTCACCACCATTATTACATTTCTTGTTGGTCTGCGTGGTTTTCCTGGTACATATCACAGCTCCCTGCTTATCGGGGTCGAATTGTTCTTAGACTTGGTTTCCACGGTCTTATTATATTAAAACTGGATCGTAGACACCGAATACAATATGTTCATACTAGTTCATCTTTCATTAGTGACGTCTACCTTTACCATTCAATTACTCAAAAATGACGATTTCTGTAAACACTTCTTTCCGGACAGTCAACACATCTACGTAAAACACCACTATTTCATCACATTCAACTTAATATCTCTTCTAACATACCCTATAATCATTCCTCGATCTCGTCCCTGGCACTGACTTTAAATAAACCTTTCACGTGCGAAAAGAAACATAAAATAATCGGCCGTTTCCTCATCCACGTTCCCTTTCCCTTCGGTCTCGACTTCGTACCTGAAAGTGTAAACAAAGAGTGACGTCCTAAAAAGCGCTAGATTCGATGCGGAAACGAGCTGGAAAGTGCTACAAGATTTTTTTTTTTTTTTTTTTTTTTTTGCGCTTGCTTTGATAGAGGGATATGTTATTGTCTTCATTTATCTATATGGTTTATAGATTAGAGAAAACTGCATGTGTAAACAAAGAGGGACTTCCTGAAAAGTGCTACGCGCTACACGGAAGCAAGCATAAAAAAGTGCCACTGAACAATACCTATTTCTATTCTTTTCCTAATTTACGGCCGATTTTTTTTCATTCTTATTTTTATACATAATATTTCGATGTGGCGAGAACTTGAATTTATGAAGAAAGAGTGATGTCCAAAACTGGCTATATTAGACTGGGAAACGAGCAGAAGATGCTACAGAAAAGCACGTTTTCGTTATATTTGCTTTCGCAATAATGGAGGCGAGTTTTATATTCATCTAAGGCCTCTAGATAAAATACAGGTGAGAAGAAGAAAAACATGAAAGCAAAGAGAGATCCTAAGACCGCTACATCAGTTATAGAAATCAACAAAAAGTGCTACAGAAAAAAAAAAAAAAATGTGCTTGGAGGCGAACACCTTTTCTTCTTTCATATACGTTGTCTACAGATAAAGTATACATGAAAAGAAACTCTAATAAAAAATGACGTCCTGAATATAGCTACGCTCGAAAGGGAGACAAAAAAGTGTAAAAGAAATTTTTTTAGTTAGTCTTTTGCTTTCATTATATTGTGGGTAAATTTATATTCATTGTTATTTATCTAGCCTATCCGGGAAGTGCAGATGAGAAAAGAAACAATTTACATTTCGAATTGAATCAGTTAAGCTGACCTGTTAACTACTAGTATTCATGTGCTTCTTGTCTCCATTCTTTTTACCATTGTTATTATATTTGTTATCACCATCATTATCATTATTAATGGCAGAAAAAAAACACAATGCACAAATTAGATTTATTGAAATAGTGAGAAGCATCTTTGGGTGATTTATTGAAATAAGTAAATCAACAGATTCGGAACCCTCCTGGATTCCATCTTCGGACCCGAAGATGGATTCCAGGAGGATTCCGAAACTGTTGACTCACTTTCTTCAATAAATCTAGTTTGTGCGTCGTGCTTTTTTTAATCAACAGAGTGGAGTGTTTTTTTTTCTTTATTATTATTATTATATTATTATTATTTATTATTATTATTATTATTATTATTATTATTGTTATTATTAATATTATCATTATTATTATTATTATTATTATTATTATTATTATTATATAACATTTTCATTATTATTACCACTATCATTGTTATCTGAATTATATTATCATATTATTAATAACTATTTTTATTGTTATCATCATTGTTATTATTTATAATATTATATTATTGTTATTATAATTATCACCCTCGTTATCACTGTTATTATTATTATCATAGTTATTATTATTACCATCATTATTGTTATTATCATTGATATTATTATCATTATTATCATTTTCATTATTATTATCATTATCATTGTTACCATTATAATCAGTATAATAGTTGTTTTTATTATTTACTCCGCCAAAAAGATTATATTTTTGGTAGCTTTGGTTAGTTATCATAATTATCATAATAATCGTTGTTATCATTATTGTTATCATCATTATCATTACTATTGTTATTATTACCATTATCATTATTATCATCATCAACATTATTATTATCGTTGGTTAATTGGTTAGCAGGTTAACTCATAAAGTTATTGACAGGTTTTTAATTATTTTTTTACCTGAGGTGTGTCTCAGCCTAATTAAGGTGCCATTACATTCGGGTGGTGATCAGGATCTAGGAATTTTTTAAACGATTCATTAGCATAGCGAGATAATGATAATGATGATGATAATACAATAAT
>NW_020868797.1:277276-307276 GCF_003789085.1 Penaeus vannamei
GAATTCAGGTGAGGGCGATGGGGCGGGCGGTCTAGGGGAAGGGGTGGGCGGTCTAGAGAAAGGGCGGGCTGTTTAGTGAAGGGGTGGGTGGTCAACGGTAAGGGTGGGTGGCGGTCTGGGGAAGGGGCGGGTGGGCGGTCGAGGTGGAGGGGTGGGTGGTCAAGGGGAAGGGGTGGGTGGGCGGTCTAGGGGAAGGGGTGGTGGTCAAGGGAAGGGGCGGGTGGGCGGTTGAGGTGGAGGGGCGGGCGATCTTGGGGAAGAGGCGGGCGGCCGGTCTAGAGGAAGGGGCGGGCGATCTAGGGGAGGGGCGGGCGGGCGGTCGAGGTGGAGAAGTGGGCGGTCTAGAGAAAGGGGGGGCGGTTTAGGGGAAGGGGCAGGCCGTCTAGGGGAAAGGTTCGGGCGATCTAGGGGAAGGGGCGGGCGGTCTAGAGAAAGGTTCGGGCGGTCTAAGGGGAGGGGCGGGCGATCTAGGGAAAGGAGCGGGCGGTCGAGAGTAAGGGTTGCCATCCGCCCATACGGCTTTCGCCCTTCCTCTCCTCCAGCTCCTCAGGCCTCGAGGGAAAAGCCAGGAGGATTTCCTGACTGTTGTCCCACTTTTCAATAAGCTTATTTTGTGTATAATGGATTCTTGGCTGTTTCAACACGAAGGGAATTTGCTTTTCTGTCACACACTCACCTACACGTTATGTAATGTATAGATAGATAGATAGATAGATAGGTACAGATATATAGATAGATATAGTTATAGAAAAAGATGTATATATATATATAATATATATATATATATATATATATATATATATATATATATATATATAATATATATATAGTGTGTATGTGTGTGTGCATGTGTATGTATATAAATGTGTGTATATATGTGTGTATATATACACATATATATGTGTGTGTGTGTGTATGTGTGTGTGTGTGTGTGTGTGTGTGTGTGTATGTGTGTGTGTGTGTGTGTGTGTGTGTGTGTGTGTGTGTGTGTGTGTGTGTGTGTGAATATATATATACATATATATTTATATCTATGTGTGTGTGAGTGTGTGTGTGTGTCTGTATTTGCGTGCCTGTGTGTGTGCATTCACGCACGAACCTTTCAACAATTTCAGAAATCTTTTTCCAATCCGGAAAATGACAAGCACGAAATGCATTATCATCAGCTACAAAAGATGAAATAATGTAACAAGGTGATTACATTAAGCGCATCTCGTGAGGATTCCGATTCGGCGAGAAATGTTGTCTTTTATTTATTTCCACAGGAACGGACAGAATGCCTCCGTAACTTTCGCATCGTTTCTTTCGTCTTTTTGCCGCACGCGCAGCAGTTTCCCTGGAAAATGTATTCACCTTCTATATACATGCCTGTCTGTCTATCTACCTATATCTATCTATCTATTTATCACTATCTCTCTCTCTCTCTCCCTTTATATATGTATACATACATACATAGATGCATACATAGATATATATATATATATATATATATATATTATATTATATATATAATATATATATATATATATATATATGAATGTATGTATGTATGTTAATATGTAGGGAAGTATATATGTATGCTTATATATAGGAATGTACGTATGTATGTATCATGCATGCCTCTCAATTTTTCTGTCTGTCTGACTATCTGTCTGTTTGTCTGTCGTTCTTTCTTTCTGTCTTTCTGTCTGTCTATCTATCTGTTACTCTGTGTATCTATCTGATTGTGTATCGGATTTATGTTCTCAACAGATGAAAAAGTGACCCAATGTTCCGCGAAATGTTAGAATGTTGAAAGAGTGCTGCTTACCACGCCATGCCTTTTAATGCACATAAATATAGCGTTGTCAACTGCAGGACTTCATTTGGCGATCTTGCATATACGTTTTAGCACAGAGTGAGGGCGACACGTTGCAGCTCCATAAATTTGCAAGGCAGATGGGCTAATCCATGAAGAAGGAAAACCGAGTGTCTTATACGCATAAAGTCATATACTTGTATGTATACGTAAGGGCGGGGAGCTCTTATTTAATCAGGGATAAATGCGTCTTAATTGCCTTCTGACAGAAGTGTGAAATGGTATGCTTGCACCTGTCACTGCGTCTTGGGGGAAGGTGAGTGCGGCCTTACTCTTAATGTCACTGGTAAGACATATCTTAAGTGAATGTTTTATTCTGCATATTTTATATGAATATTTCATTTGAATTATCAATAAACAACTGGTTAAAAACGCGGTGCATTTTCGGGTAAATGAGTAATAGAATAAAATGCCATTTATATTCTGTTTCTGAGCGAGAGATTATATCTTCAGAGAGCTCCTACGTGTCAAAGCATGGATGTATATATACAAATACAAATTGCATATATACGAAAGACGAATTCAGATTAACGTAAGTGCTATACACTATTTCTCTGTCACGAGATTCTTCTTAAGACATTAATAATAATTCAGATAATGAAAAATAAAATGAATGTGAATAAACAGAAAAAATAGATATATGAAAATGATAGTCCCAATGATAATAAAAAAGAGAACAATCTAACCACAAAAACGAATTCTTATTATGATAAGAAAGAAAGAAAAAACAGCAGAAAAGAAACGCCTATGCAGCTGATAAGACGTTAAAAAGTGTTGTTAGCACTTGCCACTAAGCCGTTAGTCAATCATGATGAAATTTATGATATCAATGAATTTTACGGCATCAGTAAAACTCTTCAGTAGTAATGAAAGGTGAAATAACTATTGAATGCGCCATCACTCTGCACTCCAGGACTCTATTCTAACCAGGAAAGAACTTGCGAAATAATAAAGATCAACAAGATTATCGTACATTATCGCGGTGCATAAGCCGGGAAATTCCCCGCCGGTTTATCATAAGCAATATTTACTCTCTAATACCGCCCATAACTCCAGCCGTCTCCACCAGGGGCGCTCTCTCATAACGCGTTTTCTATTTGTCTTCGGTTTTCTTATCATTATTTTGACGGTGATTTTTTTTTTCTTCTTTTTTTTTCTTAGAGCAATGAGCCTCACTCTAAAATCATACTTAAGGTAATGAAGCTTGAATAATGACTCTTGGAATTAATAGTTAGCAAGAGGAATTTGCGGCAATTTGATCGGGAATTAAGGTGAATATCGCGTGTCATATAAAACGTTTATTTTCACCGTTATTTAATGTATGGCAATATAGGTAAGCATTAATATCATATACTTCATCTTAATGGATACATACTTTCGTATCCTGCAGTTCGTTGCGGATATTATTTTTATTGATAATTTTAAGTATGTATGAATTTTGCTCTTTGCACTGCTATAAATCATTAGCTATTATGGGTGTGTGTATACGTGTGGGAGAGAGAGAGAGAGAGAGAGAAGAGAGAGAGAGAGAGAGAGAGAGAGAGAGAGAGAGAGAGAGAGGAGAGAGAGAAGAGAGAGAGAGAGAGAGAGAGAGAGAGAGAGAGAGAGAGAGAGAGAGAGAGAGAGAAAACGGAGATAGACACATCGACAGACAGAGACAGATAAAGAATCCTAGAGAGAAGATAGAGCAAGAGACAAAGAAAAAAAGACAAATCTATACATTAAAACAACATCTAGGTGTTAAAAAGGAACACCCAAAGAGGGACCCTGTCTATAAAGCTGATAAGGAGCGACCGTACCACCGTGGCAGTAGGAAGCGAGCGAAAATATAAAGTTCACAGCGGGACGTCCCCCCTTGCCTCTATCACGACACGGAAAATGGCCGCCATGGACGTGTGATTGGTTCATAATTCGCAAGAAAAAAATATATATAGGCAGCTCTAGGAAATCGTCAGTCATTCAGGGAGAAGAAAAGCGCTTCCGGTGACGTCTTTAGTGCACTCGTTCTCATCGGTTCTATAGTTCATTTTATTTTTATATTCTGTTTTATATATTTTTTCGGGAGTCGATGGAACAGTCAGCAAAAATTCAGGGAGAAAAGACTAAAGAGAAGCGGTGGTTTATGTCCCTTTAATAAATTAATAGACAGTGTGGGCGGATCTAGAAATGAATATTTTAGGGAGGATTTTGTGATGTGTTGGGAGGAGCCGGCCAATTATAATAATGATGATAATGATCATGATGATAGGTATTGTAGTACTTGTAATGATGGCAATAATGATAGCAAATATAATAATGATAATGACAAATTACTACAATAACAATCATAAGGATAAGGATAAGGATGAAGATGATGACAGTAGTCATAATAATAGAAATAGTACTAATAATGATGACGTTCATTATATACATATATGTGTATGTGTGTGTCTGTGGGTTTGTATGTGTGTGTGTGTGTGTGTGTGTGTGTGTGTTTTTATGTCAGTGTGTGAACGCATATGTGTACGTACGTATGCATATAAACAAAAAATACTAATGAAAAGCCGCGAAAACCATGACATTATCTATCTAAAAGCAACAAGAGTCCCGGCTTGTGACTGCGCGAACTTTATTTGTCTATCAGCTGATTCCCAACTTTTCACGGCGAGCGGCAGGCGAGATTTTTCGCTAATTAACCCAACTCTGCGTGAACATCCCCGTAAGCTAAACTACATATGAGCTGCTACGGCACAGCGGAAAGGATGATCGGGATGCGAACGTTTCCATCAGGCTTAAGCCACAAATCCCGTCCAGTCAACCGGACGAACAGTTTTGGAAAGGGGATTATGTCGTGAAAATTTTAATCAAGTTATCTGTCGATACATATACATATTCATGCGTATGCATATATATACATATATATATATATATATATATATATATATATATATATATGCGTATATATGTATATGCGTGTGTGTGTGTGTGTGTGTGTGTGTGTGTGTGTGTGTGTGTGTGTGTGTGTGTGTGCGATGCATATATGTATGTATATATGCATTTAAATATATATATATATATAATATATATATATATATATATATATATATATATATATATACCTATATATATATATATATATATATATATATATATATATATATATATATATATATATATATATATATATATATATATATATATATATATATATATATATATATATATATATATATTTGTATGTATGTATGTATATGTGTATATGTGTGTGTGCGTGTATTCTTTCTTTTTCCCTTTCGTTCTGCCTCGAAGACCCATCCAAGATATATTCTTTAAATCCCCACCACAAAAACACCATCATTTAAACAAGCGCCAAACGGAGCCACGAATCCAAAGAGGAAGATTTTGTTTTCTCGCTCCATACAATATGTCACGATACCAATTCCTTATCATTTTATTATTAAATTATTTACGATGAGCTCCGTGCATGAATCCCCGTCCCCGACCATTTAATCGGCCTCCCAGGTAGTATATGTCTCCATATACTAGCGAAATAGCCTTCATTTTTTTCCTCGATGAAGAAATGCTAGACCTGTATTCATCATTTTTCCTCCCCCTTTGAAATAATCTAGAGAAAAGGAAAATACATATTTAGAGGTGATAAAATCTTATTAGTGTGTTTGCCACTTACTGAATATGACAATATGTCACGCTAACTGTATACCATTTTATGTTCTGTATATCAAAGACACTTCGACCTACGCACTATTGGGGTGGTTTTTATGTCCTATCTCTATATATATCTTGCTATCTCTCTGTTTATCTATTTATCTTTATGTCTAGCTACCTATTTATATATCTTCCTGTCTGTCTGTTTGTATTTATGCGTCTCTCTGTCTATTTATCTATCTGTCAGTCTGTCTATCTACCCACTTACCTCTTTATTTATCTAACTATCTATCTATCTTTCTGTCTGTCTATCTATCTATTTATCTTATCTATCTCTCTTTTTGTCTGCATGTATCTATCTGTCTGTTTATCTTATTATCTGTCTATCCTTCTATTTATCCATCTATTAGTTTATCTATTTATTTACCTACCTACTATATATAACTTTATTTCATCTACCTTTTATTTATCTATTTACCTATCTCCTCCTCTATGTGTGTGTGTGTGTGCGTGTGTGTGTGTGTATGTGCGTTTTCATGTTTGTTCTTGTATGTTGTTCTTTTTGTGTGTTTATGTGTTATATCTGTTTTTGTTTTGTGTGTTTATGTGTGTGTATTTCTTTGTATATATGTGTGTTTTTTTCCGCTTATGTGTAAGTGTATGTATTTGTGAATCATTTGTTGTTTTATCATTGTATTTGTGCCTGTATAAGTGCTCAGAATAATTGTGTTACGAAAGAATACACTTATATTTGCTTTCATGATTGCGAAACAGTCGTCTACCATTTTGAATTTCAAACGCGATAATGTGAGAGAAATGTTCGTTTCTGATCGCATTTGCAATCTTTGGTGTGATATAAAACCGGCAACTTTTCAGTGACGGAATGAATGGTAAATGTGAATATATATTCGAAGCCAATTACCTTTAATTTTATTTCATTTGATTTATTACTATAGGCAATAATGCTAATAAAACTCTTCCTTCCTCTCGATATCATGACAGCATTGCAGTTCTATAATTCCTAGTAATATATGGTTTTATTTGCATTTCCTTATAATCATCATCGGCAATATTCTTAGTATAATTTGCAGTATCTTTATGTTTTTTTATCGTCATTGTTATTATCATTATCATTATCATCATCCTCATCATCATTATCATTATTATTATTGCTGTTATTGCTGTTATCACTATCTTAATTATCATCATCATTAATATTATCATTATTATGATTATTGTTGTTATTACTATCATTGTTGTTGTTGTTGTCTTTATTATTATAATTATTATTATCATAATTACAATTTTCATCATCATTTTCATCATTATTACAATTATGTCTTTCATTACCATTAGTAGTAGTAGTAGTGGTATCATCGTCTTTATTACTATTATCGTTGCTGTTACAGTAGTTGTTATTTGTAGTTGTTTCATTGATTGCCTTGTTAACATTGTTATTATTATTATCATTATTGTTATTATTGTTATGATTGTTATCATTATCATCATTGTCGCTATTATCTTTTATCACCAATATCGTTATCATCATTATCGGTATTGTTATCATTACTATTGACATTATCAGAAACATTACTATCTTTGTTATAGTTATTATCATCATCAATATTGTTATTGTTCTTGCTGTTGTACTACGACTCTTTTATGATTGTCATTGTTATCATCGATGTTATTATTATTATTATTATCATTATCATCATTATTATTACTACCTCTATTATTATTATTATCATTATTATCATTATTATTATCATTATTATCATTATTATCACTATTACCATTCTAATTATCATAATTATCATTGTTATCATCATTATTACTATTATCATTATCGTTGTTATTACCAGCATTATCAGCGTTATCATTATCATTGTTATCATTATATTTTTTTGGTTATTTTCTGTTGTTGTTTGTTGTCGTTTTGCTTTTATCTTTACCATCGTTAACTATCATTGTCATTATTATCATTTCTCTTATCATTGTAATCAACGTGACCATTATCAGTGTAGCTGAGATTTATCTTCACTATCAATTTCCTATTACTGTTTTATTAATCGTTTTCATTATTTTCTTCTTTAATTCCCGCATCGCTGTTTCATTACATCTACGACTATTTGATTCTACTGACTTTATTATCATTATTATTATTACTAATAATCTCATAAATTATCATCTCCAATACCGTCATTATTAACATCAGTGTCATCACCCCAGGTCATTCGCACCAATATCAGAATGTTTGTTATATGACTTTTTCCGAGATTTTGCAAGACGTGTATTCATTAATACAACGAAGTAATGACATGGCAGGGCACACATCTACGCACCTATGTTTATGTGTGTTTGTTTGTTTGTGTGTGTGATTTTGTTTGTGTTTAGTTGGTTGTGTGTGTTTGTTTTTGTTGTGTTTGTTTATTTTATTTGTTTGAGTGTTGTGTATGTGTGTGTATGTGTTTGAGTGTAGGTTTGTGTGTATGTGTGTGTTTTGGTTTGTTTTTGTGTATGTATATGTGCGTGTGTACGTACGTGTCTGTATGTTAGCGTGTATATGTGTCCCTGTATCTATGTTTGTGCTATAATGTGTATACAAGAGTGACCGAGGATAGAAGAGAGACATGCAAGGTGGATATATTAATAACAGAAATACGACAGGCGGCTCTGTTGATGAAATGAGACAAGTCACATCCGTCTTATCCTTGCTGACACAATCTCCTGTTGTGTGGCATTGTTGATTAATTCAATCACCTTTCTGTGTCACGTGTTCGCTCCTTTGCGAAAAGGAGAGAGAGACAGGGTGAGACAGAGAGTGAGAGAGAGAGAGACGAGAGAGAGAGAGAGTGTGTAAGTGAGTGAATGAGAGGGAGAGACAGACAGATAAACAGATAGACAGAGAGAGAGAGAGAGAGAGAGAGAGAGAGAGAGAGAGAGAGTAAAAGAGAACCCAAACAGAGGTAACCGAGAGAGGGAAGGAAATATATACCCGAACAAATCGTTCATTCGCGAAGGCCGTGAGTGAGTCTGAACTCCATGAGGAAAGGAACACGGCCTTATGAAGTGGTGATTATGAGGGGACACTTTTCCTCCTACTTTTCCTTTCTTTATTTTGAGGGAAGGTGAGTGAGGCGCGTGTATTGGGAGAGGGAGTGAAGCGAGATTTATTGGGAAACGAAATTTGGATCGGTTTATTTGGGAGATGAAGTGAGGATAATGAATGAGGTAAATTTCATTGAGGAAAGGAAGTGAGAATAGGTTCGTTTGGGAGGAAAAGGAGACGAGGCACGGCGAGGAAAGAGTCTATCGAAGAAAGTGAGTGAAGCAAACTTTCCTGAGAAAGGAGAGTGAGGCAAAGAGTGAGTTAAGGTGGAGAACCGGGCTTTATAGGGGGAGAACAGGTGCACTGACGAAAAAAAAAGAAGTGAAATCAATCTTACGGAGTTAAAGAAGCGAAACAAGATATATTGGATAAAGGAAGGAGATGCCAGATGTGCAACAGAGGTTCAACATGACGAAGTGAATCCAGGATTAGGAATACGAGGGCGTGTTGCTGTAACTTCATAGACGATGCAACTGTCTGGGAAGCCGAACTTAGGACCATGAAGCAAGTTGCATCATTTGGAGACGCTGCGGTTGTGGTTGTGGGCAGAAATGTGTGGAAATAAGAAGTAAATGGTTAAATAAGCAAATGAGAGAGAGAGAGAGAGAGAGAGAGAGAGAGAGAGAGCAAGAAAGTGAACGAACGAGCGAAAGATTGAGAGAGCGACAGACTGTTAAAAAGATATCATTGAAAAAAAAAATAGGGCGAATTAAAGAAGAAGAAAAAAAAAACAGAAAGAAAGAGAGAGAGTGAAAGACCGAATCACGTCAGGAAGAAGAAAGACCGCATTCTAGAAGAAATATGAGAGGCATGACTATCGATTTCTCATTTGTCGCCGCGAGAGTTTGTGAGGAAAAACAAAAAACCGGGAATGAGACCGGGAGGACAGGTAATGCAATGCGCACACGTGAGTCCTCAGAGCTAGACACGGAGACGTAAAGTAAAGAACGGGAAGGGTGGCAATGAGGGTTAAATGAAGGCGAAATAGATATGGAAATGATGGAGAAAGTAAATGAATCTCGCCGTAAATACATGTGTGTATACATACATACATACATTCATTCATACTTAAGTGTATACATACGTTTATACTTACGTACGTACGTACGTAATATATACATACCTACATACATGCATACATGTTTAAAGACATACGTACACATACATACGTACATACATATATAATACAAACATCCATACATGTTTTAACACAGATACATGCATACATACATACACACATACATACATGCTTATATACATACATACATACATACACACATATATACACAAATACACATATATACATGCATACATACATACACACATATATACACAAATACACATACATACATACATACAGACAGACAGACAGACAGACAGACAGACAGACATACAAACATACATACACACATACATACAAATATACAAACATACATACACACATACATACATAAATACATAAATAAAACTACATGGACATGAATACATAAACATACAACATCTAAGAAAGAAAATAACAAAAATAAAACCGAATAAAAAAAGAAGAAAAATATGCGAGAGAGAAATAGCCAGACAAATAAATAAACACATGAATAAATAAATACACACAAAAAACACAAACCCAGAAATAAACAATAAATAAAATAAACAGAACCAAAATAAACAGGGACTAAACTCAAGCAGAAACGGATCGCTAAAACAAGAGTGGGACTTGACAGGAAGTGGGAAAAGGCAGACAGGAGAGATAACAAGTGTCCTGCCGTATAAATTCATTCAAGGGAGGAGGAAGTAATATTTCGAAGGCCATGAGTGGCGAAATACTCATGGAAAAGTGTGTGCGCCATATTAAATGTAGACACGGACACTAAAAGCTTGGTGTGAGGGATCCATTAAGGGGGTAAAATTCATTCATACGGGTGAGATACATGGGTAATACACAATATACACAAATCGATACATGACAGTGGCGATAATACATAAACTACAACATCTGAAAATAACAATAGTTAAAAAAAGAAATAAATATGAAATAGCCAGTGAATAAATAAATACACACAAAAAAACACAAACCCAGAAATATTAACGGATCGTAAAACAAAAGACTGTAGATAACAAGCATTCTGTGGAGCATTGGTGGCCATATTAAATGTAGACACGGACATAAAAGGTGGATACCATAGGGGTAAACAATACGAGATTTTTTTTTTTCTCTCTCTCTATCTCTCATTCTTTTTTTTTTTTTTTTTTTCTGTCTCTCTGACTTTCTTTCTTGTCTTTCTCTCTCTGAACTTCTCTCTTTCTCTTCTTCCTCTCTCTCTCTCTCTCTCTCTCTCTCTCGCTCTCTCTCTCTCCTCACTCTCTCTCTCTCTCTTCTCCTTCTCTCTCTCTCTCTCTCTCTCTCTCTCTCTCTCTCTCTTTCTCTCTCTCTCCTCTTCTTTCTCTCTTTGATATTCTACATATTTGTATCTCTCTCTCTTTCTCCTTTTTTTCTCCCTCCCTCTTTACCCCCCCACTGCCTCTCTCTCTCTCTTCTTCTCTCTCTCCTCCCTCCTCTCCCTCTCTCTCCTCTCTCTCTCTCCTTCTCTCTCTCTCTCTCTCTCTCGCACGCTCGCTCGCTTTTTTCCTAAAAGTGCAAACATTCCTGAACTAGTAATCAAAGGCAACAAGGAAATATGAAAGAGTTATAAATTTGAAAGTGAAGAGCGGAGACTAGTTGTTAGTACGGTACATTGATATATATGTATAGGTTTGGAGGAAAGGAAGGGAGTACTTTGCGGAGACGGATGGGTGTACACGCGTCCATGCGGCTGAATATATAAGGAGTTGTTCACGTGAGGTTGAACAAAAGAGGAAAGCCGGTAGGAAAAATTCCCTTGCTTTTCCCCGTTTCTTCATTCTCCCATTCTTCCTCCTTCCTTTTCCTCCCTTCATTCTCCATCCTGTCTTCTCCTCCCTTTTTTCTCTCCTTCCTTCTCCTCCTCCCTTTATTCCCCCTCTTTCTCCTCACCTCCTTTCCACTTTTTCCACCTCCTTCCTTTAGTCCCCTTCCTTCTACTTCCTCACTTCAATCTCCCTTATTCCCCTTCCTTCCTTCTCTCCCCCTTCTTCCACCTCCTCCCTTCATCCTCCCTCCTTCCACCTACTCCCCTTAATCCTCTACCTTCCTCCTGCCTCCCCTACCCCTCCCTTCCCCCCTTCCCCCTTCTTAGCGATAGAAATAAGGAGAAATTCCCTACTATTCAACCCCAAGTTCCTCAAAGTAATTTAGGGAAACATCAAGGAAAAGAGAAATACTTACTTTAAGACGATGCCCGAGTGAAATTTGCCCACGTTAATTACATGAGCAGAAAACTCAACCCTCCTGTATCTTAACGCTAGACCTTCGCTTTGAACAAGTAGATCCAGATAATGAACATATATAAGGACGAACTCCCCAACTTGAAAGCGGGTTCTTCCTTATATGCGGTGTAGACTAACTAATAGAATAGGATCGGATACGGATAAGAGTATTTCCTTATTTGTATTAATGTAGAGCTGACGTCCCTGTATCGTAAAGCGCGAGGACTGTCTGTCGTATTTCTCCTTTGTCAAGCATTGCTGGTTGGTAAGCTATATATAATGCAAAGCGGAGCAGTCATAAACCATCGCATTCACTGCTTATTCCCAAGCTATTGCGATCGTAACTAAAGAAAAATATACATTACATACACACCATATATATTATATATATACATCATACATATGTATGATATATGTAATATATATATATATATTATATATATATACATATATATATATGTATATTAGTATATATATATATATTATATATATTAATATATATATATATATATATATTATATTATAATAATATTATATCTATATATTATTATATTATGCTGTGTGTGTTGTGTGTGTGTGTGTGTGTTTGTTTGTGTGTGTTGTGTGTGTTTTATACATATGTATATGTGTGTCTATGCATTCACGTATATATTACAACCCACGTGGCACACCCTGCGCAAGCCCGACTCCCGCCGCCGCCGCACAAAGAGCAGAGAAAGAAGCAAACACGATCGCGGAGGCCACGGGGCGCCGCGGCATAAACCAGACCCGAGGCTGCCTTAAATGCCGGAGGGAGAAGGGGAGAAAAAGTCTGGCGGCGCGAGCGGTTTATGACCTGCTGGAGTCCGGTCCTTGAGCCTCCTCGGGATAGCCTGTGATAGCCTCTCCTCCTGGTCCTCTCGGAGTCCTTGCCGGGATAGCCTGTGATAGCCTCTCCTCCTGGTCCTCTCGGAGTCCTCGCCAGGATAGCC
The DNA here is from genome assembly GCF_003789085.1 of Penaeus vannamei. Taxonomy (NCBI): domain Eukaryota; kingdom Metazoa; phylum Arthropoda; class Malacostraca; order Decapoda; family Penaeidae; genus Penaeus; species Penaeus vannamei. The sequence continues at coordinate 290,202 of NW_020868797.1, forward strand.
TGTGATAGCCTCTCCTCCTGGTCCTCTCGGAGTCCTCGCCGGATAGCCTGTGATAGCCTCTCCTCCTGGTCCTCTCGGAGTCCTGATAGCCTCTCCTCCTGGTCCTCTCGGAGTCCTCGGATAGCCTCTCCTCCTGGTCCTCTCGGAGTCCTCGCCAGGATAGCCTGTGATAGCCTCTCCTCCTGGTCCTCTCGGAGTCCTCGCCAGGATAGCCTGTGATAGCCTCTCCTCCTGGTCCTCTCGGAGTCCTCGGATAGCCTGTGATAGCCTCTCCTCCTGGTCCTCTCGGAAGTCCTCGCCAGGATAGCCTGTGATAGCCTCTCCTCCTGGTCCTCTCGGAGTCCTCGCCAGGATAGCCTGTGATAGCCTTCTCCTCCTGGTCCCTCGGGGTCCTCGCCGGGGATACCTGTGATAGCCTCTCCTCCTGGTTCTCAGGTCCTCGCAGGATAGCCTCTGATCCTCCTCCTGGTCCTCTCGGAGTCCTCGCCAGGATAGCCTGTGATAGCCTCTCCTCCTGGTCCTCACGGAGTCCTCGCCGGGATAGCCTGTGATAGCCTCTCCTCCTGTCCTTCGGAGTCCTCGCCAGGATAGCTGTGATAGCCTCTCCTCCTGGTCTCTCGGGGTCCTCGCCAGGATAGCCTGTGATGCCTCTCCTCTCTCCTCTCGGGGTCCTCGCCAGGATAGCCTGTGATAGCCTCTCCTCCTGGTCCTCTCGGGGTCCTCGCCAGGATAGCCTGTGATAGCCTCTCCTCCTGTCCTCTCGGGGTCCTCGCCAGGATAGCCTGTGATAGCCTCTCCTCTGGTCCTCTCGGAGTCCTCCAGGATAGCCTGTGATAGCCTCTCCTCCTGGTCCTCTCGGGGTCCTCGCCAGGATTAGCCTGTGATAGCCTCTCCTCCTGGTCCTCTCGGGGTCCTCGCCAGGATAGCCTGTGTGATAGCCTCTCCTCCTGGTCCTCTCGGGTCCTCGCCAGGATAGCCTGTGATCCCTCTCTCCTGGTCCTCACGGATTCCTTCGCCAGGATAAGCTGTGACAAGCCTCTCCTCCTGGTCCTCTCGGAGTCCTCGCCGGGAACCTTGATAGCCTCTCCTCCTGGTCCTCACGGAGTCCTCGCCAGGATAGCCAATGTGACACGCACTCTCCTCAGATCCTGATTTCCTCTTGGAGTCCTCCACAGCGTAGCTTGTGAGTATAGGGCCTCTGCCTCCTGGTCCTCAAGAATGTCCTCTGCACAGGCATGCCTTGTTGATGAGCCTCTCCTGCCTGATCCTCTCGGAGTCCTCGCCAGTTCAGGATAGGCCTGTATAGTCTCTCCTCCTGCCGTCCTCACCTGAATCCGCGCCCAGCGATTAAGCCTGTGATCGCCTCTCCTCCCTGATCCTACTCGGAGTCCTTCGCCTTAGGATAGCCTGTGATAGGGCTGCTTTCCTCTGGTCCGCAAATGCCCTGAATCTCGCCAGGATAACCTGTATTAGCCTCTCCTCCTGATCCTCTCGGACGTCCATCCGCCAGTGATAGCCTGTGATAGCGCTCTCCTCCTGGGTCCTCTCGGAGCTCCTCGATCGCCGAAGATAGCCTTGTGATACGCCTCTCCTCTTCTGGTCCTCACGCCGATTCCTCGCCCAGGAATAGCCCTGTAATAAGCCTCTCCTCTCTGTCCTCTCGGAGTCCGCCCAACCCAGGATAGCCATGATAGCCTCTCCTCTGTGTCACCATTCACGGAATCCTCGCCAGATAGCCTGTACTAGTCTTTCTCCTCCTGGTTCCTCACGCGAGTCCTCGCTAAGGATAGCCTGTGATAGCCTCTCTCCTGGTCCTCACGGCAGGTCCTCCGCCAGATAGCCCATGATAGCCTTCTCTCCTGGTCCCTCACGGAATCCTCGCCCAGGATAAAAGCTATGATAGCCGCTCCTCCTGGATCTCTCGGGAGTTCACTCGCAGATAGCCTCGGATACCCTCTCCTCCTGGTCCGTCTCGGGCGCGTCCTCGCCAGAGGATAGTCCCTGTGATAGCCTACTCCTCCTGGTCCTCTCGGGCGAGTCCTCGCAGCTGATAGCCTGTGATAGCCTCTCCGTCCTGCCGGTCCTCGGCGTCCTCTATCTGGCCAGGATAAGTCCTGTGATAGCCTCTCCTCCTGCGTCCTCTCGTGGTCCTCGCCCAGATAGCCTCTGATTAGCCTCTCCTCCTGGTCCTCTCGGGGGGTCCTCAGCCAGGATAGCCTGTGATAGCCTCTCCTCCTGGTCCTCTCGGGCGTCCCGCACAGGAGAGCCTGTGATAACGCCTCTCGCTCCTGTTCCTCTCGGGGTCCTCGCCAGGATAAGCCTTCTGATATGCTCTCCTCCTGGTCCCTCGCGGAGATCCTCGCCAGGATCAGCCTCGTTTTATAGCCTCTCTCCTGGTACTCTCGGAGTCCCGCCAGGATAGCCTGTGATAGCCTCTCGTCATCCTGACGTCCTCACGGAAAGTCCTCGCTACAGGAATTAGCCTTACTATAGCCTCTCCTCCTGCGTCTCTCGGGCGTCCTCGCCAGGCGATAGCCTTCTGATAGCCTCTCCTCCTGCGTCCTCTCGTGGTCCTCGCCAGTAGCCTTTGACTAGCTCTCCTCCTGTCCTCTCGGGGTCCTCGCCAGGAAGCCTGTGATTAGCTTCTCCCGCTGGTCCTCTCGGGTCCTCGCCAGGATTAGCCTTTGATAGCCTCTCCTCCTGGTCCTCTCGGGTTCCTTCGCCAGGAATAGCCTGGCTGAAGCCTCTCCTCCCTAGGTCCCTCTTCGGGTACGGTCCTCGCCAGCGCATCAGCTCCGTGATAGCCCTTCTTGCTGCCGATTCCTCTCGGGGTCCTCGCGCAGATAGCCTCGATTAGCCTCTCCATCCTGGTCCTCTCGGGGTCCTGCGCCAGGGATAGCCTCTGATAGCCTCTCCTCGGTCCTCTACGGAGTCCTCGCCAGGATAGCCTTGATAGCCTTCTGCCTCCTGGTCCTCTCGTGGTTCCTCGCCAGGAGTAGCTGTGATAGCCTTCCTCCTTATGTCCTCTCCGGGGTCCTCAGCCATGCGAAGAGCCTAGTGTGATAGCCTCTCCTCCTGGGTCCTCTCTCAACTAATCTTCCGTACATCACATAATAAGTTGGGGGTCCTCGCAGGCAGAGCCTTGTGAAGCCGCTTTCCTCCTGGTCCTCTCGGACGTCCTCCCAGGATAGCCGTGGTGATAGCCTCTCCTCCATGGTCCTCTCGGGTCCTCGCCAGGATAGCCTGTGATAGCCTCTCCTTCCTAGGTCCGCTTCGGAAGGTCCTCGCCTATGGCAGAGCCTAAGTTGAAGCCTTCCTCCTTGGTCTCTCGGAGTCCTCGCCAAGGATAGCCTGTGATAGCCTCTTCCTCCTGCGTGCCTCTCGGAGTCCTCGGCCAGGATAGGCTGTGATAGCCTCTCCTCCTGGTCCTCTCGGGCGTCCTCGCCAGTGAGAGCCTGTGATAGCCTAACTACCTCACTGCCGTCCTCTTCGGATCCATCGCCAGGATAGCCTCTGATAGCCTTCTCCTTCCTGGTCCTCTCGGGTCCTCGCCAGGATAGCCTGTGATAGCCTCATCCTGCCTAGGTCCTCTCGGGGTCCTCGCCAGAGATAGCCTGTGATTGAGCCTCTCCTCGCTGCGTTCCTCTCGGGCCGGTCGCTCGCCACAGGATAGCCTCTGATAGCCTCTCCTCCTGTCCTTCTCGGGCCTCGTCCTCGCCTAGGAGTTAGCCTACTGAATAGCCTCTTCCTCCTGGTCCTCTCAGGCGTCCTCGCCCAGGATAAGCCTGTGGATAGCCTCTCTCCTGGTCCTCTCGGGGTGCCTCCGGCCAGATAGTCCTGATGATTAGCTCTCCCTCGCTGCCTCCTCTCGGCGTCGTCCTCTGCCAGGATAGCCTGTGATAGCCATCTCCCTCCGCGTCCTCACGGAGATCCTACGCGCAGGATAGCTGCTGATAGCCTCTCCTCCGGTAGTCCTCTCGGGGGTCCTCGCCAGGATACCTCTGATAGACCTTACTCCTCCTGGTCCTCTCGGGGGTCCTCGCCAGAGCGATAGCCTCTGATAGCCTCTCCTCCTGGTCCTCTCGGGGTCCTCGCCATCGGATAGCCTGCGTGATAGCCTCTCCTCCTCGCGTCTCACGGACATGCCTCGCCAGGATGAGGCCCTTGATAGCTTCTCCTCCTGCGTCCTCTCGGGTTCCTCAGCCGCGAGATAGCCTGTGATAGCCTCTCCTCTCTGGTCCTCTCCGGAGTCCCCGCCGGGGATTACCTCTGATAGAGCCTCTTCCTCCGGGTCCTCCTCGCGGCGGTCCTCGCCAGGATAGCCTCATGATAGCTTCTGCCTCCGGCTTGCGGGTGTCCTCGCCAGGATAGCGCTCTGATAGCCTCTTCCTCCTGCGCTCCTGCTCGGGGTTCCTCGCCAGTTGATAAGCCTCTGATAGCCTCTCCTCCTGCGTCCTCCTCTCGGGGTCCTCCCTAGAGATAGCCTGTGCATAGCCTCATCCTCCTGGTCCTCAGCGGCACATCCTCGCCCAGGCATAGGCCTGTTTGATGAGCCTCTCCTACCCCTGGTCCTCTCCTCCGCGATAACATTAATATTAGTCTTCTTACGACTAAAGCGGTCCTCGCCCAGACTAGCCTGTTGATACGGCTTCCTCCTCCTGGTCCTCTCGGACGCGTTCACTCGCCAGCGGCAGAATTACGCCTGTGATATAGCCTCTTCCTCCTGCGTTCCTCTCGGGGTCCTCGCCGGGATCATGACAGCCTTGTCTGATAGTCCTCTCCTCCTGTCCTCATCGGGAGGTCCTCGCCAGATAAGCCTGTGATAGCCTCTCCCTTCCTCCTGTCCTCTCGGGTCCCTACGGATCCCGGGATAGCCTTATGATAGCCTCATCCTCCTGGTCCATCTCTGTGTCCTCGCCAGCGAACTAGCCTGTGATACGCCTCTCCTTCCTGCGTTCCTGCTCGGGGTCCTCCCGGGAGCACAGATTAGCCATGTGATAGCCTCCCGTCCTGGTCCTCTCGGGCCGTCGACCTCGTCCAGAGATCAGCCTCTCGATAGCCTACCCGCCCTCCTCCGGGTCCTCTCGGGCGTCCTCGCCCAGGAAGCCTTTGTGATAAGCCTCTCCTTCCTTTGTCCTCACGGAAGTCCTCCGCCAGGATAGCCTGTGATAGCCTCTCCTCCTGGTCCTTCTCGGGGTTCATCACTCGCCAAGAGATAAGCTCTCCATGATAGGCCTCTCCCCGAGTCCTCTCGGGCCGGTCTCGCCAGAGAGGCGCTGTGATAGGCCTCTTCCTATCCCTGAGTCTCTCGGCAGGCGTCCTCGCGCAGGATAGAAGCCTGTGATAGCCTCTCCTCCTGGTCCTCTCGGGCGCTCCTCGCCAGGATAGCCTTGTGATAGCCTTCTCCTCCTAGTCCTCTCAGGAGTTCCTCCGCCCAGGGAATTAGCACTGTGATAGCCTCTCCTTCCTGGCGTCTCTCGGAAGTACCTCGCCAGGATAGCCTTAGTGATACCCTCCTCCTGGTCTCCTCGGGGTTCCTCGCCAGGATAGCCTGTATAGCCTCTCCTCGCTTGGTCCTCACGGGAGTCTCGCCAGGATAGCCTCTTGAGATAGCCTCTCCTCCTTGGTTACCTCTCGGAGTCCCGCCAGGATAGGCCTCTTGATAATGCCTCTCCTCCTGAATGTTCACTCTCGCGATTGTCCTCGCCGCGATAGCCTGTGATTAGCCTCTTCCTGCCTGCGTCCTCTCGGGTCCTCGCCGGCGATAGCCTGTGATAGCTCTTACCTCTCTTGTCTCTCGGGCCGTCCTTCGCCGGGGATAGCCCTGTGATAGCTTCTCTCCTGCGTCTCACGGAAGTCCTCGCCAGGATTTAGCCTGTGATAGCCTCCTCCTCCTGCTCCTCTCGGGGTCCTCGCCGGGGATAGCCTGTGATAGCTTCTCCTTCCTGGTCCTCATGGCAGTCCTCGCCAGGATAGCCTTGATAAGCTCTCCTCCTGGTCCTCTCGGGGTCCTCCGCCAGGGCCTGGGATAGCCTCCTCTGGCCTCCGGAGTTCCTCCCAGGGATAGCCCTAGCCTCTCCTTCGTCCTCTCGGGGTCCTCGCAGGAAAGCCTCTGATAGTCCTCCTGGTCCTCTCGGGGTCCTCGCCAGGAAGCCTGTGATAGCCTCTCCTCCTGCTCTGCTCGAGTCCTCGCCAGATAGCCTCTGATAGCCTCTTCCTCCTGCGTCCCTCTAGGGTACCTCTCCTCGCCAGGAAGCCTTTGTGCATAGCCTTCTCCGCCTGGTCCTCTCGGATCGCGTCTCTCAGGCCAGGATAGCCTGTGATAGCCTACTCCTCCTGTCCTCCTCGGAGTCCGCGCCGGAGATAGCCTTGGACAGCCTTGCTCCTCCTGGTCCTCTCGGAGTCCTCGCCCGCCGGATAGCCTCGTCGATAAGCCTCTCTCCTCCCTGTACCTCTCGGGGGTCCTCGCAGCGAGAGCCATGTGTGATAAGCCTCTCCTCCTGGTCCCTCTCGGAGTCCTCGCCCCGGATAGCCTGTGATAGCCTCTCCTCCTGGTCCTCTCGGGGTCCTCGCCAGGATAGCCTGTGATAGCCTCTCCTCCTGGTCCTCTCGGAGTCCTCGCCGGGATGGCCGTCGCTTGGGATTCCTGCTCAGATTTCCCTTTGTCCCTTTCTCCCCCTCGCTTTTTTATCTATCTTTATCTAATTATCATTTAGTGGAAGTTTTTTTTTCTGTGGGTATAGATAGATATATATACGCCTGGATATATTCGTTTTTTCTTTCTTTCTCTCTCTTCCTCTCTCTCTCTCTCTCTCTCTCTCTCTCTCTCTCTCTCTCTCTCTCTCTCTCTCTTCTCTCTCTCTCTCTCTCTCTCTCTCTCTCTCTCTCTCTCTTTCTCTCTCTCTCCACCCCTCTTTCTCTCCTGGATGACTGTTGATGCGGATGTATCTATCTGTTGAGATCCTACGCATTCCCTGCTCGAAATCTTTATTGCTAAGCGGCCTTTGCTTATGTCCTGAACTACTTAGCAATAATTTCTTTCAACAAAGAGCCTATTATTGGAAACCCACTACTTGGACTCATGTATTAAATGGTCCGATAACTCTCCTAAAAATAAATATAGGTGACAACTTCTTAAACGGAATAATGCTTCGAATTTGAATTTACATTTAATTCCAGTTCTAGAAGTTTGTTAGAGATTTCTCCTCTCTCCTCTCTCCTTTTTTCTCTCTTTTTTTTTGAGGTTTCCTTCTTTGTACTTTTCTTATGAGAAAAAAACTCATATCTGCTTTTCAAGTATAGTGTAGTTTCTTAAGTAAACGAATCTTTAGGAAGAAGTTTCAGCGACTTTGGTTCAGGTATATTTCGCACTAACGATTTTAGCCCAAAGAATTCTACTGCTTGGAGGCGAGAGGAGGGAAGAAAGAGAGAAATCATAGACGAATGCGTAATAAAGGAAGGGATGAGAGGAAGCAATATTTAGAATGAGATATAAAGCGAGATATAGATATTCAAAGATAGGTAGATAGAAGCCAAATTGCCAGACACACAGACAGGCTAGCAGGCAGACAGACAGGTATACTAGACAGACAGACAGGTAAAGTAGACAGGCATACAGATAGGTATACTAGACAGGCAGACAGGTATACTAGACAGACAGACAGGTATACTAGACAGACAGACAGGTATACTAGACAGACAGACAGGTATACTAGACATGCAGACAGGCAGACAAATAGACAGGCAAACAAACAAACAAGAACAAAAGAGAGAGAGAGAGCGAAAACGAGAAAGAGTCCCAAAGTCCCAAAACACACAGAGCGAAGAGAAAGGAGGAGAGAAGTGGAGAAATTCGTACTACAAGGAAGTGAGAGCTATTGTAGAGCTTAGGGAATGATCCTTAATGTGAGTCTGGAGTGGCATAGTAGAGATAAGTGGCTGATGATGGAGAGAACGGCGAAGGGAGAAGGAAAGGGTCACGTTTTACACTTCCGGGGATAAAAGAGAATAAGGGAGAGAGAGAGAACGGAGGGAGAAGAGGGGAAGGCGAGAGAGAAAGGGAGAAAGAGAGGAGGAGAGGGAAACAGACAGAATGAAAGAGAATAAGAGAGAGGGAGAGAGAGAGATGTGAGAGAGAAAGAGAGAGAGAGAGAGTTAACCAGACAGACAGACAGCCAAAGACAGAGAAAGAGCAAGAAAGTAGGAGTTTTGGTAAGAAAAGTCTCAAGAAGGCGTAGTAAAAATGGTGGAAGCGCGAAACAAAGACTGTAAAGAAAACGAGAATGGCCGGAAGGAGGATGGAGATGATAGCAACTTGAAGATGAAGACAGAGAATAGAGAGAGAGAGAGAGGGAGGAGAGGGAAGGAAGGGCTGATAATGGCAAGAGGTAGAGAGTGAAGGATAGAGGGGGGGCGAGAGAATGGAGGAGAATGAGAAAGAGAGGGAGAGGGAAGGAGCAGAAAGAGGCAGTGTGAGGGAGAGAGAGGGAGATATGTAGACAGAGAGAGAATGAAGGAGAATGAAAAAGAGAGGGAGAGGGAAGGAGGCAGAGAGTGAGGGAGAGAGAGGGGGATATGTAGACAGAGAGAGAATGAAGAAGAGAGACAGGGGGAGAGGGAAGGCGGTAAAGAAAGAGTCAAAAGGAGGGAGAGAGAGAGGGGTAAGTAGACATAGAGAGGATGGAGGAGAATGAGAAAGACAGGGAGAGGGAAGAAGGGGCAGGATAAGGCAGAGAGTGAGAAAGACAAATGAATAAAGGGCGTGGGATAAGAAGTAAGACAGAGAAAATGGGGGAGAGGAAAGAGAGGGCGAGGGGAAAAAAGGGGTAAAGAGTGAGGGAGAGCGGAGGAGAATGAAAGAGGGAGAAAGAGGGAAGAAGGTGTAGAAACAGGCAGACAAGGATATAGAGATGAGATAAGAAGAGAGAAGGAATGGAAGAATGAAGCAGACGAGGAGAATAGGGAAGAGCAAAGAGAGACAGAAAGAGGCAGGAGACACTGAGTAAAGGAGAGAGAGAGAAGAGGGAGGGATAAGTAGACAGAGAGAGAGTGGAGGAGAATGAGACGGAGAGGAAGAGGAAATGAGGAGCAAAAGGAGACAGAGAGTGAAGGAGAGAGAGAAAGGGCATGGGATAAGAAGCAAAACATAGAGAGAATGAAGGAGAAGGAGAGCAGAGGGTGGGGGGAGAAAGAGAGGGAGAGAGAGACAGAGAGAGGGGAATACGGAGAGAGGAAAGGAAGAGAGAGGTGGAAAATGGGCAGAATGGAAAGAGGGAGAATCATAAATAATAACATACATAGAAGGACAGATAGACAGACAGACAACAAACAAGCAAACAAAAAACAGACAAAACAAAAGACAAAGAGAAAGCAAGATAGAAATGATAGACAAGAGAAGAGAGGAGAGAGAAAGGTAAAGAGGGGGGAGGTGGAGAGGGAATGGAGGGCGTCCTGCTGGAAATAATTCCCCAAATCTATTGAACTGTGAGAGTCGCGCAGCCTAATATTATTATCTGAGGAAGAGGCGAACACTACGCTTCTCACTTTCTCCTCTTGTCTCTCTGTCTATCGGTCTGTCTATCTACTCATCAGTATCTCTCTTTCTCTCTTTATCTGTTGGTCTGATTGCTTATCTATCTCTCTGTGGGTCTGTGTTTATATGTCTGTTTATCTGTCTATCTATCTATCTATCTATCTGTCTATCTATCTATCTGTCTATTTATCTATCTTTATGCCTCATACGTGCCTGCCAATCTATCTTCCTACTTATCTAACTTCCTTTATATATGTACTGCTTATCTATCTGTTTATCTATGGATCTATCTATCAACTTTCCTATCTACCTTCTTACCTGCTTATCTGTATTCATGATCTACATCTCTCTCTCTCTCTCTCTCTCTCTCTCTCTCTCTCTCTCTCTCTCTCTCTCTCTCTCTCTCTCTCTCTCTCTCTCTCTGTCTCTCTCTCTCTCTCCTCTCTCTTCTCTTTCTCTCTCTCTCTTCTCTCTCTCTCTCTCTCTCTCTCTTTCTGTGTGTGTGTGTGTGTGTGTCTATATGTGTGTGTGCTGTATGTGTGTGTGTGTGTATGTGTGAGTATGGTGTGTGTCACTTTCTCTCTCTCTCACTCACTCCCCCGCCGTCTCTCTTCTCTCCTTCTCTCTCTCTCTCTTCTCTGTCTGTCCTCTCTCTCTCTCTCTCTCTCTCTTCTCTCCTGTCCTCTCTCTCTCTTTCTTATTTCTCTCTCTCTCTCTCTCTACTTCTCTTCTCTCTCATTCCTCTCTCGTCTTTTTTCTCTTCTCTCTTTTCTTCTCTCTCTCTCTTTTCTTTTTCTTCTCTCCTCATCTCTCTCTCTCTCATTTCTTCTCTACACTCTCATCCATTCATCTCGTTTCATTTTCTTCTCTTCTCCTGATCCCTCATCCTTTCTCCTCTCATTCTCTCTCTTCCTTCTCTCTTCTCTCTCGCATCTTTCTCTTTCCCTCTCTCTCATCATCTCCATTATTGGTTTCTCATCTCTCTCTCTCTCCCTCTCTACAGCTCTCTGGTCGAGTCTCTTCTTTCTCCTTATCTTTCTCGATCTTTTCTCTCTCACTCTCTCTCTCCTCTCCTCGTCCTACCGTACTCTCGGATCTCACTATTTACGGTACAGCTCCTATCTCTTCTCTTCTCTGATCTTCTGTGCTTCATCTCGCCTTTCTCTCCTCTCCCCCGGCCGGCTCTTCGCTCTTCTGTTATTCATCTCTCTCTCTTCCTTTGTTTTGTGTTGTGTGTGGTGACTCTATTGTGTTGGCGTGTGTGTGGTGTTCTCTCTCTTCTCTCTCTTTCCATCTCTCCTCTCTCTATCTTATTCCTATTCTTAATCTATTCTGTCTGTTTCTAATTCCTAATAATCTGTATCTAGAGTCTGATCTGTCGTACGGTATGCGTATTCACTTGCTACTTTCTTCATTCTCTCGTTCTTCTTTCGTTTCTCTCGTCTCCCCCTCTCTCGATAGATTTCTCTCCCTCTCTCTCATTTCTTTCTCTCTCTCTCTCTCTCTTCGTTCTCTCTCTCTCTCTTCTCTCTTCTCTCTCTCTCTGCTCTCTCTCATCATCATCACCGCTATATTATCTGATGATCTGTTGCCTTTCAATCAAAACCACTCGTCGCCAATTTCAATATTCCTCCCAACCCCTTTTCTCACTTATTTCTCCTCCCTTTCACCTTATTACAATTCCTTTTCTCCTCTTTTTTTTTTCCTTTTCATATCTAAATAACAACAGTACGCACGTTTTCCCCCTAAAGAAAACAATAGGCACACCATTCAATTTCCGCGTGATAGGGCATTGTCTGGCAGCGGGTGCGTTTTCGTAACATTTTCACACGTCACTCCTCTACGCGAACGCCTCCTGTGTGTCCTCGTTTAAGCCTGCTGAGAGGGGTGGGTTGGAGGAGGGAGGGAGGGAGGGAGGGAGTGGGGATGGGGGGGAGGGGAATCGGCTCGGGCTCATTGCGTTTGATGGGGTTGTATGGATGTAGTGTTTTTTTATATATCCGTGTTGTATTTGTTGTTGTAGATGTGGTGGTTGTGGTAGTCGTTTTGTTGTATAGTAGTAATCCTAGTAGAAGTACTAGTTGTAGTAACTGTTGTAGTGATAGTAGTGGCTGTAATAGTAGTAGAAGTAGTAGTTGTTGTTATTGGAATAGTAGAATAAGTAGTAGTAATAGTAATAGTAGTAGTAGTAGTTATAGTAATAGTAGTAGTAGTAATTATAGTAATAGTAGTAGTAGTAAGTTATATAATAGTAGTAGTAGTAGTAATAATAGTAGGCAGTAGTAAGAAATAGTAGTAGTAGTTAGTAGTAGTAGAAATAGTAGTAGTAGTGGTAATATCAACAGAAGTAGTAGTAATAGTAGTAGTAATAACATTAGTAGCACAAATAGAAATAGTAGTAGTAGTAGTAGTAGCAATAGTAGTGGTAGTAGTAGCGGTAGTAAAAGTATTATTCGCTGTGGCTGTTGCGGCTGCTGTTGCTGTAGTGAAGTTGTTGTTGTTGTTGTTGTTGTCGTAGAAATCTCGGAAGGGCCATAATGTTCCCTCCTGTTCCCACACTTCGCCTTCTTGCGCACCGGCCTCTCCCAGCTCAGGCCGTTTCTCTCCGCCGACAAGGGGGTTTTATTATCAAATCTGTCTTCTGATTGTATCCATTTTTTGTTTGTTTGTTTGTTTGTTATTGCCCTCTCTTTTGTGTTTGTTTGTTATTGCCCTCTCTTTTGTGTTTGTTTGTTTTGTAAGTAAAAAATATATGGTTATAAGAGTGTTAACTGGCAATTATAGTTGGTAGATATTATAGTAATGATGATGATGATGATGATAGTAATGGTAATGATAGTGATGATATTATCAAGAGTAGTAATATTATGATAAAACTGATACCATATTAGCAAAAACAATAGCAATGGTAGTACCGGTTATGGTAACGTGATGAAAATGGTCATAGATCCTGGTAATATCCATCCCTACCCCTCCCCTCCCGTCCTCTCCCTCCTTCGAACGACCCATTACCCCTCACCCCCCACCCAAACCCCTCCCCCATCTACCCCCCTCGGACCCCCTCTTCTCCCCTTAAGCTCCCCTCTTACCCCATTACCCCCCCCCTATTCGATTACCTCATCTCTTTACATCTCTTACTCTGCCCCTCCCCCCCACTTGCACCCTTATCTTGGCTACTTACCTCCCTAATCCCTCCCCCTTTCCCCCTTATCCTTGCCCTTTACCCTCCTTATCCCTTCCCCTAATCTCCCTTATCCTGCCCCTTAACTTTTACCACGTACCCTTTACTCCCTACTACGTCTCCCTCACCCCCTTAACCCGTCCCTTGCCCCCCTTACTGCGCCCCCCCCACCCCCTTATCCTCTCTTCTTATTCCCCTACAAACTCGCCTTTTCCCCATATCCCACCCATTACTCTTACTCCGATCTCCTTACTCCATTTTCCCCGCCCCCTTTACCCCCCCCCACACACACTATTACACCCATACCCCACCCTCCCCCCCATACCCCACGCCCATCCCATCCCCCTCCCTCCTTACCCACCCATACCCTTGCCGTACCCCCCCCCCCCCCCCCCCCACCCCCCCTAAAAGCCCCTTCATCAATCGTCCCCTCCTTCCCCCCCCCTACCCCCTACCCGCGGGAACGGACACTTGCAACCGGCACGACTCGGAAGATCCCTTAACAGGCTTTGTCAATTATGTGGATTGCAATGGTGATCGCCCCCGCTCGTGTTGCAACGCCTGGGCAACTCACGGGACCGGAAAAACGACAAATCCCTTGAAATGGGGGAATGCGTCGACCGCGAGAAAGACGGAGGGAGCGGAAAAAAAGAAGAAAAGAAAGAAAGAAAAAGAAAAGAGGGGAAGGTGGAAGAGAAAGAGAGAGAGAAGAGGAGGGAGGAGGAGGGAGGAGGGAGGGAGAGAGAGAGAGAGAGAGAGAGAGAGAGAGAGAGAGAGAGAGAGGAGAGAGAGAAGAGAGAGAGAGAGAGAGAGAGAGAGAGAGAGAGAGAGAGAGAGAGAGAGAGAGAGAGAAGAGAGAGAAAGAAGAAAGAGAAATAAGAGAAGAGAGCGAGAATGAGAGAGACAGAGAGAATGAGAGAGAGAGAGAGAAAGAGAGAGAGAGACATAAAATGAGAGAGAGAGAGACATAAGATTAGAGAGAGAGAGACAGAGACAGAGAGAGAGGGAGGGGGAGAGAGACAGAGATAGATAGATAGAGAGAGAGAGAGAGAGAGAGAGAGAGAGAAGAAAAAAGAGAGGAAAAAATCTAGATGTAAGCTGTAACTTTGCGTGTTCGAAAAGCTTATCCAATGTATTTTTCTCCAGCAATATAATTTACATAATTATATAATGCTCTACTTATGCATCTTGGATATGAATAAAAGATGTATAATGATGTCTTTCTGAGGTTGCAGCATAGGCCTAGAAATGCAAAATACAAGCAAAATGCATCTCTATTAGTACCATTATCAACATTACAATAGTACTCTTATTGTTATTAAGCCTAGAGTAATATTAATGTACTAATTTTATTCACTATCATCTTTATCAACATCATTATCATTATAACTATTGCTATTATTACTGTGATGAACATTACTGCTATTGTCATTCTTTTCTTATAATTACCATTATCATTATTATCATTGTTATTACTAACGCTAATATCATCATCCCTAATGATATCCCAAAGATTATCATCGTATCCTTATTGCTGTTGTTATCATCGTTATTCAAAATGGCGTCAGAATCTTAGCTTTCTTACCGTCATCAGTTTATATTTGAAGAGGAACTACTGACCCAGACTAAGTTGGGAGACGGAGCTGCATTGGGAACATAAGACGAGACAAGACAAGAATTTAAGGAAGTAAAATCAGATAAAAGAAAAACAAATGACTAAAAGAGAGACGGAAACAATACGAAACGATGAAAAGAATTAAAGTAAATTAAATTAAGAAGAAAAAAAATCAAATATACTATAGATAATAGAACATAAAAAGAAGAGAAATTTGCAAAAATGATAAAAGATAAAAAGGCCAAAACTATTTTTTAAATGTGCGGCGTGATGACGACGGAGTATATAGTCTCATGTGCGGAGTTTCAGGAAGTGCGGAGTGGTGCGTATGAGGCAAGAGATCTGTGAGCTGCGAGGAGGAAAGAGTGTGGTGAGGAAACTTTTGAGGACCGACGGGAGGGGAGTAATATGGAGTGTGGGAGAGGCAGTGGCACGGAAGTAGGGCATGTGGCACTGGCACTGACATGGATGTTGCGTGTGGCGGAGATGGAGGGAGGGGGTGGAAGGGGGATGGGTATGGTGGAGGAGTTGGGAGGGCGGGATATTGTGTGTGGTGAAGATAGAAGGAGGAGATGGAAATGGTGAGAGAGTTGAGGGGGGGGGGTATTGCGTGTGGTGGAGATGGAGCGGGATGTGGGGCTTGAAGGAGTGGGAAGAAGGGGGGGAGGAGTGATGGCGGAGATGGAGGGGAGGTTGCGGGTGCAGAGGGATGGGATAGGGGCGGGGTTGTTGGGGGGCGAGGTGTGGGAGGGGTGGGATGCGGGGGGGGGGGAATGGCGTGTGGCAGAGATGGAGAGGGCCTCTGGTGGATCAGGCGTGTATGGCGAGGGTTCGGGGAGCGGGCTGGACGGCCATCGGGGAGTCAGGATCCGCCACTTGCACCGGGGACCAGACAGCAGTATGTGTGAAAGCGCTGACCGTTAACGTAGGACTCCGCGCGCCCGTGACGGTGGCTCTGGCGCTTATTGCACGAGCGTTGGCGAAAGAATGGCAAGCGGTGCGACTCTTTGTACGTGCTGTGCGGGAGTGTGTGTTTGTGCACGAAACCGAAGCGGCGCGGAGGAGCAGCGAGCGTGAGCCGAGGCAGGAACAGCATTCTCTCAGAGGCGGAATATCATTGTGAGAAGTTTAGGACAAGTCTCGCGAGCGGCGGTGTCTTGGCGGCGAGACTGGAGAATGTTAATGAGTGCGCGAGGCTGGAGTGAGGGAGGCGGAGCGGCGCTGTTTCAGGGGCCGCCGTGGAGGCCGTGAATATGGATATATGCGAATGTGGCCTCCGCATGCGAATGGCCGCATCGATGGATTCCGGAGCTGGGGATTTTTGGGTTGAGTGCGCCGGCCAAATGTTGATTCTGGATGTTCGTCCTCTGGCGGCTTCGCGGTGGAAATGCGTCGCGGCGCCGATAGGAGAGACGAGCTGCGAGTGGCACGCGCCGAGATGCAATTCGCGGGAGTAAAAGCAGCGTTTTGGAGATTCGAAGCTTAAAAGTAATTGGTAATTTCAGTCTTATCACGGAGCCAGACCCGGCACGAGGCCCTAGCCAGCGCCCCTCCCTCCGTACGCCCTCCTCCTAGCTCCTTCCCTGGGCCCTCCTCTTCTCTCTCCCTGGGCCCTCCTCCCAGCTCCCTCACTGGACCCTCGTCCTAGCTCCCTCCCTGAGCCCTCCTACCAGCTCCCTCCCTCCGTCCTCTCCCACTTCCGCTTCACACCCATCCCTCCGGGCAATCGTACTCATAAACCAACGTTGTCAGTCCCCGGCCAACAATAACACTCAGACGCCGCGCCTCGTCCTCGCAGCCCGGACGTGTTCCTCCGACCAGCACGGATCTCGGAAAGAAAGCGAGAGGTAGAATGAGTACGTAGCGTGGCGTTGGCCCGCGGCGAATTTTTCTACTTCATTAAAACTTAGATCGGTTCTAATGAGGACGAAGAGAAAAGAAGAAAGAAAATGACCTTGGATCCGATGTCGTCGAACGTGACTCTGGTGCGGTCAGCGGGAGAAACGATATTGACGGGGCACAACAATGGCGGATGAGGCTGCGTGGGGAAGAATCTTTTGAGGGAAGTAAACCGCTCACTACTTACCTAATTCTTATTTGTCGTTGGCTCAAGAGGAATCAAAAGAATAAGCAATGATATCACTTATAGTCCGGATATCTGCACCAAAAAAATGTATGATCACTGCCACAAGAGCATCCATCATTTCCATAAAACAGCTCTCGGGAACATGTCCTTATTCAATTTACATACCGCATGCTACAGAAACATCAAGCAATGTACACAAACGTCCCCTCTGTACCCAGCAACGATAGCTCCCCAAACGGCTCTCTCTTCCTTCCATCCTTTTCGTATCAAACAGCGGAGCAAACACCCGCGCACATCCTCCCATAACCAGTAACATCATCATATCCTTCCACCCTTCGCCCCTATCAACACGTTCATTCCCAGCGAGCTCACAGCCGCCGCCTTTCCACAGGTCCTCCTCCCCTGCCTTCGGTTTCCACGCCTCTGCCGTCTGCTGGTCCCGTCGCCCTTCCGCCGCCCTGTCCGGACCTCGCCAATGGGCTTCGGGCCGGAAGAACTGGCCGGAAGGAATCGTTCTCCAAACTCAAAATTGCGTTTTTGAAATCCCGTTGCGCATTAGGGATCAAAGGGAGGATTCTTTGTTTATTTTTGGAGTGTGTACTTTATATGGAAAGTAAGGAAGGAGTGAGAACAAAGAGAGAGAAGGGGAGGGAAGCAGAAT
>NW_020868797.1:312276-317276 GCF_003789085.1 Penaeus vannamei
CCGCACTGCTAGTCATAATAAACTTTGTGGAAAATACTTTGCCGTTCTTACCGTCTATTTTCCCTTCCCATTCATGTATTCATATATTCATCGATTTATTTCTTTAATCGGTTCCTTAGTTTTCATTTATCTACCTTTTTGGATAATCATTTTTCTTGGCATCGGAATTTGCGTGGTTGAAGGGAGGGAGGGAGGGGGAGGGGGAGAGAGAGAGAGAGAGAGAGAGAGAGAGAGAGAGAGAGAGAGAGAGAGAGAGAGAGAGAGAGAGAGAGAGAGAGAGAGAGAGAGAGGAGAAGAGAGAGAGAGAGAGAGAGAGAGAGAGAGAGAGAGAGAGAGAGAGAGAGAGAGAGAGAGAGAGAGAGAGAGAGAGAGAGAGAGAGAGAGAGAGAGAGAGAGAGAGACAGACAGACAGACAGACAGACAGAGAAAGAGAGAGAGACACACAAACAGACGCACAAACAGAAAGACAGAGGAGGGAGAGGAGAGAGAGAGACGTATTGTCTAAAATGTAAAACCGTAACCAATTGTCTTCCTTGTATGACCATCTTATTGTACTTGTATAACCACAAAGAAGTGAGAAATGACGGTGACACTCTCGAAGCCTGAAATGAAATATGAAAACCCTAGAGAATGCGGGGATGCGTGTGAAAATCAAGTATAAAATATGGATTCGCGGCGAGAGAAGCGCCATTGTATACTCCAAACTGTATCTTATTTGCAAAGATTTCGCACTGTCCTTTCGATTCCCGTGTGAACATATCGCTTTTGAAATCCCTCTTCAACTGTTTTAAATTTCCCCAATAAATTATGTATGAAAAAAAACGACGCAGCTTCTTCAGCAGCGACGAATTCATTATGCAGGCGCAGGAGAGAACCAGCTGATGTATCCTGAGCCTCGATGAATGGACTTTGTTAAGGCAAGGAAGACCGAGATGTGTAAACACGGGAGATGAAAGTGAGGACGCAGTGAGACGAAGTGGTGTGACATGAACGAGTGTCGCCGTACGGAGCATAATTAGCAACGAGCGCCTCCACCTGGGCTCGTCAAACGGCTGCCACGGTCACAAAAGAGGCAGAGAAGAGCGCGTGAGTTACGTCGAATGTAATTATAGCGATCGTGCAAGACAGAATGTGCGGGAAGCTCTATATTCCGGGGGGAATGTATCAGCTGAAAGGATGCCCTAAATTGTATTATTGCGGAGAAATGCGTTTAGTTTGGGCCCTCGGTTAACAATCCCGATTGGGGAAGCGTGTGCAGACTCTCTACATGGAATGAACAGGAAGACGGTCCAGAATGTGGGACGACCACATGCTAGTTTGTTTGCATGAAATACACCGCCGAGAGGAGAGGCAAGTTAAGCGTGTCTAACGTTCCACCATTCAGCATTTCCCGGCAACATTTACCTTCGGCTTTTATTTGGGATCGTTGTTGCTGATCCTTGTGTCAAAATGCAGCTCGCTTGCATTATCAACAAGGGCCGGGGCATATAAGCATACGGAATGGAGATTATGGCAATTAGCAAATGCTGCGCTTCCGGCCTCACTGTTCGGCTCCGCTCGCATCCATCATGCAATGAAATAAACCCGAGACTGTTAGCGCAGACTTCGAGCTCCGTGCGCGAGAGAGCGCTCCCTACCCCTTACCCCCCCCCCTCCCCTTACTTCCCCCGTGTGTCCAGTTACTACCATCCTCTTTTAACACGACACACTTCGCATTACCGTTATCGCCTATTCCTGTTAATGCAGTCATCACGGGAGCTATAGAGGTCCTCGTCAATTAGAAGAGACAATGTCGTGCTCCAAAAAAGAGTCCCACCATTGATGGCAACAGCGCAAGACCACCGGAGCGACCTCGCCAGCACAAACCTCTCTTCAGCACCTACAGGAAGACGAAAAAGGCACACTAACGACTCTCCTTCTAAAAGGCAGCGTTTAACAAGCAAATATCAACAGTAAAGCTGACACTCTCGAATACCTACAGCCATTAATGCAAGCAATACTACCGTTGCAATTATGACCACCGTTACTACCTACAATGCTACTGCACTATGTCTGCGCACAGGCCTACCAATATCACTCCATATCCTTAATGACCATTACAGTCAGCGCAATGGGGAGCAGCCAGCATTACAAGTACAGCTAATACCCTCCTAGTGCTGCAGCCTTTCCCCGTCGAAGCGAGAACAACTGAGAGCGTCGACGTATTTCCACCTCGATTCCACTTTGCGCTAGAGATAGCGGAACCCGCAAGAAAAGCATAAATTCGCTGAGATCAGATAGGGTTGCCATCCATCTCAAATTCTCATTAGATTGTCGACGTGATGTCTGTCTGATGAAGTGGATAAGGGAGAGAGGTTTATGACTCCCAAATTGTCGAGATTTAGCACTAAACTTATTGTTCGTAGGTTTCAGTCGCCGAACGCAAAACAACCAGCGTCTAAATGATTTAAAGCGAAAAAGAGACGTAATGCCTTGCTGGTGTATTTGATGTAGAACCAATCCAATAAATCCTGAAACATCAGACTAATACCAAGTTAAGCTTTCAGGTTTTAAGTTTTATCCTCTAAAAGGAAAAGATGCTTAATGGAATACGTTTTACTCGTGAAACTGAAACCTCTTTCGAATAGTATTAAAACGTATAAAAAATGTAAGAGCATAATATGAATTTCAAATGTGAGTAACAAGAACAAGAACCAACGCTGCCCTTTACAGACTACACACTTCTCCAGAGACATTATTACATTATCTACAACCGCGTGATCATACTTGAAACTGTCATGATAACCGTTTCCCCACAGGTATACCAGGTATCTTTATTACAAGGAGCACCATCGGCTCGAACACCCAATAAAACCGCTATTACAGTATGTAAAATGATGCGTGTAATAGGACCTCTGACACAGATGTCTAGTATTACCTAACGGCGCTGGAATCGGGTCGTGGGTGATCGCAAGGAGGAGACTGAGAGAGAGAGGGGAGGAGGTGGTAAGGGAGGAAGATTGCCAGATCGTGCCGCCAGAATGCGAGGGAAAAAGGGAGTTGGAGAGAGAGGAGAGGGGTAAGGGAGGAAGATTGCGAGGGAAAAAGGGAGTTGTAGAGAGAGAGGGAGAGAGAGGGAGGTGGTAAGGGAGGAAGATTGCGAGAGAAAAAGGAGCAGGTGGTAAGAGAGGAAGAATGCGAGGAAAAAAGGGAGTTGAGAAAGAGAGAGAGAGAGAGAGATGGTAAGGAGGAAGATTGCGAGGGGAAAAAGGGAGTTGGAGAGAGAGAGGAAGAGAAAGAGGGGGAGAGAGAGGGAGGTGGTAAGGGAGGAAGATTGCGAGAGAAAAGGGGAGCTGGAGAGAGAGAGAGAGATAGAGGTGGTAAGAGAGGAAGAATGCGAGGGGAAAAGGGAGTTGGAGAGAGAGAGAAAGAGAGAGAGAGAGGTGGTAAGGGAGGAAAATTGCGAGGGAAAAAGGGAGTTGGAAAGAGAGAGAGAGAGAGAGAGGGAGGTGGTAAGGGAGGAAGATTGCGAGGGAAAAAGGGAGTTGGAGAGAGAGAGAGAGGGGAGGTGGTAAGGGAGGAAGAATGCGAGGAAAAAAGGGGAGTTGGAGACAGAGAAAGAGAAAAAGTGAGAGAGAGAGACAGACAGACACATATAGATTCTATTTATTTATTTATTTATTTTTACAGACACCACCCTTAACTAAAATATGAGCATCACAGTCAAGAATTCCATGAAAATACAGATAAGGCAATCACACAATTACGTCCAGACAGCACCCACACAACTTCCTCACCGAAAAGTAACAACACCCCTTGTAAAATCCGTCTCTCAGAGTTGACAATTGATACAGCTCACACAGGTAATTGCATTGGAATAGACAGGGAGACAAGGCCAGGTAAATACAAGGGAGTGGCTTGTTTACGAGAACAAGCAACGGGACACACGCAGACGCTAATGCAATAGTCGAGGACATACAACGGCCGAGGGATAGGATTTTGCACAGGGACACGTGGAGTACATTCGCAGAAGGAAACGTTGCCGTGGGTGGTGAAGGCTTCAGGCGCGGCTTTGTGCTTGTATATACGGGTACATGTATTGTGTATGTATATGTATACACACACATGGAGGGAAGGAGAGAGGGAGAGATGGGAGGAAGGGAGGGAAGGATGGGAGGCAGGGAGGAAAGGAGGGAGGGAGGGAGGGGGGGAGGGGAAGGGAGGAAGGAGGGAGGGAGGGATGGGAGAAGGAAGAAGGGAAGGATGGGAGGAAGGAAGGAGAGGAAGGGAGGGATGGAGGAAGGGAGGGGAGGGGAGGGAGGGAGGGAAAGAAGGGAAAAAGGAAGGGATGGAAGAAGGGAGGGAGGGAAGGGAGGATGGGGAAGGGAGGGAGGAGGGGAAGGGAGGAAGAAGGGAGTGAAGGAGGGAGGGATAGGAGGAAGGGAGGGAAAGAGTGGGATAGACAGACAAAAAGATAGATAAACAAGCCGACAGACGTTCAAATTCACCGTACAAATGGAGCATCTTATGCACGCGTGTGTGTGTGAGACTTTACATCCATATGTAGATTTTTGAAGCCAACTTTCACCAAATTTTTACAGAGGGCCTGAAGAAGAAAGGCCTGGCGGAGAAGCAGACAGGAATCAGAGGAAACAGGAACATCAGCAGAACATCCGTAGTTTCTCCTCAGATTCCGGGAAGATAAAGAAGGGAAAACCGACATGTTCAGACATGAATTTCGTTACTCGGGCATGGTACTCGCACTTGCAGTATGTGTCTATATGTGTGCATGTACAGAGAAATGCATATTATGTCAGAAATAACTAAAAACATATATAAGGGCGACATGGGGATCAGACAAACAAACATATATACAAACACTTGCAACAAAAAACAATCTAATGCAAAAACAATCAAGTAAATACATACGCACACATATAAGTATTCACGCATACATATATATAATTACATACATACACACACACACACACACACACACACACACACACACACACACACAC
>NW_020868797.1:324776-334776 GCF_003789085.1 Penaeus vannamei
TTCATATAACATTAATAATCATCTGTTCATGTAATATCAATAAGGATATATTGTTACCAGCTCGAAGCCTTCCGTGGTTAGATCCCCCGGTCAAGGTCCACGTTGAACAAGAGTGAACTAATTTGGCGAAAATAAGGTTCACTGCATAACAAATGAAGCATGAGGCTTCATTATAGAATCAAAAGGCTTCTACACATGAATTGGGGATTGTGTGGAAGGGTTCGGAATTCCTGAATATCTTTTGAATTTTTTTTAATGAATTCATAACGTATAATGAATACATTTCAATATAATGATAACGATTATAATCGTAATTGTGATGATAATACGTAATATCAATAATAATGATTATAATGATAGTAATTATGATTATGATAACTATGATGATAAGATGATGATAATAATAATAGTAAAAATGATAATAATGATAATAATAATGATAATGATAGAAAGGATAGTAATAATGATGATTAAGGTAAAGGTAATGATAACAATAACATCAGTAATGATAATGATGATGATAATAACAATTACAATAATGATGATGATGAGTATAATAATCATAATAATCATGATAATAATAATGATGAGTAAAATGATTATGATGAATATGATGAATATAATAATGCTTTCAATAATAACAATAATAATAACAACAATGATAATATTTATAATAATGATGATGAAGATGATGATGATGATGAAATAATAAATGATAGAAATAATAATAATAATAATAATAATAATAATAATAATAATAATAATAATAAATGTGATGATGATAATAATAACAATGAAAATAATAATAATAATAAAAATAATAATAATAATAATATTATTATTATATATTATATATTTATTATTATTATTATAATAACAACAATACCATAATGATAATCATTCATCGTAATAATAAAAACAAAAATAATAACAGGAATAATAATAATGATGATTATAACAGTAATAGTGACAAAAACATATCACTTTTATTATTAGCAATATCATTATTATTCTATCATCATATCACCATCACCATCACCGTCACCATCACCATCATCACCATTATACCAACACCAAACAACAACACCGACAACAATAACACCAGGAACGACGGTAATGAGAGCGACAACACCCAAAACCCGTGATAACTCCTTGCCACTCGCCGGCGATCTTCCCTCCCTTCCTTCCTTCCTTCCTTCTTCCTTTCCTTCCCTTCCTTCCTTCCCTTCTTCGTTCCTTCCTTCCTCCCTTCCTTCTTCCTTCCTTCCTTCCTTCCTTCCTTCCTTCCCTTCCTTCCTCCTCCTTCCTCTCCCTTCCTTCCTCGGTCCTCCATTCCCTCCTCCCTCCTTCCCCCTTCCTCCCCCTCCTCCCTGCTCCTTCCTCTCCTCCCTCCCTCCCTCCCTCCTCTCCTCCCTCGGTCCTCCATTTCCTCCCTCTCCCCTAATCCACGGACGCACGGGTGGGTCTAGGAGACCATTTCCCGCCCAGGCTCTCGGTCCGAAAGCGCTGGTCTCCACACTTGTCGAACGTCCGCCATGATGGAGCGTGGCCTCTTCATACTCCATGTGGCTATTTGTTACGTTGGTTCCGGGCGAGGCGGCGCAGGGCAAACGGTCTAAGGCAACGGAGTATATATTACAGGACTTATAACTCCACAATGGGCGTTTGGGCGGATTTGGTTCACTGCGTCGCGAGGTTGGTGGTCCTGAGTGGCCCGGACTCTCCGAGATGGGCGCTGGGTGGCGATTCAGCGGCAGAGGGGAGGGGGAGGGGGGGGAGGGGGAGGGGGGAGGAGTTTGTGGTGTGTGGTGTTGTGTTTTGTTTGTTTGTCTTGTGTGTGGTGCTTGCGTTTGTGTGTGTGCTTGCGTTTGTGTGGTGCTTGTTTGTTTGGTGTGGTTGTGTGTGTGTTGATTTTTTGTGTGGTGCATTTGTATGTGTGCTTGATTTTTGTGTTGTATTTGTATGTGTGCTTGATTTTTTGTGTGTACGTGTGAGTGTCCGTGTCTGCGCGCGTGTGCCACTGTGCGTGTGCGTGTGTGTGGCGAAGAGATCCTCGCCCGACCGGCCGCCCCCGCACCGGACATCTCATCAGCCGAATCCAGAGGGAGGTTTCGGCCGACAAAATCTGGAGCGAATCACGTCCCTTCGCGTGTTTTTTGCGAGCATAAATATTGTGTCGTGAGAATGCAATATAGAATGGAATCCCGGACTTAAAAGTTTGCAATGGAAAGTTCAGCTCTGTTTTGCGGAGACACCCAGAGCACTGACAAAGACAAAGATTGTCAAAAGTAGAGAAAATAAGAACTTGGAAGTAAACTTTTCCTTGTCTGGCTTAAAAATTATCGCATTTCATACACGCAGATGTCGCATAAACCAGAATAAATCCAGTAAACAGATGAAATTAAGATATGTAATAAGATTATATTCTTACACGATAAAAATTAGACTACTTTTTGAAGGATTATTGTTAATCCTGCAATACTACAGGATTCAAAAAAATTACAAAGGCAGAGACGATTTCTCATCTTTTTAACAATACGATTACGGTAAAAAAAAAAAAAAAAAAAAAAAAAAAATGCAATTCTACACGCAATATATAAAAATATGCTTGACGACTAAATCTCAGACTTATTATAATTAACATAAAAAACAAACGTCATCAGCGTGGAAATATATTCCAAAATGCAAAAAGCTCTGACGTCATCACTGTTCATTATGACGCTACTGATCATTTGCATTTTTTAAACCGAATTAAAGCATAAGCACCGAGAGAAACAGGATTAGACTCGTGAAATAAAGTTGTTGACCATGGATTCCATCACGCTCATCACTTATCTGGGAACAAACACGTGTCATCCCAAACTTCGAACGGCGTGGACCCCTTTCGGCCCGCTCTCCGCCAGGGCATTCGACACTGAAGTAATCCCTAAAAAGGAATTCTCCAAGTTTTCTTTAAGACAAAGACACGGATTCCAGAGACCGAGGGAACAGTTGACCAACTTTTTCCTCTCGGTACGAACGGATCCGCCGCGAGGCAGGGCGTGTATCGGACGACGGAACAGGTCGTAAAAAGCCGATGGAAAGGGAGAAATGGCGAGTGATTATTATAGCTTACATCAGCGGCCTGGTATTGGTGATGTAATCGTGTGTTGGTTTTGCAGCTCTTGTTTCCTCCCGGCGGTTGGGTTGGTCCTGGCGCTCTCATTTGATTTTGTGCTGCTCTTATCACCCTGCCTTTGCTCTGTCTCTCTCTCTCTCTCTCTCTTTCTGGTCTCTCTGTCCTCACTCTCTCATTTGCTTTCTCTCTCTTTCTCTCTCTCTCTCTTCTCTTTGCTGCTCTCTCTCTCTCTCTCTCTCTCTCTCTCTCTCTCTCTCTCTCTCTCTCATCTCTCTCTTCTCTCTCTCTCTCTCTCTCTCTCTCTCTCTTCTCTCGTCTCTCTCTCTCTCTCTTCTCTCTCTCTCTTTCAGATTCGACTAAAATCTTTAAACTTATTCGTCTCTCCAGAATACTCGACTGCCTCTGTGTATCCTTCCCTCGAGCCTTTTCCATCCGTATCCCCCCCCCCCGCTCCATGGTCTTCTTACGCGAACATCCTTCCTTTCCATTTATCCTCCACTCCCGCACATCCTGCCCTCCCTTCTCGATATCCTTCCCTCCTCCATGCCCTTCCCTCCAGCATATCCTCCCCTCCAAGACACCCTTCCCTCCAGCATAACCTCCCTCCTCTCTACCCTCCAATCCACTACCCTCCCTATTACCCCCCTCCAACATACCCTCCCTCCAACATACCCTCCCTCCAACATACCCTCCCTCCAACTTCCTCCCCTCCCCTCCTCCCTCCCTCCCCCTCCTTCCCTCTTCACCCTCCCCTCCCCTCCTCTCTCTCCCTCCTCTCCCTCCCCTCCACTCCTCTACCCTCCCCTCCGCCCTCCCTCCTCCCTCCCCTCTCTCCCTCCTCCCCTCCTCCCTCCCTCCTCTCACCTCCTCCTCCCTCCCCTCCTCTCCCTCCTCCCTCCCCTCCCTCTCCCCTCCTCCTCCCCGCTCCTCTCCCCTCCTCTCCTCCTCCTTCCCCTCCTCCCTCCCCTCCTCCCTCCCCTCCTCTCCTCCCTCTCCCTCCCCCCTCCCTCCCTCCTCCCCTCCTCTCCCCGTCCTCCCTCCCCCTCCTCTCCCTCCTCCTCCCCTCCTCTCCCTCCCTCCCTCCCCTCCTCTCCCCTCCTCCTCCCTTCTCCCTCTCCCCCTCCTCCCTCCCCTCCTCTCCCCTTCTCCCTCCCCTCCTCTTCCCCTCCCCCTCCCCTCCTCTCCCCTCTCCTCCTCCTCTCCTCCCCTCCTCCTGCCCCTCCCTCCCTCCTCCCTCCCTCCCTCTCCCCTCCTCACCTTCCCTCCTCTCCACTCCTCCCTCCCTCCCCTTCCCTTCCCTCCTCTCACCCTCCTCCCTCCCCTCCCTCCGTCCCCTCCTCCTCCCCTCCTCTCCCTCCATAGCTCCCACTCTCCCTCCGCTCGCCTCCGCTCCCCTCCTAACTCCATCCCCTCCTCTCCTCTTCTTCATCCTCCTCCCTCCATCTCCCTCCCTCGCCTCCCCTCCCGCCTCCCTCCCTCCACCCTCCTCCCTCCCCTCACCCCTCCTCCCTCCCTCCCCCTCCTCCCTCTTCCCTCCTCCACTCCCCTCCCTCCCTTCCCCTCCCGCTCCCCTCCCCCTCCCCCTCCTTCCCTCCTTCCCTCCTCCCCTCCTTCCCTCCCTCCCCTCCCCTCCCCCCTCCCTCCTCCTCCATCCCCCTCCCCTCCTCCATTCCCCTCCCTTCCTCCCTCCCGCCCTCCTCCCCTCCCTCCCCTCCTCCTCCCTCCCCTCCCACCGGCGTCCCTCCGTCCCTGGCAGGGTCCCCGGCGCGCGCGAGCACCTCTCCTCGCCATCCCTCACAGAGAAGGGACATGTTCACAGAGGCGAGTCATGGGCTCCATAAATCGCGGGGTCGGGCGCTTCGTACACACGCCGGCCGCGTCTAATGCCAGATTTGCAAAGTAATCACAGGTCGATGCAGTCTTAGTCTCTGTCTCCCTCTCTGTCTCTGTCTCTCTTTCTGTCTCGTTTGCTCTCTCTCTCTCTGTCTCTCTCCTCGTTTGCTCTCTCTCTCTATCTCTCTCTCTCTCTCTCTCTCTCTCTCTCTCTCTCTCTCTCTCTCTCTCTCTCTCTCTCTCTCTCTCTCTCCTCTCTCTCTCCTCTCTCTCTCTCTCTCCCTATCATCCTCTCTCTCTCCCTCTCTCTCTCCCTCTCTCTCTCACTCTCTTCACCCTCCTCATCCTCTCTCCTCCTCTCTTCCCTCCCTCTCTTCCTCTTTCCCTCTCTCTTTTCTCTCTCTCTCTCTTTCTTTTCTCTCCTTCACCCGCTCGTGTTCGTCGTGGGCCCACAGTTCATAGTGAAACATAGACTCGCATCCTCGCCGTTTGTCAGAAGGCGGACATGCGAGAGTAGTCGTTCAAGAAGATATCGTAGAGATTTAATGACGAAGGTTTTTTCTTTATTTATCTCCTTTTTTTTTCTTTCTGCTCATTTTTTTCTATCTTTTTTTTTGTTGTTTGTTTCAGCCGGACTATTAGAAATTTGCTAGTACTGTGGGTGGTGTGTTAGGAGTTGGTTATTTACTGTTCAGTTAAAAAATAGTTCATATCGTTATGTCGTATGTAATATCTTGTGATCCTGAGAGTAGATTAGTGAGGGCTTAGATGACTAATCCTATCGTAATTCCAATCTGAGCTGATACATACTTGCTATAATCAACAGAGTAAAGATAAAATATGATATAATATAGATATTATAAGACTAGATATATGAATAAGTAAGAGAAGAGAAGAGTATGTAAGTAGAGTATAGTGATAATATAGATATATATATATAGATATAGAGGAGAGATGATATTAATGAGAGAGTAAGAGGAGAGTATATGAATGTGGTGTGTGTTTCATGTGTATATATTTGTGGAGAGAGAGATGGACGATATGAGAAAGATAAGACAGACAGAACAGACAGAACAGAGTGAGTGAGCAAAGAGAGGACAGCATAGACAGAGAGAGGGGGGGGGGCAGAAGACAAGACGTTCAGACAGGACAGAGGCCAGACAGACAATAGTATGATGGTGGTAGAATGAAGATGCATAGATACACACGAACTTAGAAAGTGATGGGCAGTGTGGTAGGTAGTGAGAGTAGGTAGGATGACAGAGATGATGTAGTAATGAGGTGAGATGAATGAGGAGAGGAGAAAGAGAGAGAACGATGTGCTGTGTTTGTGTCGTGTGATAGTTCCATTGTAGTTGGGAAGAGTGGTTTGGACGTGGATGATGTGACTGGTAGAGAGAGAAGATAGGCAGCGTGGTGAGTGGAGGAAGGATGAGAAGAGGATTAGAGAGAGAGAAGAGAAGTAGACGAAGAAGACAGAGAGGCAGAGAGAGATTTAAAAAAAGGAGACACACCAATACTAGCATTTGACAAAACTCTACAAACGAGACTAATACCAATCTCCACCCACTCTCCAGACAGCACTCTCTCTAATCCACAGAATCATCGAACATATCGAGAGAGACCAGAAAAAACAACCCTAGTACAGCCAGAGAACACGAGCGACATCCGCAAGAGAACAACAATTCCCAATCACTACTCATGAACTTTAAACCGTCATGCGCTCGAAATCCATCCAGTCCGGATCCAAAGGCGAATCAGTCCTTGAACGAGAGAGACATTCTCAACAAAAGCTTGCAGGAACCGAATCCTTCATTCCTTTAGCTCCTTCACGGCGGAATTTAAGGACATTAATTAGTCATTTAAAGCAGAGAGGGGCGGGGGGATAGAGTTGGCAGGTATGGAGGATGAAGGTTAAGAGGGGAGGTATGTGGGAAGGGGAAAGGACGTGTGCTCAGATAAGTAGAGGATAAAGAGAGGAGGGTGTAAGGTGAAGAGAGAGATGGGGGAGGAGAAGACTAGATAGATAGATAGATAGATAGATTTAGAGAGACGAGAGATGGAGATTGATGTGAAGAACACCGTTCTCGGGATGTAGTCGAATGAAAGAATTCATTTCGCTTTCTTTCAGTGAGTGAGACGTATTTTGTAGTTTAAATAGTTGGACTGCAAGATTGATATGAGCAGCACGAGAAAGTGTAAGAACAGTACAGATCCAGACACGCATATTGCCACGAAGAACACGACATGTGTACACCAGATTAGGAAGATTGTCTTTGACAAGTATGAGAAAACAAGGAGAGAGCGCGGTTCACGTACGGGACACATCTCTATGAACGCTCACGCACAAAAAGTGAAAATAATAATAAGAAATAATGGATAAATCATTAAATAATAGTTTATAATAAATATACAAAATATTAACTCGTGTCTCCATCTACATTGATTTTTAGGAAAATTTGAACTGCAAGATTTTACCTAATGAATCGTTCTTCACTTTAATTTTACAATTAATTTGAATGACACGCGCCCTCGGCTTTAAGTTAAGTTCATTTATTGATTTGTTACTCATTTATTTATATTTTGTAGGGAAATCTGGTATGATATTATTTACAAAACGGAGAAACTCTAAATTCTGTTCTTCTCTTTCCTTACACCGCCCTCGGTTTCAGATCAAATACATTTAATTATATTGTTTTAGGTCAAATACATTTGATTATATTGTGTTAGGTCAAATACATTTAATTATATTGTTTTAGGTCAAATACATTTAATTATATTGTTTTAGGTCAAATACATTAGATAATTTTGTTTTATGTCAAATACATTGAACTATATTGTTTTAGCTCAAATGCATTTAATTATTTGGTGAGAAATTCTGAACGTTAAGAATATTCTGTTCTTCATTTTCCTATCACAATTACTTCGGCGTAAATTCTTCAATCATAAATTCTTGCCTCATTTAAGATCTGTATGATCATTAGCGTTCATCTTTAAAGTTTTGAAATTAACCTTCACTTTGATGAGTGAAAAGCGAAGGAATAAAAAAGAGATGATAATGATTCCAGTGAAGTGAGGAGAAGGTGGAGGAAGAGAAAGGAGGAAAGGGGAAGGGAGAAGAAAAAGGAGGAGAGGGGAAGGAGAAGAAGAGAGAGAAAGGAAGAGAGGGGGTTGGAGAAAAGAAAAGAAGAGAGGGAGAGGGAAAAGAGAAAGGAGGAGAAGGGGAGGGAGAAGAGAAAGGAGGAGAAGGAGGGAGAAGGAAAGGGGAGAGGAGAGGGAGAGAGAGAAGAGAAAGGAAGAGAAGGGGAGGGAGAAGAGAAAAGAGGAGAGGGGGAGGGAGAAGAGAAATGAGGAAGAAAGAAGGGAAGTGAGGAAGACGGAGATAAATAGAAAGGAGGAAGAAAAGAAGGATAGGAAGAAGAAGAAAAAAAGAGTGCAAGAAGGAGGGAGAAGAGAAAGGAGAAAATATTGGTTGTAGGAAAGAGAGCAGGGAAGGGAGGAAGAAAAAGAGAAATAGGAAAAAGGGACAGAAAGGAGGAAAAAGGAGGAAGAAAAAGAATAAAGAGAGATAAAGAAGGGAGGAGAAGAGAACAAAAAGAGAGGAAGAGGAAGGGAAGGGAGGAAGAATAAGAGAACGCGGAATAGAATGGAGGAAAGATAAAAGGAGGGAAGGAAAGGGAGAAAGAGAAAGAGGAAGAAAAGGGGAAGAAAGAAAACGAAAACTATGGAAAGAGAAAGAAGGAAGGATGAAGAATAAGAGAAAGAAGAAAAGAGAAATAGCAAAATCGAAGAGGAGGAAGCGAAATGTGGAAGGAGGAAGAGAGAAGAGGGAGGATGAGAAACAGAAATGGAGAAGGAGGAAAAGAAGTAAGCGAAAGGAAAACGAAGAAGAGAAAGAAAGAAAACGAGAAAATAAGAAGGAAAAAAAAAGAAAAGGAAGAGCAGGAACAGAAACAATCAAAAGAATAAGAGAAAGAGGAGGAGGAAGAGAAACGAGAGAGAAAAGGAGAAGGACAAAGAAACACGAAGAAATATCTAGAATAAAAGCGCTGTCGCAACAAAAAATAATCATGACAGGCAGGAAGATGGGGAGAGAGAGAGGGAGGAAAGGACACGCAGAGAGGAGAAAGAGAAAAAATGAGAAAGATCGCCAGCGGAAAATCAACGAGACAGGAAATAGAAAGGGAAATTACAATGACAGCTGAAAGAGTACAGGAAGATTGCAAAACGGAATAAAGTGGAGTAGAAGTGAGAGAGAGAGAGAGAGAGAGAGAGTGGTAGAGGTAGTAAGGATGAGAGAGACAGGGAAGGAGAGAGAGGGGTGGAAGAGAGAGAGAGAGAGAATGATGAGAGACAGGAAAAGGAATGGAGTGAGGAAAAGAAAGAGGGAGAGATAGATAGAGTGAGAGAGAATGAAAGAGAGGGAGAGGGAGGGAGGGAGTAAAATGAAAAGGGAGAGATAGAGAAAGTGAGAGAGAAAGAGAGAATGAAAAAGAGGGTGAGAGAGGGAAGGAGGAAAACGGAGAGGGAGAGATAAAAAAAAAGAAGAGAGAAAAAAAAGGAAAAAAATAGAGAAAAAAAAAGAAACGGCGGTTTTGGCGACGAAGCAATATAGCATTAACGTCTTAAAAAGAAATGAAAAAAAGGAAAGGGGTGGGGGGGAGGCCCTACCCAAGAGGAGCAGTAATGAAGAGCGTTTATGCAAATGAAATGGGGAGACAGACTGGATGAAGACCGATACATTCCATTGTGTTCTTCCGTGTTCCCTCATTCTCCTATTTTCTCAGCCGAAAGGAGGAGGAAGTGTGAAGTCTCCCCCTGACTATTGAGAGGCTGGGCCGTAGGGAAGCTGATGGGAATATGTAATGTTTTCTCCCTATTGTCAGTCGTTTGGCGTTGTTTACGGATGGTGCGGCGAAGGGTAGGCTGAGGGGAATCCCCTCTCGAACTATACATTGTCGGCTTATAGTTTATGGTGTCACGTGGGTAGTATACTTTCGCTTTCATAGGTGTGTTGAATTGAGAATGAGTATAATTTGTGTTATATTG
>NW_020868797.1:347276-349776 GCF_003789085.1 Penaeus vannamei
ATATATATATATATATATATATATATATGTATGTATGTATGTATGTACATATATATATATATATATATATATATATATATATATATATATGTATGTATATGTATATGTATATATATATATATATATATAGTATACATATATACATATATATATATATATATATATATATATATATATATATATATATATATATATATATATATATATATATACATATATATATATATATATATATATATATATATATATATAATATATATATATATATATATATATATATATATATATATATATATATATATATATATATATATATATATATATATATATATATATGGTGTGCGGCTATTCAAGTATAAAAACCTGATCACTGCTCGATAATCTATTGGCTCCATACATACATGTTTGTATATATGTATGTATGTGTGTGTGTGTGTGTAGGTATGTGTTTGCGTGCGTATAACTATATGTGTACACCCTGGGTATCAACGAAGCATTCCTGTGCCAAGCCCATTTAGTATTGCATCACTGTTTCACTTTCACTCACTCGAACCACAGAGGACCATAATGACCAACAAAAAAAACTAACAAAAAACAAATGAAATAAACAGCAAATGCGTCGCCACGAGCAACGGCAAAATAAGCAATTACTCACCCTAATGTCGAGCTATTATTCCTTCTGTTGCACTCCTGATACGTGAAAAATAGACCCCTAATCAAAGGGTTCAGTGCGGGCGGTTCAGCAGCCAATGACACCCATTCATCACACCAGCGGAACCTATGATCATACTTACATATCAACTGAATTAAATTAGATACATTCAGGGATACTTGTCAAATTCCAGGAAATGACGATGAGGTTGTCTTTATGTTCATCACGTTCAGATGCTTTGACATGGTATATAAAAAAGGACAAAATTTAGTTCACAAATTTGTGTATGTCTAACACACGCAGCATTTCGAAATAAATAATTATGCTCTTCATTTGCATGTGTATAGACTAGGTTCAGATGACAGAGAACAGTTTATCTACTGGGATATATCAAAACCGTATTTATATACAAATATTCTGCGAAAATTAAAGTTTGCTCTCAGCTCATATCAGACATCATTTAGACCTTTAAATTTTCTTCTTTTATAAAGTAAACTATTCCTGGTTGTGTGTGTGTATGTGTCTAAATATACATACGTGTGTGTGTGTGTAAATACATATACATATTTATGTGTATATATATATGTATGCATGTATACATACATATATATATATATATATATATATATATATATATATATATATATATATATATATATATATATATATATATATATATATATATGCGCATCGGAAAGTTTTTTTCACCTTTCTTAGTTACTCTTGATGTTACAAAGTTCCTCTGGTATATATGTATATATGCATATATACATATGCATATATATATATATATATATATATATATATATATATATATATATATATATATATATATATATATGTATGTATATATATATATACATATATATATACATATATAGATAGATAGATAGATAGATAGATAGATAGATATAGATATAGATATATAGATATGCATATGTATATATGCATATATACATATATACCGGAGGAACTTAGAAACATCAAGAGTAACTAAGTTAGGTGAAAAAAATCTTAACTTTGCGATGCGCATCCTTTATTAACGCATTGCGAGGAAATCAGTGGAGATGTAGTTCAATTCGAAGCCATATCTTATAGGGTGGTTTTTCTCAATATGTTTTTAAAGAAAAATCGACCGTTTAATCTAACGTTCTAAGGAACAGTGGACACATTTACCTAATCATAGTAACTTTGATAAATGCAGGGATGCAAATATTGATTTTTGCTTAAAGAGACTAGGTAAATTTAATGCAAAAGTAGGTAAACAGCGGCAAAAATAACTGCACAGGGTGATTTTGCACTGACAATTTATTCATTACAACTGCAATACACCCAATACAAAATAGGTGTCATGACTACCTTCAAACAAACCCTGAGATTAAAATATAAATTGACATGACCTAACCCAGCTCCCTTTACCAAAAAGAGACAGATTATGCGATTTCAGAAAATAAATGTAATACATCTGACGTAATTGCTATCAGTGCCTCTGCCATTAAGATCAACAATAGCATCAGATTTCGGGCATTATGAACGAAATCATCAATGAGAAGTTTGTGAACATTTAAGGCGATTCTACAAAACGTTTCACTTTTGTTCAACTGATAAGAGGCGATTCAAAAACGTAAAAGAGTTGATATTTGAAAAGAAAGAACGAAAAGAATAACAAACAGGAAACAAATGAAGAACAAAAAAAAAAAAAATTAAAAAATTGAAATAAAGAAATAAAAAAAAATGTATAATAGAAAAACATACAAGAAAATGGGTAAATTGTATCACTGGACAACACTAGAGAAAACATAATTGCTGAACAAAGGTTTAACTGGCTTGGAGAATGTCATGAAACGT
>NW_020868797.1:354776-359776 GCF_003789085.1 Penaeus vannamei
ATTTGTTTATCTGTATGCATTTCGAATAAAACTGAATCATACAGATTATGGATAAAATCAAATGCTTAAGAATCAAACGTTTTATAAATGTCTATGTTTATCGTTCCCTTAGAGTAATGGTCACTATATTTTGTGTGCGTTATTTGCATTGTGTAAAGAAAATAAACTTCTACTTCCAGCATATTATAAATCCTAAAGCTATACATCAGCTGAAACCGTGTGCTAGAAATTAGAGAGAACCAATGATATACATGCGCATGCACGTGCAAACACTGCAGTGACTGAGCGCAGAACAGACATATCAGATAAACAAACTAAAAAAAAAACATTAAAAAAACGCGCTGGAATTTACGTAAGCGCACAGAATCTCATCGCAAATACGCTACAAAACAACAAAGAAACGCGAACCTTTAATAAAGACAAAAGAAGAGCAGCGAATGGGGCACGTGTTCATTAGATTAGCAGTCCGAAAAGAACACTCTACGCTTTTGCAAGGATTGGAACATGATGAGAAAGCAACAGAACCCGAAAGTGGCGATTTACTTATAACCAGCTGGGCGGAGGCGATTATCAAAAACCTATCTAATAAGATGGGATTGTACACACACAGCGGGACCTGAAAACAAACCCATTGCATTGGCGGACCTGAATATCTGTTTTTTTCCCACAAAGCATGTACTGTAGGACCGAAATATGTACGGGCATATCTCGGCACGTGTACGTAAGCAGGTCTTTATATGAACGCTATATAAAAACAATTACATAAGCAAGCCATTATATCTATCTACATATTTGAATGATAAAGTAAACGTAATAATGAATGGGGAGAACTTATTGTACCAATTACGTCATACTAGTATTTAGCTAGAACAGACTATTATAAATAGACACATTCATTCACATAAATACACAAGCTTCAACACCTGATACGGCAGCATACAATGGATTTTTATTTAATCTATTTTTTTTCCTTTTATTATTACCACCCTCCCCCCCCCTCCTCCCTTAGTGATGCATTACCTTGTTGCTCGAGTAATTTCACTGCAATGGCAAATTCTACAAAAGAACGTGATAGAAGTACTTTTGAAATGTAAGCTTTTGCGATATACTGATATGATAAATTGCATTTGAAAGCATTTTTAACCCATTCCTTTCCTTTTTATGAGATTTTCTCACGCATATACAGCAGTAGTTTATATTGCATTGTTTATTCTTGCAGTGTCAAGAAAGCATAATTTGAAGTCTATACGCCCTTTCTTCAATTACTATGCAGTATATCCTCTTCAAATTTAAGCCCTTTTAAATCAAATTGTTGGGTCGTTGGCGCAATGTTCCACATACAGAGTTTAATTCATGCAAAACGTTTGAGCAAAGAATAGTAATTCAATTCCCACAGTACTTTTCATCACACGAATTCCTAATTTCCCAGCTAACTTCATCGACTTCACAAAAATGCACTTTGGCAGAGTTGATCGAACACAGCCGTAGCTCTGTCACTGAGTGATGGCTCTGCATTTGCAAGGTCTGGCTCCTCCCTGTCGGCCCAGCAGTGAATAAGTACCGGCATCAGCTGGGGTGAAAGTCGCGAAACAAAGGACCTGGCCATTCTGTCACAACAGTTAGCGGCTTAATAAGCATACGCCCGTATTAACACGCAGCTTCACGCCCATTTATATAAAGGGCCATCTATGAGATTCTGAGATCGAACGCAACGCTCTAGGCAACCGTAGTATACATTATTCACATAATAGAGAACACGTATGGAATCGAAACCGAGATATTTTAATGATCTGGGTATGAATTATCTACCTATACTGTCTACAAGAGCGGCTTTTCGAATAAAAGTTTCCGGGGAGAGGCCAAGGAGGGAGGAAGACGAGCGTGAAGAAGAATTAGTTAGAGGGAATATTAAGTGCGCAGCGATGATCCTTTTCCCTCTCGGTGCAGACTCTCCCTCCGTCTTAATCTCGGAATTCCACTTGATTCTAGTTTAATTACAGACTTTTAATCGCCTGTGTTTCTTCTCGCCTTATCTCACCTTCGCCCGTTTTATCTCTCGTCTTAATTATTCCTTGATTATGCCCCTACTCCTCATTTCTTGATCTTTCTCTTCTCATTCTATAATATCCTCTTGATTTTCGTTTGATAATAGACTTTTGATCTTTTATTCACTTCACTCATCTCACCATTACGAAGATTTCTTTCGTTTAATGGCTTCACTTGATTATTCTTTGATCATGTCTAATCTCCCTTTTATTTATCTTTCTCTCCCTAATATTCTGTGTGTGTGTGTGTCTGCGTATCTGTGACTGTGTCTGTGTCTGTGTCTACATCTATGTCTGTCTGTGTATACGTTTGTATAAGTATATGTGTATTTATCTGTCTGCATCTCTATCTGTGTCTACGTCTGCGTCTGTATCTGTCTCCGCTTGTGTCTATGCTGCGTGTGTGTTCGTGTTCCAGGTCACCCCTGTTCAATTATTTACAACGTTCTCCTCTGCTCTCCCATTCTCGGGTCTCTCTCTCCGGTCTCTTCCTCGTCCCTAAAATTTCCTCCTCTATGCCTCCTCTCACACCAAGATAATCAGCATATAGAGGCTTCCATCCTCCTTGCTCTCTGACGGCCCATCGACAGCGCACACGGGGGAGGGCTGACTGCTGACCCCTGAGGAAGGGCTGACTGATGACCCCTGAGGACGGCCTGACTGCTGACCCCCGAGGAAGGACTGACTGCTGACCCCTGCTGACTGCTGACCTCTGAGGAAGGGCTGACTGCTGACCCCTAAGGACGGGCTGACTGCTGACCCCCGAGGAAGGGCTGACTGCTGACCCCTGAGGATGGCCTGACTGCTGACCCCCGAGGAAGGACTGCTGCCTAAGGACTGACTGCTGACCTGAGGAAGGGCTGGCTGATGACCCCTGACTGGACCCTGCTGACTGATGACCCCTGAACTGCTGACCCTGGGCTGACTGCTGACCCCTGAGGAAGGACTGACTGCTGACCCCCGAGGAAGGGCTGACTGCTGACCCCTGAGGAAGGGCTGACTGATGACCCCTGAGGAAGGGCTGACTGATGACCCCTGAGGAAGGCTGACTGATGACCCTGAGGAAGGGCTGACTGCTGACCCTGCTAGGAAGGGCTGACTGCTGACCCCTGAGGAAGGGCTGACTGCTGACCCTGAGGAAGGCTGAATGCTGACCCTGAGGAAGGGCCTGACCCCTGAGGAAGGGCTGACTGCTGACCCCCGAGGAAGGCT
This sequence comes from Penaeus vannamei, assembly GCF_003789085.1. Lineage (NCBI taxonomy): Eukaryota > Metazoa > Arthropoda > Malacostraca > Decapoda > Penaeidae > Penaeus > Penaeus vannamei. The sequence continues at coordinate 358,034 of NW_020868797.1, forward strand.
GAATGCTGACCCCTGAGGAGGGCTGACTGCTGACCCTGAGGAAGGGCTGACTGATGACCCCTGAGGAATGACTGACTGCCTGAGGAGGGCTGACTGCTGCCCTGAGGAAGGCTGGGACCTGGCTGACTGCTGACCCTGAGGAGGGCTGACTGCTGACCCTGAGGAAGGGCTGACTGATGCCCCTGAGGAAGGGCTGACTGATGACCCTGAGGAAGGGCTGACTGCTGACCCCTGAGGAAGGGGCTGAGAGGAAGGGCTGACTGGACCCCTGAGGAAGGGCTGACTGCTGACCCTGAGGAAGGGCTGACTGCTGACCCCTGAGGAAGGGCTGACTGCTGACCCCTGAGGAAGGGCTGACCCCTGAGGAAGGCTGACTGCTGACCCCTGAGGAAGGGCTGACTGATGACCCCGAGAAGACTGCTGACCCTGAGGAAGGGCTGACTGCTGACCTGAGGAAGGGCTGACTGCTGACCCCTGAAGGAAGGGCTGACCCCTGAGGAAGGGCTACTGCTGACCCCGAGGAAGGGCTGACTGGCCTGAGGAATGACTGATGACCCCTGAGGAAGGGCTGACTGCTGACCCCTGAGGAAGGGCTGACTGCTGACCCCTGAGGAAGGGCTGAATGCTGCTAGGGCTGACTGCTGACCCCTCTGACTGCTGATGCTGACCCCTGATCAAAATGTATTCTTATACCAGTCCCTTCCAGTAGACCAAGATCATTAAACTCACTTGTACATTTTCGTCATTGGCCAAAGTTGCTCTCAAAGTTGTTCATCGTCTTCTTGGGCTTTTACTGTGCTTCATCTTTGTGTTATATTCTTTTTTTTCCTGAGAGAGAGAAAAAAAGAGAGAGAGAGAGAGAAAGAGAGATAGAGAGAGACAGACAGAGAGAAATAGGGATTAGACAGGCAAAGAGAGACAGCTAGAGAATGGCAGAAATAGACACACACATATTGTGTGTGGTGTCTATATATGTATATATATATATATATATATATATATATATATATATATTATATATATATATATATATATATATATATATATATATATATAACATGTATATATATATATATATATATATATATATATATATATATATATATATAATATATATATATATATATATATATACATACATACATATATATATATATATATATATATATATATATATATATATATATATATATATATACTTATATATAGTGTATAAATGTGAAAAGTTCGAACTAAAGAGGATCCTCTTGATGGGCGTGCACGAAGAGGAACTCGTGCAGCGCCTCGTCTCCCTCAACAGTCAGGCCTCCTTAGATGACTTTGTCACCTGCTGCAGAACGTTTGAGTCCTCCAGGGCCGCTGCTTCTGCTATCATTGCTGCTCCCAGCCAGCTGGAACAGCAAGCTCCAGCTGCCCACAAGCTTCTACCTGTTCCGCCTGTTGTCACTACGTCTTTACATCCATATGCTCCCATTGCTGCACCATACATCGGTAAAGATCCGATACCCAGCCCTCCTCAGCTACAGTCCGATGTCACCCATCAACTGTCCCTACGACGCCGGGAACTCCTTTCCTGCAAGCAGGCGCCTGGTGAACCCCTCTCTGCCTTCTACGTCCACATGAAGGACTTAGCTGACGTAGCCGACTTCTGCATGGGGGACCGCACCACTTGTGCAGCAGCTACACTAAAGATGATCCTCTTGATGGGCGTGCACGAAGTGAAACTCGTGCAGCGCCTCGTTT
>NW_020868797.1:364776-367276 GCF_003789085.1 Penaeus vannamei
GCACCTGCCCTAATTGTGGGTACAAGGGTCATTGGAACCGTATGCCCCAGTGTCCAGCCAAGGACTCTGAAAGCACCTCTTGCCATAAACAGGGCCACTTCGCCAGGTGCTGTAAGTCCACCTGGAAGACATCTACTTCCCAAACTCATAGGCTGCGTAGAGTATCCGCGGGCAGGATTCTTATGCCAGTCAGCCGCCCCGCACCCGATGACAACGGAGAATGTACCATGACAGCTGCACGCATCCGGTCCCTTGTATCTACCGCTATCTCGACAGATAGCCAGGCCACAGCTCCTATCCTCGACGACGACAGAACTCTACAGGAGCTTCGCGCCGTCGCATCACAGGATCAAGGCTACCGCCGCCTCCTTGAGTACGTCACCACAGGATTCCCCTCCAACCGCTACAGCCTACACGCTTCCGTCCTCCCTTCCTGGAAATTACGGGACAGCCTTTACATAGATGGTGAGCTTGTGCTACACGGTCCCTGCATGTCGTTCCTGCTACACCCGTGACCCACCTCCACCACAGAGGAGTCGAAGCCACCCGTCGTCGCGCCTGGCATCGACTCTGACATAAAGAGTATGGTCGAAGCGTGTGACTCCTGCCAGTGTCTCCAGCCCAGCCAGCAGCAGGAACCCTACCAATGTGATGACCAGCCATCATGTCCCTTAGAGTCTGTGTCCGTTGACTTTTTTCAAGTAGCTGGGAAGTTCTTCCTGGTCATTGCAGACAGACTCTCAGGGTGGCCTGTGGTCAGGACACAACCGCAACCAAGGTCATACGTATGTTTTGCCGGTACTTCCGAGAAGTCGGTGTACCAGTCCGCCTCTGAACCGATGGAGGGCCTCCATTCACCAGTGAGGAATTCAGTAGGTTTACTGAACGTTGGGGTGTCCATCACCTTGTGACGTCCCCGCACACTATCCACAGTCGAATGGCCACGCCGAGGCTGCGGTCAAGTCCGTCAAGTGCTTGATCCTCAAAACTGCGCCTAACGGCAACATCGACCGTGAGGCGTTCGACCAGGGCCTGCTAGAGCTACGGAACACCCCAACCCCTGCTGGCCGTTCTCCTGCCCAGATTTTGTATGGCCATCCTCTTCGGACTTGTGTCCCCGCCCACCCCCAGTCCTTCTCTGCAGAGTGGGACCGCCGCCCTGCTGCCATGTCCGTCTTCTTCCAAGTCTGTCCGTAGGCCATCGCATCCTTCCGATGGGATAAAGTCGGTGTACTCTGGGCTGTGGTAGGTCCCGACAGTACGAAGTGTGACTACCCAGCGGACGCGTATGGTGGCGTAACCACAGGCATTGCCCAGTACCAGTGCCCAAGTGTGAAACCCCATTCTTGTTCCCTTTGTCCCCTTGTCAAAACCAGGAAACAGGGTCGTCACTTGTTCCTCCCGTTGCCCCACGTCGCTCACCCAGACTCGTAGCAATGGCATCCACTCAAGATACCACTACGAGTGTAAAGGGAGGTGGAGGTGTATAAATATGAAAAGTTAGAGACAAGTGGCTACGACTCTAGGTATATATAAAGGAATATGCTAAATGTATTGCTTTCTAATTACTTAAAGTCTATTTCATTCTGTAATACTGCCTTGTATGTATGCTATCTGTGTCCATGTCTGAATGTAACTAGTTTCACTTATAAGCCCTGCATTCCAGTGTCCTGTCTTAGAGTCATGGTCCCTCAGACATTCCATGCAGGCACCAACCCCTCAGCCAATCAGAGAGAGAGAGACAGCTGAGCCCGTGGAGACTGCAGGCTGTATTTTTTTGTCCTCGCATCTGCCCGTCTGTACGTTTGACGTGTGTGGCATTTAGCATCAATAAAGCTCACTTGCAATTTGAGTTTCAAAGAAAGAACCCAGAAGATATAGGGATATATATATTATATATATATATATATATATATATATATATATATATATATATATATATATACATATATATGTATGTATATGTATATATATATATATATATATATATATATATATATATATATATATATATATATATATATATATATATATATATATTATATATATATATATTATATATATATATGTGTATATGTATATGTACACATATATATGTATATATATGTGTGTGTGTGTACATATATAAAGATAAAAAGACATGATATATAGATATAGATACAGACATACGCACACATATATGAGTGTGTGTGTGTGTGGAGAGAGAGAGAGAGAGGCGTGGGGGGGGAGAAGACGACACACAGACAGACAAACAGGGAGATATACATACAGACAGGCAGAAAGACACAGATAGAAATCGAAAGCGGTGGTAAGGGCAGACAGACAAATAACGATAGAGGCAGACATGCAGGGAGAAACAGAAAGATAAACAGTCAGTCACATAATTAGAAAGACAAATTGATAAACAAATAGATAGAGAGATACCAACTGAGACAGACAAAAAGAAAGAGAGAGAGGGGTGGGAGAGAGAAAAAGAGAGTAATAGAGAGGTAAACAGAGA
>NW_020868797.1:384776-387276 GCF_003789085.1 Penaeus vannamei
ATTAATACCCAAGCTTTAGATTGGTGTTTAATATGACTAGGTGGCTGAGTATGCCGTACACACTATACACTTCAAACAATAATTTGAACCACACCTCACTTCTCCATAACCACACACTGCGAACAGTATTCATTCAGAGAGACTGTACTGTTACCAGTCTGATTTACCAATGCGAGTATTGGAACTTATTCCCGATGTTGTGTCTACCACATAAACAGAAAATCTACTTAGCTTTAGGTTGAATATTTGAGACGATTATTTCGTGGTGTTTGAGTATAATTTCTTTCCTTTTTTTTTTTTTTTTTTTTTTTTGGGGGGGGGGAGGGGCGTGTTTTATACATAGTACATAATCATTTAGTACAATAATAGACGTCTTGATACTTTCGATATGCTTTATCAGGCTCTAAATGTATTTAGATTCCTTTAAAATCTTATTTGACGCACTTTCAAAGGCAGGGTAGTTTGTGGGCAAGTTCCTTCGTTTCCTTCAAGGCGAAGGTGCAGCGTCTTCCCCTGAGGACGGGGCGCGATAAGAACTAGGAGGCCCTGTAGATTTAAGGGCCGGTTGTCTCACTACAGGGTAGAGCTCCCATGGTCTAGAACCCTCTAAAAATAGTTAGCATTCTTTACAGAATCACGACGCCATTTTTCTGAGATCTCTCCAAACTTTATGATACTTTCGAAATTCCTAAAAAGGCAAGCATTAAGAATTATGTAAGGTTCAAATATGTGAAGAATTATGTAAACTCGATGTTTGTAACAAGAAAAAAAATCAAAATAACTTCCAAGCAACACAATAAGTGTTTTGTGAAGATGACTCAAATCTAACAGTTTTAAGGGGTAATACCCTTTGACATATCAAAGGAGATTTTATAAGAGTCAAACATATTGAGAAAAAATACATATTTCGAACTGTCCAATCCAAAGAGGTAGAATGTTATTGTAAAGTGCCTCTAAGGATTCATTCGGCCGGTTTGTTAAATTTGCGAAAGGTCGCAAATTCATAATTGCGTATATATATACATATAATATATATATATATATATATATATATATATATATATATATATATATATATATATATATATATATAGGCATGTATAGCACAACAAAAACAAACGCATAGTTATATCTATCTATAGATAGATATACAGATGGATGAATAGATAGATAGATACGCCTTTATTCTGGTTTACGCGTGTCTATGTTGAATACCAATGGTTCGGGCCTCGCGCACTTTCAGCAAAGCGGACCAATATTTATTTTATCTTCATTTTTAGCGTGACACCAGTTCATCCTTTTAGCAATAACTCCAGCGAGAGTGGTATGTTGGCACTTCACTTCAAGATCACCTGATTTCAAGATTACACACAACACACACACACACACACACACACACACACACACACACACACACACACACACACACACACACACACACGCACACACACACACACACACACACACACACACATGTTCATATTTTGCGTGTGTTTATTTTCAAGCCTCTTCATATCTAAAACAGTCTCCCCAATTTAACTGTGCGTTTGACTCTCTCTTACCCAGCTACACCCTGTCTCCATGCCATTAAGCCGCACTGCTCTCCTAGGCTGCCCGCTTGCCTCTCTCTGCGCGCACTTTTGATGACAAAGAGAGACTTCCTGGAAAGCCGGTTGAGGTCCTTAGCTCCGAGTGGCTCTTGTTACTCTCGGCAACCTATTCTGGGAAGCCTTCGAAGACCTCCTGAAGGTGAATGTCTTCTGGAACTAAGGAGATCCCGAGACCTTTCACTCTAACACTGCCTGGATTCGAATGTGATTTGGATAAGTATATAATGAAGAGAATATGTTGTGTGTACAATATCTGCTTCAGCTCTTCATCGCTCGGTTTCACTCTCTTCTATCAAGACTAAAAAATATGTCTTGAGAAACTTTACACGATCCATTATGCAGTTTTCTTACGTGGATATCATCCTATTTAAAGCTAGAGAGCCGGTTACATGAGATAATTTCATTTAGAAAAACTAATATTCCCAGATCATAAACAATAATAAAACTAAGTTAATAAAAGAAATGTATATCAGTCTCAGTTGTCTTAAAGTACTTCGCTTTTCATATTATTATTTCATTTCCTCTTCTCCAGTGATTCGATCATTTTTCATTTCTTACTGACAGGTTTTGTTTGACTCAAGTACTACCGTCCCTTTAAAATGTCATATATTATGGGATTGTAAACGGTTACTCCTGACGCAACATTTCTGTTTACAAATGGTTTCGTCATAGTAAACTCAAACTTTCAAATTTTTCAAACAAATCGAGCTTATTCTTGCGCTAAACTTTTTCCGATTCTGTTTCTCTTGTAACAGCTGATTTGATAAAGCATATCTTTTTCGTCTTTCTTTAGGGACGCCCGTTAGGAAGATCTAGGAAATTTTGGGGGGCATCTTTTTCTCGTTCGAATCGCGGATTTACGCCGTAGGTATGGATTAATTACATAAAAT
>NW_020868797.1:392276-397276 GCF_003789085.1 Penaeus vannamei
AAGGACTGGATACTTTGTGTGAAATAGGGAAAGGCTTATTCTATCTATTTAACTGTTTTTTGTTTTTGTTTTTTTCCCTGCCAAAAATTATTCTACTCAATAGCATAAAAAAAATCCATTTTGAATAGCTGACCAGTATTCTCAGGTCTTAGTTGTTATGGAACTAAAGTTATCAAAGTCCTCTCATTAAAGTGGTAGTTGATCAGAGCCTCATAATTGTAACGCATTTCCCCCATTTTCTTTTCTTCTCCCTCTGTTTCCATCACATTTCGTCCGTTTATTAAGTTCCAGTATAAAGATAAGCACTAGCGCCCCTTTAACCTGTCATATATTATGCTCAAGGGTTTGTAAAGATTAGTTTTGACACCCTTGTAAACCTTCGTAAAGTCCCATGTTATTGATTTAACAAAAGTTATTAACTGTAATCTCCCAAACTCACAAAAAAATGCTAAAAAAAAGACTACCATTTTATTTCGTTAATAAGAGAGGATTACCTTTCAGTATCAAGATCCTCCGAAGAGCAGAGAGGAAATAAGTAAAAGCTTATTTTTAATTAGAGCGTTAATTGCCTGTGTTCATCGCCGAGGATTTACGATAGATTTTATCTATCTATTATCGATTTCCTTAGGTATCCTCTCTTTGTCTTGAGTTCACGCTGAGGAATTGATTAATGATTTGAAACCACTCGCCACGTCAAAGGCTTTCTCAAGAATCATTCTGAATATGCTGATTCTTGTAAAACCACTCGATTGGAGCAAATCTGGCCATCGAAACCATTCCAGTTCGCGGTGGAATTTTAGTCTTGCCTGGTATGTCAATATAGGTTAATATCTGCTTGATGCGTGATACAAGTGTCTTTTTTACCACTTTTTTTTATCTTTTTTCATTTGTTTTCCTTCCAAAAGGATTATATTTACAGCTCTTTTCATCGTCAGACGCTCTCAGATATAGTTTTTTTTTTTTTCTTTTTCTTCTTTTCAGTACAATATCATCCAAAGGGATGATTTTCACAATTACTTCTCAACGTCAGACTCTAAGATATATTTAAGGTAAATCTAATATCTATAAAGAAAAAAAAATGTAAGGAATAATCATAATAATTTGTGAGGAAGATATCTGAAATAAAAATATAAATAAATGAAATAAAAATGTATGGAATGATAATGATAACGTCTAAGTGAAATATTTGAAATCTATTATACAAAATGTAAGGAATAAAGATGATTTGTGAGGAAGATATCTGAAATAAAAAATAAATAAATAAATGAAATAAAAATGTAAGGAATGATAATGATAATGTGTAAGTAAAATATCTGAAATCTATAACACAAAATGTAAGGAATAATGATAATTTGTGAGGAAGTTATCTGAAATATGTAATAAATAAATAGATGAATAAGTTTTCAAAAATCCTGAAAGCATAATGTCGATAAACGCTCCCTTTTAACCTTTGCCCTTTCACCTTCCACGCTCTTCTGTGAAAGCGTAATTGTATCATACAAGCTAAAAGATTAATTAAGCTTCATTTTTTTTTTTTTTTTTTTTATTCTTCGTCTTCTCCTTCTTCGTCTTCTTCTTTTTCGTCTCCTTCTTCGTCTTCTTCTTCTTCGTCTTCTCCTTCTTCGTCTTCTCCTCCTTCGTCTTCTTCTTCTTCGTCTTCTCCTTCTTTGTCTTCTCCTTCTTCGTCTTCTTCTTCTTCGTCTTCTCCTTCTTCGTCTTCTCCTTCGTCTTCTCCTTCTTCATCTTCTCCTTACTCGTCTTCTCCTTCCTCGTCTTCTCCTTATTCGTCTCCTTATTCGTCTTCTCCTGCTTCGTGTTCTCCTTCTTCTCCTTATTCGTCTTCTCCTTATTCGTCTTCTCCTTCTTCGTCTTCTCCTTCTTCCCCCTTTCCCCGAACAGCAAATAATCCTTGACGTCAGCGAATATCCTGAAGATTAATTTATATGGCGGTTAATTCAAGCACCTTCATTTCCTTCACACAACCTGCAACTCCATATCAACATCCTCTCGTTATTTTTTCTGTGTTTTTATCCATCCTCTTTTTATCCATTCTCTTTTTATCCATCCTCTTTTTATCTATCTTTTTATCCATCCTCTTTTTATCCATCCTATTTCTATCCATCCTCTTTTTATCCATCCTCTTTCTATCCATCCTCTTTTTATCCACCCTCTTTTTATCCATCTTTTTATCCATCCTCTTGATTCAATCCGTAATGATGATCTTTCAGACACAGAACATCCGTTGATTAGGATCTTTCTGATGAATTTTCCACTACTGGATGTAGAAGATTTAAAAGAAAAATAATGAATTCATTTATTGATTGGTTAATGGATTGATAGATAAATAAATTAATAATAAGTATACAAATAAGTGAAAGATAAATAAATAAATGGTTATTCGAATAAGGAAATACATAAGATAAAAAGGAAATGGGATAAATATCAGGTTAGTGCTGGATGTTTTCCAGTGTTGCCTCTTGGATTCAATTTTCTCTTAAATGGCGGGTGTAATTATGTTGAACTGTCGGTTTTTTTTTCTTATTTTTTTTTTTTTTTTTTACTTTTTTGTTGTTGCAATTGTTGTTTTAACTTTCGTCTGCAAAGAAGGTAAAGTGAAAAGAAAGAAACATTTACTTTTCCTAATTACTCTGCTCGCCTGATGAGTGTTGAATCACCTGGTGGGTCATTAGCTTTTCTAGATAATGCTGAATGTGATGGCTATAGATGATGCAGTTTGCCGAAAGGCACATTTCCGAGTGGTTTATGTGGTGCATAAATGTTTAGGTTTATTCACATATCTGAATATATATATCTATATAAATGTATATATATATATATATATATATATATATATGTGTGTGTGTGTGTTGTGTGTGTGTGTGTGTGTGTGTGTGTGTGTGTGTGTGTGTGTGTGTGTGTGTGTGTGTGTGTGTGTGTGTGTGTGTGTGTGTGTGTGAGGATTTGTATGCGTGAGAGAGAGAGAGAGAGACTTGATGTTTGGCATTCACTGTCGAAACTCATCACCGGTTTTCAACCTACTTCATAATCAAATTCATACCTATAGAACGTTTTGAAGAATGACTGACGCAGAACTCAAATCGCACACATTTGCCCCTCTATCCGCGTATCAGGCTTTCTCCGAATAAAACAGTGAAGTATACTTATACCCAACAGTAATTATCCTTGAGTGTTACTGCTATCAGTCATCGCTTACAAACACAAACATTACTCTAAACCATTTTTTTTTTTTCTTTCTTTCTTTTCTTTCTTTAAGATTTAAGATATATATATATCTTATTCATACATCATGCCAACAATTTACTGTCCTTTACTTGGGATGACTGAGTTCTTTTCTCGAGTTCTGCTTTGACCTGCGACAGTCTTGGCGATCTCATGGGGGATACGGACTTATTTTCTCTTTCGCTGTGACCAAGTTAATCATTTTTGCAGTAACGTCAGTAAGAGTCTTGAATACGTGAGGGAATGAATTTTGAGACTTTTGGTTCTTTGTTTTGGAGGAGCTTTTCTTAAAAGGGTAAGTTAACAAATTGACAAAATAGACGAAATACAAAAATTCTGGGGAAACTGTTCCTTTGTCTACCGACAAACTGAAAACAGATACGGTCTATTTTATCCTTTTTTTCAATCCTACAATCCATTATTGTCATACAAGTGCCTCTTTAACATCGCTTTCTCTCACATATTCCCTTTTAACATCCCCTCTATCCTTCTTTCCTTCCATTTTGCCTCTATCCCCTTTCCGTTCTGTTTGCATCCTCGTACGGAGATGAAAGCAGAAATATAGCACTTTCTTAGGTGAAAATGCTACGATTTCTCCGCGCAGAAGCTTTGCACGAATTACCCCAAAAATGGCTTTGAGATCTCGAGGAAAATGCTTCGACTTCCTAAAGGCTTCGATGCTTCTTAATGTGAACACTTCTAAACTTATGTAAGTGAAAATACACAGATATGCATGAGCACACATACACGTAGGTATTCATTCATGCGTGTAGGCGTTGTTTGTTAGATAGATGAAGAGATGGATATCGAATTAGGAAAGATTCTGGGAGAGAAGTATAGACCTACAATGCAAATTAACAAGCCTGTATACAATTAAATTTAACAAGCCTTTATCATTATGTATTCACGTCTCTTTCCTCATTAGCAATACGTTCGTCTCTCTATTAATAGTCACTCGTTCTTAATAGTCACTCGTTCTTTTTAACATGTTCGCCAGCATTCCGACGCGCACGATTTTGAGCAGACAGACAAACGTCCTGACAAGACGTTTTAGTAGTTCCTGGTACTGTTTTTTTTTGTTTGTTTGTTTGTTTTTTTAAGCCCCTGAATGTCTTGAAGAAAATGGATTCTGGTACTTTTAGTTTTCATTTATTTATTTATTTATTTTATCCATGTCGAGTGCGGTTTGAAGTTATATATTCTGTAATTAAAGATATCTTTGTTTTATCTGATCCAAGTCAGCTTCGGTTTGAATTGACGTCTTCTATAATTAAAATGCCTTTTTTTAATCCGATCCATATCAAGTACGGCATAAATTCATATCATCTATACCTAAATATCTGATCTTTTTATCTGATCCATATCGTGTGCGGTTTAACTTAAAGTCCTCTGTACGTAAAAATGTCCTTCCCTCTCTTTATCCGATCATGCGCGGTGTAAATCTACGAACAACGGCAAGAACACAAGAAGTACAACACACCCGTTGGCTACTTCCTCCACCGGGACACAGATGCGCCGCCCTGTCAAACTACTCGCCATCTGCGTCAATGTGCATTCATTAAGCAGTTTCCCCGCCCGCATAGGAAATAATTTCACTTTGAAAAATTGCGCAATATTCTCAGGTCATAATTATTTCTGAACTTCAGTTATTAAACGTAATGAAGTCCTTTCATTATGAGGGTAGGTATTCATTGTCTCGTAAGGCATTTTTCTTTTCTTCTTCCTCTCTTCTCTCTACTTCTTTCTCCCTTCTTTCTTTC
>NW_020868797.1:419776-422276 GCF_003789085.1 Penaeus vannamei
GGCGCGCAAACCTTCCGACGCAGAGGCTCCGTGGCGCGAGGCGGCCGCAGAGGGACGCCCTTCGCCTCGCCCGCAGGTGGAGGCGCTCGACGTCCGCAGTGCAGTTGCCGGACGCGCTCCTTCCCCCTCCCATGATTTTGATGACAAAGAGGGGAGGGAGGAGAAAAGAATAGCAGAGGGCTAAAAGGAAGAGGAGAATTAGGAGAAAGAGGGGGATTAAGAGGAAGAGGAAAGTTAAGAGTAAAGGAGGGTTAAGAGGAAGAAGACTAAAAGGAAAAGGAAGATTAAGATGAAGAGGAAGATTAAGAGTAAGAGGAGGGTAAAGAGGAAGAAGATTAAAAGGAAGAGGAAGATTAAGATGAAGGAATAGTAAAACGAATGAGAAAGATATGAAGAGGACGAAGAGGAGTTACAATAAAAAGGTAAAGAATGAGAAACCGAATGAGAAGAGAAAGAGTCATTAAAATAGTGAAAACAAGAGGAAGAAGCCATAAGTTTTAGTTCATTTTTCACATTAATTTGGTGAAGTTTGATGAACTCGCCCAGCGCTGAAATACTATAAGGTTTGACAAAAACGCAAAGACACAACTTACGTTTCTTCTTATGATGTTGATTATGATAATGATGTTGGTGATAATGACATTTATAGTGATGAAAATAGTAGAAATGATGATAATGATAGTAATCATAATATAATGACAATAAGCGTAATGTTAATTCCACATTCAAGAAATTGAAATGCCCGATTTTGTATCAATCTAATTCTCTACATTTGAGAAGCAATATAATCACGTAATAATATTGCCAAAAATATTCGAAGAAACAAAAACGTGAAAATAGATACACGTCGACAATTATGAAAATTGTTCGCGGGAAAACGTTCGCCACTTTGCAAATAGATCTCCAATGTTGATGTTAGATGGTAAAGTAAACAGAAAAAAACTGTTAAAAACCGTTATCTTCAAATACTTGAGAAATTTTGCTCGAAGAGAGAGAGAGAAAAAAAGGACAGAAAAAAAGTGTGTGAACAGCACGATGGCCTGAACTTTGGTGATTCCGCACAGTGGCCGCGGGGTCAAAAATTAATCGACGGAACTTTCATAGGCGATTTCCCTATTTTTCGTTAATCCTTCAAAAAGCTTATAAAAGAACTCTAAGGAAGGGGGATCATGGAAGGGCATTTGCTGCTCGGAAAACTTGAGAGTTAAAGTGAATAAATTACATATACTAGATTGTAAACTGAACGAAGAAAGGCTTTAAAGAGAGAGAGAGAGATGATAGATAAAGGCAGAGGGAGAGAGAGAAAGACGTACACACACACACACACACACACACACACACACACACACACACACACACACACACACACACACACACATATATATATATATATATATATATATATATATATATATATATAATATATATATATATATATATATATTATATATATATATATATATATATATATATATATATATATATATATATATATATATATATATATATATATATATTATTATATATACATATATTATATATATATATATATATAATATATATTATATAGATTTCATGCAAGATCCAGCAACGAGCGTATGAGCTTAGAAAAAAATATATTATATCTTTTTTTTTTTTTTCTTTCTTTCTTTTATTGATTTATTTATTATTACTATTTTTTATCCGACAGTTTATTTCACATATGGCACACTACTGTAGACTGAAATATGTAAGAGCATTTTGAATATTTTCCATTATGCCTATCAATGGAATATCGTTTATTCGGTTCCACTTGCGTTTCCTGCCTCCAATGCATGATTTTACTTGATAAGTACTCCAGTGGCTTCGAGTCCTTTCACTCATGCAACTTCGCCCTTTCAGTTGCTAGGGTCAGCAGCTGGCTCCTCATTCCGGCCCTGAGAGAGAGAGAGAGAGACTGAAAGGAAAAAAGAAAGAGAGATAGAGACAGAGAGAGAGCGAGGGAGAGACTGAAAGAAAAAGACACAGAGAGAGACGAGAGAGAGGCTTGCATTTTTTTTCTTTTTCTTTATGAAACAGTGCAACCTTCCACGTCACTTTATTAATGTTTTAAAGAGATTTGAATTAGAGAGTGCCATATGCCGGTGTAGCCATGGGTTCACCCCTCGGCCCTAGCTATGCTAATATTTTTCTTTGCCATCATGAACGAAATTGGTTAAGTAACTGCCCAGATCATTTCAAACCAATTTTTTACAAAAGATACGTGGATGACACGTTTCTTCTTTTCAAACAGCAGTCACACATTGAACAGTTTCTGTCATATCTTAATGAACAACATCCAAACATTAAGTTTACGTGCGAAACAGAAAAAGAAAACAAACTTTCCTTTCTTGGCACATTGATTTCCAAAGAAAACGGACGTCTCTCTACTTCGGTTTACAGAAAACCTACTTTCACCGGTTTGGGAATGAATTATTTAAGTTTCACATCTTTGAAGTATAAAATTAACAGTCTAACCACT
>NW_020868798.1:0-17500 GCF_003789085.1 Penaeus vannamei
CTCCCTCTCTCTCTCTTCCCTCTCTCTCTGCTCTCCTTATACATTCTTAACAGAGACCGCAATTCCGGGGTGCAGTCACAGCGTAAAGAGGAAAAATGCCCCTTTTGCCCCCTTTCAAAAATTGGTATCTTTTTTCCCAAAAAGGGGAACCAGAATGGAAAAAAGAACGAAAAGGAAGGAAATTCTTGCGGAAAATCTTTTGCTTTAAATAAAGAAGAATTTTAAGAATCGAACCGCGGACGATATTGCCCCTCGATGATGGCTACGCGGACGGGAGGGAGGAAACACACTCTAAGCGGAAATAAGCGTAAACAGAGAAGAGAGGGAGAGAGAGAGAGAAGGGAGGAAGGGGAGAGAGAAGAAGAGGAGAGAGAGAGAGAGAGAGAGAGAGAGAGAGAGAGAGAGAGAGAGAGAGAGAGAGAGAGAGAGAGAGAGAGAGAAGAGAGAGAGAGGAGAGAGGAGAGAGAGAGAGAGAGAGAGAGAGAGAGAGAAGAGAGAGAGAGAGAGAGGAGAGAGAGAGAGAGAGAGAGAAGAGGAGAGAGAGAGAGAGGAGGGAGAGAGAGAGACAGAGAGGGTAAGAGAGAGAGTGAGTAGAACGAGAAAGAGAGAGAATTTGGAAATTGATAGGAGAAAAGAGAAAACGAAAAGGGAAGAACCATCAAAAAATATTTGAGAGTAAGGAAGAAGGATGAAAGAAAGAGAAGAGGAAGAACCGAGCAGAAAAAGATGGAGAGAGAAAGCATTCCGAGAGAGGGGCTGAGTCGTCCGGCCTGTGTTGAGAGTCTCAGGGGAGGCGGCTGTTAGAAAGAGGAGAGGAGGAGGAAGGAGGAGAAAGGAAGGAAGGAGGAGGAAGTGGAAGTGGTGGTGGTGGTGGTGGTGGGTAGGAGGGGTGGGGGGGAGGGGCGAATTTTCTTGCTAAGGATATGATATTTGCATATGTGAAGTTTTTGCGTGTAAATTTTAAGGGTATAACGATGCTGTTGTCGTTAGTATTTGGGGTCTTTATGTCTTTGTCTTCCTTTCCTCTCTTTCTCTCTCGCTCGCTCTTTTTCTTCTTTCTTTCTCGTTCTCTCTTTCTCTCTCTAGCTCGCTCTTTTTCTTTCTTTCTTTCTCTCTCTAGCTCGCTCTTTTTCTTTCTTTCTTTCTCTGTTTCTCCCTTTCTCTCTCTAGCTCGCTCTTTTTCTTTCTTTCTCTGTTTCTCTCTTTCTCCTCTCTCTGTCTTTTTTCTCTCCTCTCCTTCTCTCCTTTCTCCTCTCCCTCACCTCTTCTACCCTCCCCTTCCCCCTATCCCCTATCCCCCATTCGGCAAGAGTACGTGTTTATAAACCTCCAATCGTAAATACTGTACTTATTCCGCGCGGGTGCCCTGCCCGATCTGCTGCTCTCCCTCTCTCTTTCTTTCTCTCACTATCTCTCTCTTTCTCCCATTCTCTCTCTCTCTCTCTTCTTTCTCTCTCTCTCTCTTTCTCTCTCTTTCTCCTCTCTCTCTCTCTCTCTCTCTCTCTCTCTCTCTCTCTCTCTCTCTCTCTCTCTCTCTCTCTCTCTCTCGCTCTCTCTCTCTCTCTCTCCCTCTCCCCCCCTCCGTCTCTCCCTATCTCCCTCTCTCCCTTCCTTCCTCCCTCCCTCCTCCCCTCTCTTCTTCTCTTTTTTATCTTCCATCTCCCCTTTCTCTCACTCTCCCCCTCGCCCTCCATCCTTCTCACCTCCCCCTCCCTCACTCTCTCCCTCCCTGTCCCCCCTCTCCCTCTTGTTAATAACATCCTCCTTGATTCCATCTCCACCAAAATCATATCACAGCATCGCCCTGCCCTTAATGCGCCCCCTCTAGCCCCTCTCCCCCTCCCCCTCCTCTCCCTCTCCCTCTCCCTCTCCCTCTCCCTCTCCCTCTCCCTCTCCCACTTACAACACTTTGTTTGCAGATGACCCCACAACTTAAGGGGAACGTAGTAACCGGGGATGTCAGGATGTCAGGAGGGCAATTTATGTCCACAATAACCCCGTCTTGTTGTGGGGCATCTCGCGAGGGGAACGGGGTGCTTGAGTCGGAGATTTTACTCCCTTAATTTTTCCCCCTTTTTCTGATCTTTCCCCTTTTTACTTTCTCCCTCTTCCCTTCTTCTCTCTCTGACTCTGCCCCCTTCCTCTCTCTCCACTCATCCCTTTTACCTTCTTCTCCTCCATTATTCCTCTCTCCTTCCCTTCTCTTGTCCCTCCCTCTTCCCCCCTCTCCTTCGCTTTAGCCTTAAAAAATGAAAGAAAGAGAAACAGAGAAAAGTAAATGTGTTTTGAATAGCCGGTTGTATCCTGCTGCTGTTGCTCCACTCCCCTGGCCTACCCTTACTCCCTCGCCCTCCCTTACTCCCTCACCTCCTACCCTCCCCTCTCAGCTTCCCACACTCCCCTCACTCCCCTCCCCTCCCCTCCCCTCACCACCCTCCCACACTCCTCCCACACTCCCTCACTCCCCTCACCCACCTCCCCCTCCACACTCCCTTCACTCCCTCACCACCCTCCCCCTCCCACACTCCCCTCTCACTACCCCCAATTTGGTATATGTTTATGTGTTATGTTCACAGTTCGTTTATTTGGTTTATTTTGAGCATGTGTTGGAGGGTTGTTGCCGGATACACACTTAGCGAAACCACAGTATGTAAATTCTGGGAATTTCTTTATAAACAGCAGGATTGCATTTTCTTCTTTCTTTCTTTCTTTATTATTTTGTTTATTTAGTTGTTCCTCAGCTTATTGGAAGGGACATGTTGAGGGACGTTCATTAAAAAAAAAAAAAAAAAAAATAAAAAAAAAAATAAAAAAACTTTGTCGTGAGTTAAAAGCACATACACGGAAGTAACGTCGAAGTTAATTAAGGCACGATGAGGCACAAGGAAAGAGGCCTGTTCTTTTATAACGGAATATGATACAAGATTTCAATGAAATTAAGAAGTCAAAAGAGATTCAGCGTAAACGTAAATATTTGCCTCGACGAAGCATTATTCCTACTCAAATATTTATAGCCATTAGCTTGGTAAATTCATCAATCGATAGGTAAGCATTTTGCGTAATCCGTAAGGAAAAATGCTAAGGAAAGACACCTACTATTTTTTTTTTTTTTTTAAGCATCTCCTTTGTCTCAAAACTCGCGTGCGTTTCTCTTATGGGGAAAAAAGTTCTGAAACCTGGCTAAGAGGGAAGAGGGTTCGTTAAGTAGGGCTGCTGATAGCCCTTAATGACTAAAAATTTAAGGAGAAAGAATAACACTGTAGCCGAGTCGTAATGGACTGAGAATGGAACCCGGTTCTCTATGGGACTTGATCTGGATTTTAGAGCACGTGGGAGTTAGTGTGGAAGTGGCTGTGTTTTCTCTCTCTCTCTCTCTCTCTCTCTCTCTCTCTCTCTCTCTCTCTCTCTCTCTCTCTCTCTCTTCTCTCTCTCTCTCTCTCTCTCTCTCTCTCTCTCTCTCTCTCTCTCTCTCTGACGATTTATTCGGCTGGATCGATGTCTATATCTGTATTCATTCTCTCTGTCAGTCTCCCCATCCTTCCTTCCCTCCCTCTCGTTTTCTACACACGCGCACGCGCGCGCACCCACACACGCCTATTTCTGGATGGAAGGAGCCAAAGTGACTGAAGTGGCATCTTCAAAGGCCCATAATGTAGGGTAGAAGGAAGAGGTCGGAGATTGGGTCTGACCCCCGCTTCGCCAGTCAGGGAGGGATGAAAAGAGGCCGTTTGTGGCGAATCAGCGAGCCGCTTGTGCGCCCTTGCTCTCTCCCTGATTGCATTCTTCAACGACCCCGCAGCCGATCGTGACCGCGCCTGTCCTGGAGCCCGTCTGCCGCGAGTCCGAGTCCGTCTGCCGTGAGTCGTCGCGAGTCCGTCTGCCGTGAGTCCGTCTGCCGTGAGTCCGTCTGCCGTCCGTCTGTCGCGCGAATTTCTGTCGGGACGGGTTGTCGGAGCGGTGCGTGTTGGGGTTCAATTCATGTTGCTATTTCTAGGGTTGGGTTTTGCAGTTTGGTATTGATTTCGTTACTGTTATTGGTGTTTTTTTCTGTCCTTATGCTAATATGATACGCCCGCAATTACAAGTAGAGCGAGAGAGAGTGTGTGTTTGTTTGTGAGTGCGTGTGTGCGTGCGTGCTCTTGTCTGTGGGGTTGTCTGTGTCAGTGTATGCTTGGACGTGCACTTTCATTAAAAAGAAGCCATTAGACTGTGCTGTCCTAGAAGCGAATCTCCTTTCCCTTACACACGCTCGTTTGAACAACACACGCAGATTCACTTTGATGTTCTTATTGATAAAAGTTTGTAGCGACACAATCAGTAAAGTGGATCGGACTTGTCACGAGAGAGAGAGAGAGAGAGAGAGAGAGAGAGAGAGAGAGAGAGAGAGAGAGAGAGAGAGAGAGGAGAGAGAGAGAGAGAGAGGAGAGAGAGAGAGAGGGGGGGGGGGGGCGGAGGGGACGAGAGAGAATTTTCAGTCGCCAGTTGAATATCTTGCCCTCTCCTCCCTCTCCCCCCCCCCCGTCGCATTTCCCCACCCATCCAATTTCCAAATCACAACAGGAAACACCTGTGCTGTGGCAGACGAAGGGAAAAGGGAGAGAAAGAGCTTGCGTATCTATCGAGGCAAAGTCGGGCGTGGTTACCGGTGTACAACGTGCCTTATGTCTCGCTGCTGCCACCGCCCACATTCCGCCGCCAGACCGCCAGACCGCCCACACGAAGCGGACCTTGCAAAGAGATCTTTAATGGGATGATGCCGCCTCACTGGAGGACGTGATGTGGGTCCGGATTTTTTTTTTTTTTTTCTTTCTTTCTTTTTTTTTTTGAGGGAGGGGGGGGGGGCAAAAAAGGATGGCCGAACGCTTGATTATTTTTCGTTTTGGATTTTGGATGCGGAAGGGAGTTCAACGTCTTGAGTTCGTGATGATTATGCTGTTATCATTAGGCCTGCTATTGTTATTATCATCATTAGTATTATTATTGTTAATGTTATTGTTGTTGTTATCACCGACACCATCAATCGATGATAATAGTGACGGTAATAATATGAATAAGAATATAAATTTTCCAAATAGTTTCAACCCCGTTACAACCATACCTACCTCTCACCACCGAACCTAGAACATGCCTAGAACATGACATAACACATAAAATAACATATAACATTCACTTATCGAGCCGCATCCTTGGGCACCTCTCGACGACCACGGTTCGAGGGCCATTGCACGGGGAGGGAGGTCGTCGGGCTTGGTGAGCGACGTCCGCTCAGGCGCTGCAGAGGGGGCTGGGGAAGCGAGAGTGACGGCGGCCTTTCGTCCTGGAGGCTTTTTAACTCTGGTGGTTGGTCTGTCCTACTACTCTGCTGCTGCTGCTACTACTACTACTACTACTACTACTACTACTACTACTACTACTACTACTACTACTACTACTACTACTACTACTACTACTACTACTACTATCACCACCATTACTACTACTACTACTGCTACTGCTTATACTACTGCTACTACCTACTACCTCTACTACTACCTACTACTTCTACTACTACTACTACTACTACTACTACTACTACTACTACTCCTACTACTTCTACTACTACTTCTACTACTACTTCTACTACTACTACTACTTCTACTACTTCTACTACTTCTACTACTACTTCTACTACTACTACTTCTACTACTACTTCTACTACTACTACTACTACTACTACTACTACTACTACTACTACTACTACTACTACTACTATCACCACCATTACTACTACTACTGCTACTGCTTATACTACTGCTACTACTTCTACTACTACTACTAGTAGTAGTAGTAGTAGCAGCTTTTACTTTTTTACTTTTACTACTACTTCTACTACATCAACTACTACTCTTGCTGCTACTACTACTACTACTACTACTACTAATAATAATAATACAGCTACTAATACAGCTACTGCCACAGCTATTGCGGATACTACTGTCATTTTAGACCCAAATACTACCAGTACCTCTACAGCCATTACTAGTCTCTTCCTAGTAATAATCCTCATTAGCATTACCTTCCTCTTGACCATTACCGCCTCCTTTGCAAGACCTTTTGACTCTGACGCATGAAAGTTCGCATGAAAGTGACTCCGCCGCCGTGAGTGCGCGTTTGTGTTATATGTCTGTTTCGAAAGTCGAGACCGTGGCCTTGTGCTGCAGAAGCGTGAGTGCATAATCCTCGGAGAAGGATGCAAGCACGATCTCATTTGCGCTTGCTTTTGATCCTGGGAGGAGGGACAAGAGTGCTTGTGGTGTTTCTGCCTCTGCGTTTGCCAGAGATTTTTTTCTCTCTTGTCTGTTTGTTTCTTTTTTTCCTTTTTTTTTTTTTTCTCTCTCACTCACTCACTCACTCTCTCTTATTCTCTCCTTTATCATTATTCATATATCTATTTATGTATCTCTATTGGTCTGACTATCGACCATCCTACATACCTATTTCCCTTCAAAAACCGATTCCCTCGTTGTCGCTAATTATCATTATCATCATTATCATTGTTGTTTCCGTTCTGCTTCTGTCCTTATTATCGTCGTCAGTATAGCGTTATGATGCCCATAAGTCCGCGTTTTACGACCTTGTTGATAGAGCGAAGAGAGCGTATTGAATTATAGTGTAGTAATAATTTTACGTTGACAGTTACCGCGTGATATACTGCCACCATAAAGGGGTTCCGAAGCTGGTAGAGACAGCCCAGAGTCCCTTAATGAAGCCCCATAAAGCCCTTAAATGCGAAACTCCGGCGGCTTATGTTTGCTATTAGTCTCTAGGCGCTTCGTAAAATGCCTCGAGTCTGCGCGGAACGGTAAGGGTCGTAGGACAGTCCGGGAGTTGGGGGAGGAGAGGGGAGGGGGGATAAGGGGAGGAAGTGGGAGAGGTCCGGTGGGTGATGTGGGGGTTCTCTTTTTCGTTTTCTTTTGTTTTTTCTTTCTTTTTTTTTCCTTTTTTTTCTCTTTCTCTTTTTGTAGTTCTCATTCTCTTTCTCTGTCTCGCTCTTTCACCCTGCCTGACTCCTTTTCCCTCAGTACCCTCCACCCTCCCTCCTCCCTCTCTATCTACCTATTTTCTGTCTATCTATCTGTCTATTTATCAATCTACCAAATCTACCCCTCGACCTCTACCTCTTCCTCCCTCTCTTTCTCTCCCTCCTTCCCACACCCTCAGCCGCTGCGCAGTTCCGTCGGCCGTGTGGGACCGAGCGGGTAGTGGGGGTATGGGAGGGGGGGGGGTTACGAGCCGGTTCTCCCAAGAGGCAAAAGGCTGGATAGAACCCTGACTGTTAAAGCTCATTCCTAAGTACTTGATATTTCCCTCCCTCTCTCTCTCTCTCTCTCTCTCTCTCTCTCTCTCTCTCTCTCTCTCTCTCTCTCTCTCTCTCTCTCTCTCTCTCTCTCTCTCTATCTCTCTCTATATATATATATTATATATATATATATATATATATATATATATATATATATATATATATATATATATATTTACGCTCTCTTTATCTTCTTGTTAAATCTTGATTTGAAGCTGTCCCGATCGACTTGTTTACGGCCTTAAGTGTACACGTTTTCTAAAGATTTTTAAGAACTGATTTAAGGCAAAAGGGGGAAGAGGGAGAGAGAGAGAGAGAGAGAGAGAGAGAGAGAGAGAGAGAGAGAGAGAGAGAGAGAGAGAGAGAGAGAGAGAGAGAGAGAGAGAGAGAGAGAGAGAGAGAGAGAGAGAGAGAGACTCCTTCGCATAAAATTGAATAGATCAAGGGCAATATAAAAGCCGAAAATAGGAATATATCCGGAATATTAAATCGCAGGCTGGAGTGAAGGACCTCGCAGGGCAGTTTCCGTTTGCTCTCGAGGAGGAGCGAGGGCAGAGGCCTGGAGAGAGGGGGATGTTGCATGTTCTTTGCAATTGATTCGGGGCCTTCTGCGTCTGCTGTGAAGCCCTGACCTTCCTTTTATTATTCATTTTTATTTTCATTGGGGGAGTGGGAGGCCCGTTTCCCGTCCTGCTTTGTGTTTATGTTAACGTCTTTTCGTTTCTTTTAGATTTTTTAATGAGTAAAGCCATATAGTGAAGGATATTTTTGTTTCTTTTTATCTACGGTTTATACCTTTTTGGCTCAAGAACATTTTTTTTGGTATGTTTTTTTTCAGTGTCAACGAATGCTTCTCCTTTTGCTGATGTGGTTACTTGATATTGATTTCCTCTTCATTAAAGAACTAGAAGTGTATTGAAATTTTTAATCGTTTCGAGATTCTGTTAGATGGTTATTAATGAGATGTCATTGGCGATTTTTTTTCCAAATGAAAAGACGTAAGAGCTGAGTTGATATCAATTATGGCCGAAGATGGTGCTGACACAACTTAGAGAAGTAAGAAAAAGGTCTGAAAGCAGAGCGCGCGTACACACACGCACACACACACGCATGCACGAAGCGTAAACAGTTTTGAATATTAATTATCTTTCGATTTTGATTTCTTTAGGATAATTATGAATGTCAAGAAAGGATAAAAATGAACATTGAATTATTTCAGCTCTGATTTCTCTGAGCATAATCACTGCCGTAAAACCCGGCGAAAAAAAAATATATATATATATAAAAGTAATTCACCGGAATTCAAACGCGAATCGTACACGCGAATGAGTATTAATAATTTACCTCTGATTTAGCACATGAGCGGCCTACGTCATGTCACTCGCCTCTCATCGGACGAGCACTTACGGAACGCGACATGCCATGCTGTGAGACGGAACGGCGGGGGAGTCGGTCTGTAATTTGTAGCGTCGCGGAGCATGGGCGGGGCATGTGGCGGGGAATAATTACATAGGTTGTGGCTGTTGGTTGGCTATGTTGGGGTGGGAAGAGTAGTGGCACTAAGGAGGGAATAATTACATAGGTTGTGGCTGTTGGTTGGCTATGTTGGGGTGCGAAGAGTAGTGGCACTAAGGAGGGAATAATTACATAGGTTGTGGACTCTGCTGTTGGTTGGCTGTGTTGGGTCGGTAGGTATGATGGCAGTGATCACGAGAAGAGTTATGATACTCTGATTATAGCAATTGAAGTTCATGATTGTAATTCCGATGATGTTTCCCGTTGATGTTTGCAGATCTGCAACTGTAATCCTATGACCGCCTGTTTGTCTACGGCTTTAATTAACATCACATCCCCAGATATTGAAATTAGTTGAGTCAGTGCCGAGTCGACCCCATCAGTGGGTAGTGACCCGGATGCGTGAATGAACTGATATGCAACATAATGATAAAAATCTGTTTCATATTTTTGATCATTCGTTTTCCATTGTTTCATTTGTTTTTCCATTCCATTCGCTGCGTTTCGAAATGCCGCCGCCGGTCGTCAGTGGAGGACCTAGTTATTAGCAATCAATTACTGAAATTGTTTGTCTGTTTGGGTCATAATATCGAAACCCCGGATGTAAATAGAGTTTTGCATTGATCGCATAAGCCTTGTCAAATCCATTTTATTTCTTTTTTGTAATGTTCTTTACAGCTCTGTCATTCCCATCCTGTTAATGAATGTGTGCGTGTGTGTGTTTGCGTGCGGATTGTGTGCTGGTGTGTGGTCGAGTTGCTATCGTGTGGAATGTGTGACATTTTACGTGTCATGCACTGTATGATATTGCATAGGTCAGCGGGTTTTTCTTTCCTTTTTTTTTCTTTCTTTTCCCTTTTTATTACGCGTGCGATCATTCTAGAAATTGCCGCTCGTTTGAGCATGAAGCCAACTCCTATTTTGTTTCATTTCGAAGCGAACCGTTCCCCGCGAGGATGGCAGTTACAGCCTCAATAACGGATCAGAAGCCAGGCGGGAGACGCACAGCATCCATAATTCATCAACGGCCCTCATCCGGAACTGCGATAACCCGGAGAGCCCCTTCGTAGCTCTTCCGTCCCGCGCCGGAACCACGAAAACCCGGAGATCTCCTTCACAGCCCTTCGTCCCGCGGCTTATTCCCAGTCGCGAGGCGTAATTTTCGGAAATGGCGGACGGGGGAAGTTTCCGACCAAATAAATAAATAAGGGAAGTTGCCTTCGGGATGCCGGTCGGTTTGAACTGAAGTCTCGAGTCCCATCTTATGAATACAGATGACCGCGCCCGCCAGGAGACCGAGGCTGGTCTTTGAGGCGTCCCGAGGGCTCCTCGCCTCCGCCGCCGCCGCTCAAGGGTCGGCGCGGCTTCATTAGTCATCAAATGGGGGAGGGGGCGGGGTCTCGTGCTTTGGGTTTTGCCTTGTTTCTGTTTTTCCTTTCCTTGTTTTCTCGTGTTTTTCCCATTTGCCTCTCTCTCTCTCTCTCTCTCTCTCTCTCTCTCTCTCTCTCTCTCTCTCTCTCTCTCTCTCTCTCTCTCTCTCTCTCTCTCTCTCTCTCTCTCTCTCTCTCTCTCTCTCTCTCTCTCTCTCTCCGTCTCCCTTCCCCCCTTCCACTTCCTTCCCTCCCCAGTATATACAAGTATGTGTTTATACATGTGTGTGTAACTCGCAGGCATACGTATGATTTTTTGTTGTCTTTTTTTCTCACGGGCGTTCACCTCTTCCAGTGCCGCCCACCAAACGCCAAACTTTTAACTTCTTGTCACATTTATACCACCGTGAGGGAAGCTTGTGGGTTTCTAAAATGTTGTTGGTATGACAGCCCGTAATGACTGACTTACACGGAAATTCGAGTGTAAATGTTATGGCTGTTGCTATAACAGCTTTGGTTGGTGAAAAAGCCAAGTCTAGCAGCAGCAACAACAGCCGCAGCAGTAGTTACAGCAGTATGGTTATAGTAACAGTATTAGTTCTAGCAGTAGCAGCAGAATTAGTAGTATAGTAGTAGTAGTAGTCATAGCAGATGTAGAAATATAGTAATAATAGTTGTTGTAATATTAGTTCTAGTCGTCATGGTAGCATAAAATTTTCCAATCATAAAATATTTGATTCTTGTAACCTGAAGTCACATTTATGATAACAATACACCATAAGAAGTATTCCTTCCCATTGCATGTTCAGTAGCACTGTGGGAATCTAATAAAATTGTTTAAAGACCTATAAAGCTAATTCATGCCGCTGTAGAGACAAATTGACGACCAATATTTCGTATCTTTTCCCCGTTGGATGTTGGGGTCATTCTTATTTATGCATTGATTTGTATGTAAGGTAAGTGTATTTCTTTCAATATTTTGTAGTTCGTTTCCCCCTTTCTTTTCATTCATTGTTTACAGTGATGCAGAACTTTGGCTAGTATGCAAGATTTATGCTTATTTTTTTAAAGATCTTGAGATTTGAAAAAAATATATGCACGTTTACCTTCCTCGCCGTTATCTTATGTTCCCTTTCGATGCCAGTTATTCTCCCTTCCTCTTTCTCCTTATCTGTTATCACTGTCTCCGCACTCTTCTTGCCTCTCACCCAGGTTGGCCCGATGTTGTGCTCTTGGGGCTAAACCACAACTGCGCGATTTTCCTCCTCTTCCCTCCATGATGCTTCATCCTGGCACTCCTTCCCTCCCTCCCCTCCCCTCCTCCCTCCCTCCCTCCCTCCTCCTCTCTCCCTCTCCCCCTCTCGCTTTCTTTCTTCGTCTCTTCGTCCCTCTTTTCCTCCTTTCCCTCTCTCCATTTTTTACCTCCCTCCCTCTCTCCTGCTTGCTTCCCTCCGTTCGCCCCCCCCCCACCCTTACATTCCCTCCTCCCTTATCAGGCTTATTACCTCCCTCTCTGTACATCCTCTCCTCTCGCCTGCTTCCCTCTCCGTATCTCTTCTTCCCTTTGCTTCTATGTCTATCCTGTTTCTTCTCTTCCATCCTCTTCCTCTCTCCTTTCTCCTCTCCTTACCTTCCGCTCATCTCCTTTCCTCTTCTCTCTCCTCTCTTCTCTTCTCCTGCCTCCTTCCTCTCCCCTCCTCCCTTCTCCTCCCCTCTCCTCTTATCTACTTTACCCTCTCTTCCCCCTTCTCTCCGACTCTCTTCATCTCTTTTCTCCTTCCTTTTCTCCTCCTCCTCCTCCTTTCCCCTCTCTTCTCACCTTTCCCTCTCTCCTTCCCCCTTCCCTCTCTCCTCCCCTTCCCCTTCTCTCCCCCTCCCTTCCCTCCCCCTCCTCCTCTCCCCCTTCCCCTCTCCTCCTCCCTCCCTTCCCTTCCCCTATCTCCTCCCTCCCCTCTCTCCCCTCCGCCTTCCCCTCCTCTCCACCCCTCCCTTCTCTCCTTTTCCTTCCCTTTTCCCTCCCCTTCCCTCTCCTCCCCTCTCCCCACGCCTCTGAAGCCCCTGTGATTGAGCCGGGCACGTGTCTCCTCCCCGCAGGGCATCACGCTGAAGATGAACGAGGAGGGCCGCTGCATCGTGGCTCGCATCATGCACGGCGGGATGATCCACCGCCAGGCGACGCTGCACGTGGGCGACGAGATCAGGGAAATCAACGGGATGCCCGTGGCCAATCAGAGCGTCGACATCCTCCAGAAGATGCTGGTGAGGGAATCCTCGCGCTGTTCTTGGGCGTTTGTGTCCGGCTGTGGGGAGGGGTGTGCGTGGCGCGGCCTGAGGGAGAGCGTGAATGAGGGAGGAGGGAGGGCGGGACGGGGAGAGAGAGAGAGAGAGAGAGAGAGAGAGAGTGAGTGAGTGAGTGAGTGAGTGAGTGAGTGAGTGAGTGAGTGATGATGTGTGATAGTGAGGGAGTCAATGCGGGGTTATATGTGGATGTTTGTCAGATAGAAAAAAATGAGTGTACGGTTGCTGCGTGTGTGAAAGGGAGAGCGTACATGTTAAGTATGTATGTCCATGTATTTGCGAGTCTCGTATAGCTGCCACAACTCCCCGGACGTGACTGGAACCTAGTTAATAATAATAATGTGTGACTGCTTGGGTTTGTATGAATGCATATGCCCTTTTGACGTGTGTGCTTGTGTGTATTTACTTTCGTGGTTAAGTTAAGGCGGAGGAGTTAGCTTATTGATGCGCGAGTCATTTCAACGGAGAATGAACAGAGAGACGCATTATTGAAATGAAATTCTGAGTGCTTCAATTATAACACGATATGAACAACAAGTGGCTTCGGAGTGACGCACATTATATATTGCATTATCAATATTAGTAATCAGTTCATATGTGTTTTTTTCACTGGTGACACTGACATTTATGATAATAATAAAGGCGGTAATAACAATACAGAACAATAGTAGTTCGAATAAAACGTAAAAGAGATCATATTGCTTTGGCGACTGAAAATGAAACCACAACAGGTTCCTTTAACATTAAAGCGGCCAGTCACAAAGTACATAAGGGCCACAATAGCCTTCATTATGGCCTCCGCGCCGCTCTTTTGGCTCTCGCCCCGACCCCGAGAGCCAACTCCGTGCCTTTCACCGCGCGAGGACACGACCGAGGCCCATCACGGGGGGGGGGGGGGGATTTCTGTGATTGCGCCCTTGGGAGTGTTCTGTGAATGGTGTGTTGCGATTGTTCTTTCAAATGTTGTTCTGTGATGTTTTGTGTTTTTTTTAAGTGTTCTGTGACTGGTGTTGTGTGTGTGTTCACTGAGTGTTCTTCTGTGAATGTTTTTTTGTGTGTGTTCTTTCAAGAGTGTTCTTCTGTGAATGTGTTTTGTGTGTTGAAGTGTTCTTCTTTTTTTTTGTTCTTTAAGTGTTCTGTGAATGGTGTTCTGTGAGTGTTCTTCTGTGAATGGTGTTTTAGGTGTGTTCTGTGTGAGTGAGGTTTTGTTAGGGTTCTCTATGAATGTCCTGTTAGGAATGTTCTTTTTGGGGTGTTGTTATGTGAATGTGTTCTTTGTTCTCTGTCAGTGTTCTTCTGTGAGAGTTCTTTTGTAAAGGCTTCTTTCTGAAAAGTATTCTGTGAGTGTTTCCTATGAATGTTCTTGTGTGTGCTTCTGTGAATGGTGTTTTGTGTGTTCTCTGAATAATCTTCTGTGTCCTTCTCTGAATGATGTTTTGTGATTGTTCTCTGGGAATGTTCTTTTGGAAGTGTTCCTCAGTCAGTGTTTTGTGAGTTCTCTCTTTGAATGTTTTTTTGGAAGTGTTCTATGAATGATCTTTTCGGTTGTGCCTTTCGAAGTGTTTTTGTCTAAATGGTGTTTTACGAGTGTTCTTTGCTAATGTTCTTATGGGAGTGTTCATCTATGGATGTTCTGTAAAGGATGTTTGGGGTATGTTCTCTATGAATGTTTTTGTTCAGTGACTTTCGGAAATGTTCGTTGGGGAGCATTTTTTAGAGATTTTTTTTTATCTTGTTCAAGAGTTTTTCCCCATTTTGGGATGTTCTATTTGTGAACATTTAGGGCGAGTGTTCCCTTTGTGAGTATCTTGTGCGAATGATGCTTTGTGGACATTCCTTGCGGATTTAGGGTGTGATTCAGTGAGTGTTATTCTGTGAATGTTCTTCGTGAATGTTCTCTCTAGGCAGTTCTTGAGGGGGCGGGAGGTGGGGGGGATTTAGAGGGCAAATGTTGTATGTGATTCCCCCGTGTCCTGTTTGTATTGCTTGCTTGTGGGTCGGGTCTCATCTGGTCGTGTGGGCGACGGGAAACCGCCCGGATTTGCGGATTCGAGCTTCTTTGCTGGAATCGATGGGAATGCTTTGCTTGTTTGGAGGGAGGGAGGGAGGGAGGAAGGAGGAAGGAAGGAAGAAGGAAAGGAAGGAAGGAAGGAAGGAAGGAAGGATGAGGATGGGTGGGTGAGAAAGAGGAGAGAAGAAGGGAGGGAAGAAAGGAGGGAGGGATGGGTGGGAAGGTGGGTGAGGAGAAAGAGGAAGAGAAAAGGAGGGAAGGGAGGGGGTGAAGGAAAAGAGGAGGAGGAAGGGAGGGAAAAGAGGAGGGAGGGAGGAAGATAGGGAAGAAGAGGAAGGGAGGTTGGGAGGGAGGGAAAATAGAAGGAAAGGCAGGGGTAAGTAGGGAGAGAAGGGAGAAGAGAGAATGAAAAAGGAGAATAAGTAAAAGGAAGAGAAAAAGTTATACAGAGTGGAAGCCTGATAAAACGTGTGATTGGGTGCATGCATACGTGGGGATGTATCAGGGTACCCATTCTTTCAGGGAATACCTGGAAATTTGTTTCTCTTTTTCCTATCAGAAAAAGTCAGGGAATTTGTGATAAAAAAAATAGATAAATCAGGGAAAAAGCCTGAATTGGATTGAAAATTTCCCAGAAGGCGAAACACTGCCACACACGCTAACGCAAACACCATATATATATATATATATATATATATATATATATATATATATATATATATATATATATAATATATATGATATGTGTGTGTATGTGTGTGTGTGTGGTGTGTGTGTGTGTGTGTTGTGTGTGTGTGTGTGTGTGTGTGTGTGTGTGTATGGTGGCACCTTATGGACCGAGGGCTTGCAATGAATATGTTATGTCCGGGGAAAATCGAAATGATCATGTTGGGAAAATCTATTTCAGGGGAAACTATTTATTTTCCTGCGTGGGAACCTTGGATTGCGATGTTTCCGAAAGAAGTATATTTTCCTTTCCCCTGTTGCTGTTTGTGTGTGTGTTTGTGTCTGTGCTGTGCCTATGATCATGGCAGTGTGCATGTGCCTTTGTGTCTGTACGTATGTAGTTGTGTGTGTCTGTGCGTGTGTGATTTTTCGTTGTGCGTGTGCGTGTGCGTGTCCGTGCGTCGTGTGTGCTCTTGGGACCTCGTGACTATCCTAGGGACTCCGGGACTGCACGTGAAGGGACTCGGGCGATCAGCGAGGTGACAGCTTCCCCAAGATGGGATATGATAAGACTTGCACATAGATACGCCCTTCCCGCTATAGGGGCGCGCAAGAGCTGTCAAGGAAATGGGAGCGATATTATCACCGCAAGGGGGAAAGAAGGGGAAAGCCCGCAGAAAAAGGGGAGAACCGGCTCATACGCTCTACGTAGCGGGAGAATCCAAACGCCTGTGGGAACCGAACATATAATTGAATTCCTCGCGGGGAGCGATAGGGGGTCAAATACCGCCGAGCGAGGATGTGGCGGAAAGGCTGCGGTCTCTGGAATGCAATTGTGTCGCAAACAAACAAAGAAGCCGAGGCCGCGAAACCAGCGCCGGGTTGCCGGGGCGGGGGCGGGGGGGGCGGGCGGCGGGCGGGAGGGCGGCGCGGCGGGGGCCGGATGCCGCGAAAGAGCCGTGGCGAGTGATTGGGTCTCGTTAGGCGCTTCAGAGCTGTTATTGCGGGTGATTGGCTGTCGTTGAGGCAAGGGCGCGAAGGCGGCTTGTTATTGCAAGTTCAGGCGAGGGCGAGTGATTGGGCCTCGTTAGGGAGATGCGTTGAAGAAGAATTGCTTGTGGCTGGCCGTCGGCGAGATGGGGGCGTTAACGAGCTGTTCTGGCGAGTGATTAAGTTTCAATGGGGGTTAAGATTTGTTGCGGCAGTGGGTGAGTCTCAGATTAGGCCTTGTTGGGTGGCTGCGTTAACGAGTAATGATGATGAGTGGAAGGATAGATGCGGTAGAGTCGTTAGTGTGAGTGATTAAATATATGGTGTGAGACGAGGCGAGTGATTAGATCTCGTTAGGTTGGATGCCCCTAAAGTGTAGTTATTGCGAGTAATTGGGTGTCGTTTGGTAGCCGCGTGAACTGCTTTTTTTATTGCGTGTGACTAGTTCTCCTAAGGCATAAATGCGTTAAATGTTTTCTTGCATCAAGGGCTAAGGGGGTAAGATGAATTAGAGTAGATGTGATGGTTTCTATGGCGAGTGATTGGGTCTCGTTAGAGTAGATGCCTTAGACTTAGTAAAAGCGACTGTGTATATATATTTTTTTTCTAGTTTTAGTAGATGCGTTAACGAGTGGTTTTCGAGTGACGACTGAGAAGCTTCGTTAAGCCCCAATACGTGTCACGCGCATGTTACTTCACAAAAGCTGATTCGACGGTAACAGCGGAGGTAGAAAAGAAAATTACATATAGATCTGGTTTCATCCTGAAAGTAGAGTCTTGACAGTAACTTTATTTAACAGTGTATCAGAAGAAACTTGTTATTCATTAGTATTTGTAAATGCACTATTTCACTGAAGGTAGAACGTCGCCGCGTCTCTATTGCCTTAAGATATAGTTATGTGTAGACATGAAATTTAAAGAAAAAACATCGTAAAAAGAGACAACTATCTTTATTGTTTTCTGTTACAGAACTCTAATTATTACTTTTAGATTATATACTTGTATGGGCTTGGATATAAGTATAAGATATGCAAGGTTACACGTGTGCTTGGGGTGAATGTTGGGGAAGGAAGCAAGGGCAGATGCGTATGTTCTGATGGTGGCAGTTGAGAGAGGGTGTCTGACCCCGCGTGCGAGAATGTGGAATCCTCTTACCGAGAAGACCATGACTGACAACAATTGTTCTTCCCCTCCCGGCGTCGCAGAGGGAAGCCAGGGGTTCCGTCACCTTCAAGATTGTACCGTCGTACCGCAGCGCTCCGCCCCCTTGCGAGGTAAGTCCACCTGCATTCCTCTCATTGTTAATGCCTC
>NW_020868798.1:27500-40000 GCF_003789085.1 Penaeus vannamei
CAAGGTCTCTCTCTCTCTCTTCTCTCTCTCTCTCTCCTCTCTCTCTCTCTCTCCTCTCCTTCCTCTCCCTCCTCTCCTCTCTCTCTCTCCTCTCTCTCTCTCTCCTTCTCTCGCTCTCTCTCTCTCTCCTTTTCCCCCCCCCCCCCTTCATGCATATGCAGTAGATATTTCCTTAAAAAATGCTATACACCCACAGGTTCAGTGGAAGTACAGATTAATTACAATGATGGTAATTAGTTTCCGAAACCATCATTATTTTTTCAAGGTAATTCCTCCTGAGAGCGAGTGCGTGCGTGTGTACGCGTATAACGCCATTATACACAAGCGCAGGGGAAACTAATTCAAATTGCAGAGTCCCTTTCATTTCAAATGAACCACGCGGAACACGGGCGGTAAGGGAAAAGACAAAGAGGAAACGGTCTTTAGGTAGCGAAGAACTCCCATTTAACGGCCCTTGTAGCTTAGCTGTAAGTAGGCGAATGTAGGTGGTTGTCCCTCTTTGTCTAGCTTGAAATAGTGATGAACAGGAAAGGGGCGGGGATGGGGGTGGGGGTGGGGGGTCCCGTAATTGGAATTCCTGAGCTCACTTTTCCTGACTTCCTTAAAAAAAAAATTATAGGTTGAATAAAAAAAAGAAAAGGGAGGGAGAGAAAAAAAAAGAGAGAAAGAAAAGACTGTTAATAAGGCTGGATTAGTGTGTGAGTTCATCTTGAAATTTTCACGTCATGGCAATACGGAGTTCATTATTAACCGGTTTTTTTAAAAAATAATGTTTGATCTTCCATCTTGAATATTATTATCCGCGACCCCCATAATTGATTAATCAGTCCATCTCCAACTTTGCTATTGCCTCCGGGTATTACATAGAAGTCATACTCCCTGGTCGTCTCGTCTCGTAGACTGTATTTCCTTATTTCTTCCACATATGTCTTGAAGGGGAATATGCCTCGTGGATTAAGACGCTGTCCATCTCTATTGATTTCTATCTGCGCAACCTCGCATAGTGCAGCGGCACCCTTTCTCTCTGAACCTATACTCTCAGCTTTCCCTTCCCTTCTCCTGTCTCTAAACCAACTTACAAGCAAACCTACACAAGCACATCGTCAACCATCCAATACCCCCTTACCACCACTAGACTGGCCTAGATAGATGCATCAGACCTAGATGTTGGTAAATACTGGCTATAGCAGTAGGCTAGCGAGGGTGCTATGTCATTCACATCACATATAGTGTATGAGTGGATATCATAACGCAAGTAAAGATACTGTTAGTATGCGATTGGACATCAGATAAGAGATTAACTAGTCCTCAACGGTGCGGTTCAACGTATGATGCGCAACTACTGTTATATGCTACTGGCCGCATTGACAGTGCATCTAGATAGATACGACTCTATACTGTAAGTTAGAGACTATATTGCGTAGCAAATAGAGACCTGCATCTATGAACTAGTATTGGCCTACCTACTATACCTATAGTGCAGAAGACAGACACACGCATCTCACAGAATATTACTAAGAGCATAGAAAAGACCATGATTCCACTAGTGATCACTACGTCTACCGGAAAATGCTATGAGCGCAGAATATGGCGAAGAAGCCTTTCTTTCCTGTCTTCACCTCGTCATCGTCCCCACATATATACCTCTCGTTTTCAGTCTGCATATAAAGTTATCACCGCGTGTTCCGTCATTCAGCCGTTCTAGATTCTCAACATCGTTATTCTGTTCGGCGG
This sequence comes from Penaeus vannamei, assembly GCF_003789085.1. Classification (NCBI taxonomy): domain Eukaryota; kingdom Metazoa; phylum Arthropoda; class Malacostraca; order Decapoda; family Penaeidae; genus Penaeus; species Penaeus vannamei. The sequence continues at coordinate 29,235 of NW_020868798.1, forward strand.
ATCGACTGTAGCAGGTCAAGTTATCGCCGCGCAGTCGATCTCACCGCTCTCTTCCTCTCATCTCCCCCTCTCTTCTTCTCTCTACTCTCTCTCTCTCTCGTCTCTTCTCTCTACTCTCTCTCTCTCTCTCTACTCTCTCTCTCTCTCTCTCTCTTCTCCTCTCTCTCCTCCTACTCTCTCGCTCTCTCTTCATTCTCTTTGGTTTGGGGTTTTGCGTTTGTGTAGGATATTTTAAGTTTTTTTTTTATAACAGAATACTATAATTGGTCCCTCCTGGAATTCTGAGTTATCATCCAACTTCACTGCTCCTTGCGTTTATGTTTAGTGTTATCACGTATCAGTGGCTTAAAGATTGCGTCTTGCGACATTTCTTTCTTCTCTTTGTTTAATACTTACGGCTGGAGCAACTGCGCCAACACCTCTGACACCGGATCTCCTACTTCTAGTCTCTATAATAGATACTAAGATAACTCCTACTCTTGCAGTTTATCTAGTCATGACTGATTATTAACTGATCTAAGTATGTTATTGTTTTGTTTTGTCCATTTACCTTCTACTTGTATTGATCAATGTATACTACGTTCCTACATCTATTCGCACACATAGACATCGATACTACTGAATCACAAATATCCTCTACGAGAACTCATTCGCACAGTTCATCGTAATCCATCATTTTTTTTTCTTTATTTTTTTACTTTTTACATCTGAGACTAAATCCAAGCTAGACCATCCGCCATATTGCCGAGTAAATGTACCCCTTCGGCGCACCAGCGCCACAGTACATTACCCTCCTGCTCGCGGGACCCGCCGCAACTTTCCACCTACGTCTTTGTCCGCGTTATAACATACCTCCGCCAAATCATTACGATTGTTCAAGTCTACACGTTTTATTAGGCACTATACAAGTTTCGCAAACTCGGCACCCACAGGCCATCTGCACCACCACCCCATGCGCTATACTTGAGGTGCACAGGATCGGCAGGCACTCGATTGCAGATCCGAATCATGTTGCAGTGTTGCATTGGCTGGTGTTCAGAGTGGGCCGCAGCGAGGAAAGATCGCGCGACGCGCGTGTTAGTGCCTGTGTGCTTCCTGAGGATGAGGTTTGTATTTCCTGTTATGTTTTTGTCTGACTGCTACGGTATGCTGATTTTTACTTTCGTTCTGTTGCGTTATATCTGGCTGTCCCTTAAGTGTTAATCACTTATTGATTTGTTTACTCTTGCGTCAGTTTAAATTCTATTTGCGTTATTGCCGTCACTGACTTCACCGACTTCTATTATTTTGTACTTTAGTTATTGTGGTCATACTCTTATCAAATTGATGGTAACATTGACTCATTCCCGACGGCTACTCTCAGCGACTGATTGCTACCTTCCACTCTATAACCCTCACAGAACAAACGTACGATTCTTACATAGTCCACCCCGACCTCCCAGCTATCTCATAGCTAACGCCCACGAACGCGCGCACCAATATACCTATCTATGCGTGAACGTCATGCCATACCCAGCTTCACTCTCTACTACCGCCAACTATCAGTATGCTTCAACCTTTGACTATTTGGCTTAAGCTGAGACTTTCTGCCCTACCAGTCCGTGGAGACTTTCCCAGGGTTCGCCTAACTAACCCGCCAGCCGCGAGCTCTTTTGCGAGTATTAGTATCTTGTTAAAATCGGCCTCGGTTCTCACGTATAGCGAACAGAAGTCGCTTATGCGCCTTCGCTTTTGGTGTCAACATTTGACCGTGTCAGTGCGACTGTCTCCTGCTCAATAACGGCCAACTCCCTGTCATGCAGCCATTCCATCACTAAGGGGCCCGCTCATGCTTAACTTAACGACCGCTTCGCCGGTAGAGAGGCTGCTACGACTAACACTTGACTTGCGTTCATAGCGACACCACAATCGCTCCTACGGCAACCATTGTTTCATGGCTTCTCAAGAGCGCCGCGCTATAAACACCATCTACAGGTTATTCATAAGTCCGGCCTATCCACTACTTCCCCCGTCCCGTCTACCTCGCAACTCGTCTGATTCGTCTATAAACCGTCAGAACACCATGCTCCCCAGAGCTCACGCCTTCGCCGCCAGTGTTGAAACAAGCGTACTCACCGGTGGTGCGAGATGAACGCCAAACAGCAAGGCTTAATGTACTTCTCAATCGAATAATCTCATCGCGTCGATTTATGTGGTTGTCGCGACACGAATCGGCTCCACACCGCAACGCGGAGCCTGCACCTCGACCGTAGCCACCAGTCAACACACATCACTCACAGAATCTTACGGACGCGAACAACCACCCGCCACAGAACTACCTCCGTGGATCAAATTTAGCGGCCTTCCGTGTTAATTTGTTCAGGATTTGATTGGTCCGTCTCACCGCGCTAAGTTTTGTAAGTGTTTCTCTCTTCGTTAGTGTTATTCTTCTTTCTTTTGGGTAACCTTTTCTATTTTCTGATTGTATTTACGTGCAGGTGCTGTCAATGAGCACCTACTATCATTATGTTATCTCTTTCACTTCCTGCTCTCGCTCATCTTCGTTATTTCATTGTTTCATCATTCACCCTTTACGGTTACTCAGCTAACCATAATGCAAATCAACCACGGCATAAACGAGCCCCAATTCATTAACCGATCGATACATACGCTGTACGATACCCTACATTCCCCGTCTTTTACACCCCCGTAAAAACAATTCACTGCTGTTGTAGAGAGAGCCATTCAACCCCCAAGGCCTTTCGTCTGGCTCTCCCACAACATGACCGACAGCGAAGACCAAACGCCACAAAGCTAGCGTATGGAGCGTAGAACACTCTCCAGTCTGCCCTTGTGCCGCCTCCACTTACACGCTTCTCTGCTCATGTGTCTTGGACTGCACGCCCACTCTTGCGGTTCCTGTGTGAGACTGAGTGGTCCGCAGCGGCGGAGTGGAGGGAGGCATGGAGGACTGCGTCTCCGCACGTGTCGCTTTTCGGTGGTTCCATCTGACTGTCGTTCGGAAAGGCAGCGTCGAGTTGGCAGAGAACTATAGATACTCCGCACCATTCAACATTCCGCCATGATGTCTTGCAAGATTCCTGGTCACTAGCCGATATGGTGTTCGCATTACAATGCGTCTGAACGTCCTTGGGCACTCTGCAGTCTGGACAGAGCCTCTCAATGCATCGCCCGGGACGCAAGCCGAGGCGTACACCAATTATTCACTCCAATCTTTATCGTAATACTATCACTTTCCTGTATCACAGTGTCTTCATCTGCGTTTCACTATACTTGTTTTTAGCAGGGGTTTAGCATCCACTGCGCCTTACTTCTCTACATCTGTGAACACATATTTACCATCTACCCCGTGCTCCGCCAGTCGTCCCATCCATCTCCCAAAACTGTCGGCTTTTGACTCTTATAATCTCCTACACGTTTACCATGGATCACTCTTTCCTCTCAGACTTCCGGGATCTCCTGCCTCGTCCTACTCGTTACACTCTACTATCCTGCTTCCTGAATATTCTTCCTTTGTATCTTCTTTCTGTTTTATTCTCGCCTTCCAATCTCTCTTCCTCCTCATCCCTCGATTCTCTTATCCGCTACTCACTATCCTCTCTCCTCTCTCTCCCATCTCTCTACTCTCTCTTCTCTCTCTCTCTCTCTCTCTCTCTCTCTCTTCTCTCTCTCCCTCCCTCCTCCCCATCCTCCTTCCCTCCCTTTCCTCTCTCTCCAGCTATCTATCATATCCATCTGTCTATCTATCTATCTATCAAAACCCCCCACTCGCCTCCCTCCCTCCCCCTTAATCTGTCATGCCCTTCTCTCACTTCGCTCCCTCTCCCTTTCTTGTTACACACATCCACCACATGTGTATGTACATACGCACATGTATAAAGCGTTTGACGAATTATAATTCTTAATGGAAATAGGACACACACAGCGAAAGTTGTAATGCCGCGACCTTAAACGTAATAACAGATACTATAGCTGCGTGTATTTGGCATACAAGTTATGTGTGTCTTTTGTTTGTGCTATTAATACTTTGATGTTTATTCATGTGTTTTGTTCGTTACTGTGTTATCGTATTTGTATATGATTTTTGTGCTTCGGTATTTTTTTTGTATCTTTTAATCATCATGTACAACCCCTGACTTTCTTGTCTGCTTACTCTCATTCAGACAAGCTCATATGTATTCGATATTCTGATGTTATCTCTGTTTTTATCTTCATGGGCGAATCTGCGGTACATACTCACGATTGTTCTCTTAGACCACACCGTGCACACGCTCCTACGTTGTATCTTTCTTACGATACACCACCTAATTATTACTACCATCAGTTACTCTCAAATAATACGTGCATATCCTTCAGAAGTTCCTGTCACATCCATCCATACTCTAGATGCATACCGTGCCCAAGTATGTTTCTCTTCTAGCATCTCTGTGCGACCAGCATTGCCCGTCTTCTCTCTCATGACATAGTTGAAAACACAAGGTTCACGATCATAACCGTAGTGCCACCGCGAATGTCTGGACACAACTCATTTTGCGCTGACAATTAAGTTAGCAAATTAATTGGGTGCGGGGCGGTCGTAATCGTGAATATTTCAGAAAAATGTACCAGTTGCAGACCTGCCGTACCATCCTTTTGAAGTTTTATTGATGTATGTATATCATATCTGTATATACATCTAATCAAAATCATCTATAGCGTATATACGTATAACTATATAGTTAGGTATATAATGATATATATATATATACCACTTATATCTATACATATACAATACACATATGCAACTATTTATAGCCGATACACTACAGCAAACACCTATACATAGTACTCACTGATTATGATATATTATACCCTTAGCATCTCATCTATGCGACTCCGTAATAAGACTACTCCTATGACATATAAAGTCACACATCATCATATATCATTAACTACCACTATCTTCAGCCAATCGCCGTCATAGACCGCCATGATAACAGCATAATAATTATACATCATATAATATATATACACCACAGCATATATATATATACCATATATATTATACCAACATAGCTAAATACCACCTATATACACACACACTACTTTAACTATATCGCCTCGACGCCTTAAAAAGTCCCTCTCGTCAGTAATTCGCACGACATCAGACAACTACAGCAGATAGAACGTATACCGCAGTTATATACGACTTCTCTACACACCCAGCACCATCCGATCAACACCACCACTCTGCACCAATACACAACCACACTTACGACCAGTAATACTTTAGCCTATCATATCATCTACTCTCAATTATAGACTATACGCGTGGCATATACTATATATATATATCATATATACACACATAATATTATACCAATTTATATATGAATCTATACCAGTAGATATATCTACAATACTATTACTTACCAAATAACCAGACTTATCATAGATATATATTGTAGCTAGTAACTGACTCATACTATATACCATACATATATATACATTTTATTTATCATTACACTTATATATAACATGATCACTATATACATATATATATATTATTATACATATATATATACATAATTATGTATACACACACACACACACACACACACTACACACAACACACCACACACACACACACACACACACACACACACACAACACACCCCACACACACACAGTATATATAATATATGATAGTTATATTATACTACTACTTATATATATATATGCCTCAATACATTATATATCACACTATCAACTCTTATAGTATACTCTACTCATAATAGTTAAATACTTATAATATATCAATATACTATATTAATAAACATGGGATGTACTATAACTACATACTACATTATTATATACTCATTACACCTATACGTATTACAATAGTATAGTATAATATATATATATATTTGACTGGTGTAATCATAATATCACTTAATATATATATAGATACTACATACTAATATATAATATCATATCTACTACATATTAACATATAGACAATCACCCACACATCAAACACAAACATCATACATATGGATGCTGTTGTATATATATGTATATATACGCATTTGTGTATAAATGTGTGTATATATATAATACTGCTACAATATATATCATATACTTATGATAAGTATACTTATATATATATCAATATACTACTATATATACTATTATATATATTATATATATATACTTACTATAATCTATACATACACAACACAATAACATATATAATGTGATATTGTGATGCAAATGGATGTCTATAATCATACATATATATGCATACGTACTATATTCAGATGTGTGTGATGCTTGCTGCGTCTGTGTGTGTGTGTGTTTGTGTGTGCCGAATGTGTGTGGTACCACTCTGTCAAGGTGTGTGTGTGTGGTTGCATAGGTTACTGTCTGCCCTTATAACACTCATATTTATACGCGAGCCGGTATGGATGCGATGCGGTGTGCGCTGGCTGTCTGGTCTCTCGTGGGCGTGTGCGTGGGAGGAGTGCTCTGAGTCTACTGTGTGCGTCTCTAGATCCACAACGTATCACCTTTCAGCTACATAATAATGTACTATCAGACATGATGATCCCATCACTTATTATATCAGTGACTCACTACTAATACTAATGTATACATCATATGATATCTATAAGTACATACTCACTCTATAAGACTCTAATTAATCATTCTCTATATGGCTCTTGATGAACTTGATCTCACCTTCCCACCACTCGAATATAGCCTTAATTCATTACATATTATAAACCATATTTAATCAACTATGTACTATACTGATATGTATATGTCTCAGATATGACTAATCTACGAACCGATCATGCCAAACTGACGCCCCCACTATCCATGAAAACAATGCGACTATACGCTGGGCGCTCTATCTGATTCCCAATGTACCACTACTAGTAAAAGTAACTAGCTGAGTACAGACATGTAGACTTACTATCAACTTTGCTTTTCATCAGTCTCATCCTACACTCTAAGCATCAATGCCTCAGCTATACATCACTATAGAACGCTATCAAGCGTACGGCTAGTACTTACTACACATAGGCATCTCTACTACTCGTAAGCCCTACATATCTCTAGATTCATTGATCAATTACACACCATGCATCATACATGCAGTGAAGTAAACATATCATATATATTGTATACTCCTATATATAATTGTTATATATTATCGAATAATATATCTATTATTGATTAACGTATAATTATTGATCTAGTAGTCAATCCTGTCGTCAAACATATATTAGCTACACTGACTCATGTCACCAACTTACTAACCGCTTCCATACGTCATTGATGACACTTTTACTCAGATGATACGTGATGTCACTCACTGTCTTAGATCATCATATCTCATAATCTATGACGATATAGACTACCTGAATCGCGCCGCACCTACTACTCATAGCTATGTGATCCACCACACATAAACAATATATCATCAATTTAATATATAGTATACTTGGGATAGCTCCCTCGTCAAAGATATTATATTAATCGACTATTTACTTATAGTCATCGTCTAATATACACGATCTATATATATATACCATCGCTTAAATATGCTCCTAACTTGGATACCTGTGATACTTAATATCAGCACACCACTTCAGTATCTATGAATTATAATGCCTGAAACGAATCCGTGTAATTTATGAGAGCTACTCTACAGTCAACTATCAATAAAATGCCCAATGTAGTGGTGATAAACGCCTGGTACGCGACAAATAACTACGTCTACCTACGACAGTATACTACATATGGGCTATATAATAGCATTCCGGTACGACACTAACTATTCATAACCACCTCACTTACCTAATACATATACGCACATACTCAACTACCCACCTATATACTAGTAGTATATATGTCATTATATATATATAATCTTAAAGTCTCCCGCCTTAATGCTAGATAAATGTACGCTTCAATAATGCTCATATTTATGCATCAGTAGTTCCTCATTAATCTGATGTATATGCTAACTGTCTATTTGTTTATGATATGTACATTGAGATTATCAAGTACCTCGCCATACATTTTTACCTGCCATTACTCCACCCTTATAGTATTATAATATATACGTGATAATATATATATGTATCATCAGCTATCGTAACATATATTCCATTATACCAAACTAATCATATCTCGAATAATTATCGAGATATATCCATTGCCTCTGCAATCTACTGCTACATTTATACGCATTCCAACCTGAGCTTCCAAGACGCCCGCGCTATAATTATGTTACTCCGTGCCATCTGAAGCACCTTAGTCCTCATCTACTATACTAATCATCGCGCGATAACTCACCTCACTAGTATACTGAGACATTCTCTCCCTAGGATAATATATCTACTACTCGTTCTAATACTAGACTAACACGTATCATCCTTATTCAATAACTAATATTGCAGTTATATAGCCCTGCTATGCTAATGCCCTAGATACGCACGCACAATTACATATCATAATGTATATATATAAATATATCCTACAATCATTCGGTATGTAATTACATCAATCAAGATCTGCCGTCATATCGACGGTCCTGGTCTCTTAGTACCCCACCACCTTACTAATTATCAATACACCCATCATAGCACACTAAATATATGTACCACACGATTATATACATATACTTAATCTCATCTGTCCATATATACTGAGATACCTCTATGTTAATCTTAGTACTACTATAATCGTACCGCAATTGATTCACATCAGTATATACTCAAAACTATCGTCTATACGTCGTCGCTTCCTCTATCAGTCACATACTATACCACTCCACTAAGTAACTATATCGCAACCGCTGCCTAACGTACTATATCGAAGCCATATCTATATCATAGATTTTTGATCGAACTCACGACATAACTTACTAACACCTACATTCATCCATCGTAGCGCATATTAACCTCCACGACATCACTCATCAGTGGCAACCTGCCATATACTATATAGTAACAGAAATAATATCTCATATAAATATACTTATAGTAATATAACTGTAATACACTACAGTATACCATCTATATAATCCACACATTATAATACTATTACTTAATATACTATATATAATATATATCAATAATAAGTCCCACTACCATCCACTTATACACTAAACTGTCCTCTGAATCACCTATCAACCGACTATTCGTGCACACTACGCCACGTCATACACCTATTCCAATACTGGTGACACAGCATATAACGACCATGGCTGAGTCCGTGCTTGGCGCCTCTCTATCACACACGCTAAACGTAGCTTGACTCCATATCATCTATCACCGTCCTGCGTGCTAATAGTGGTCTGTAGTTAGTGTCCGCGCCATGCGCTCCCCTGCCGTGTGTGTGTCCGCATTGCTGGTGTGTGTAGGATGTAATCGGGCATTGTGTGAATACATTATGTGACTAATTATATATAAATGTATATGTTTACACTGTATTTATACATGTTATAGTATGTATGTATATGTATGTAGTATGTATAGTAGTATATGCTATATATATATATATAATATATATATATATATTTATATGTATATATTGTGGTATAGATGTGTATATGCGCATTGCCATATTTAAATATAGATAATATATATATATATATTATATATATAATATTAATATATATATAATATTATTTATCATCTTTTCTTCTCTCTCTACATGGTGTTCTTTCTGTAACGATCATAGGCAGGCTAGATAATCCTAGATTAGGCTACGATACACTATATCTAACATCGACGCATAATATGCAATGTTATTTACACATGATAGCGGTCCACCTAGATACTCACTCACTAAACCAACTACGACTCACTACTTACCAATAACGGTTTATACTGCTATCTATCACTCTTACTCCACGATCAGTATCCCATTCATCTCAATATACGATACTTACTACTCGGTGGCGTCGTGGATTCGCGTCTGAAGGCTACTCCTTTGCTGGTGATACGCGTCAGTGATCATCTCGGCCTACGTGCTGCATTGTCTGCTCTTGCTGCGAACTCACTCCACCTAAGTTCTGTCTATCGCCATGTATCAATTACCTAAGGATGATAGTTAGTAATATAATACATATATACACCTCGATTACTATTCAACAGATCCCGACCAGCAACCCGAGAACAATTACACTCCGCCTACCACTAGTCAACATCCAGATTTCACATGCTACTCACGGTCTCGCACTTAAATGTATCATGACTATCTCTATAGAGCTCATGTAGGTGATCATCACTACAGTCTATACGCTACTCACAAGAGTAACACTTACTAATCCATCTATCCTCTAGTAATAAGCTATCTATCACGTGTATCCTAACCTCTTGACAGCTTACTATATTATCTACTATCGACGAACTGCATACAACGACAATCATTATCTAGTCATTGCAATATACGTCTGATGCGACTCCTCGGAGGGCATCACATGCATCTGCCGAGCTACCCTGACCATGCTGCGCAACATCATTCAATATTCTATACATCAGGCCAGCAATGCATCTCAATACGCACCAATTCCCGTCACGTAAATCCGCGATCATACAACGCGACTCGACCGTCAATTATCTCATTCTCCAAAACTGCCGTGTCTGCGAAAACCTGATAAAAAGTCCGGAGACATAACGTCTGCTCCAGCCACTTTCAACGGCCTCGTCATTGCTCTAGACTAATCCTACTACGATACACCCTTACCATACGCTACCAATCACAGACCA
>NW_020868798.1:52500-55000 GCF_003789085.1 Penaeus vannamei
TCAGATATTTGGTGCGACAGATTGGTTCACGATGATAGATTACGACGTTTTCGTGATGGTAACTGATAGTACTTTTTATTCTTCTTATTGTTGACTCTTCATTGCAAGGAGTTTTACTGATAACTGATAATACTTGCCTGTCGTTACGAGGTTTCACTAAAATTGGATTTTCTTTTGTAGATGATTGTAGTTTGCAAATGAATAGCAATTTGAACACTTTTGATACTTTTCACACGTTAGCGGTAACCAGAAGGACTGATGATTAATTACGATATTTTTTTTCTCTGATTATGTTGAGCGCAGACCAGGAAAACAAAACCGGCCGAGTTTCACAAGCCAGTGTTTCCTCCGGGCTCTGAATGACGTTTTCTGTCCGGACCTGGCTTTTTATGTCCAACTTTCCCCATCTTGAAAATACAACAACAAAAAGAGATGTGTTTTTCTGCAGTCCCAGGTGCGCCGTCCTTGGTCCGTAGAAAACGCCGCCCGTCCAACTAATTCTGTGCTGACGCAATTTTCCAAGTTTTATTTTATAGGCCCATCCAACGCTATTATTTTTTTTCTTGTCTTGTCGACGATATTACAATGGCGGGGATGTTGCAGGATAGTGTTTTGTTTACTTGGGATAAGGAGTTTCTTGTTTGAGTGCGGGGGAATGGGAATGTGGCATTTGCTGTTTTATTCCTTTCTTTTTTTGTGTGTGTTTTGTTTTGTGTCTATTTTTGTGTCTTTCTTTTTTCTCTCTTTCTTGCTCTTTCTCTTCATCTCTCTTTTCTCTCTCTCTCACCCCCCTCTCTCTCTCTCTCTCTCTCTCTCTCTCTCTCTCTCTCTCTCTCTCTCTCTCTCTCTCTCTCTCTCTCTCTCTCTCACTCACTCACTCACTCACTCACTCACTCACTCACTTCCTCTCCCTCTCCCTCTCCCTCTCCTCTGTCTCTCTTTTGTTTCTCTTTCTCTCTTTTATCTGTCTGTCTGTCAGTCAATCATATTGTCTCTCTCTTTACCCGAACAATATTAAGATCGGCGGTCCATTCACTGCCGCTCGGATTGGCAAACATTTCGGGATTTCGTTAATTTGGTTGATCCTCACAAGTGCTGCGCGTATATTGGCCGTCGCTTTTTCCCAGGATCACCTTTGTGACTATATATATATTATATATATATATATATATAATATATATATATATATATATATATATATATATATACACACATACATACATACACACATACATACATACATACATATATATGCATAAACATAAATATATATATATATTATATATATATTATATATATATATATATATATATATATATATATATTATTTTTATGCATATGTATGTATGTGTGTGTTTCTGTGAGTGCATAATACATTTTATATATATATATATATATATATATATATATATATATATATATATATATATATATGTATGTATGTATGTATATTACACAGACACATGTATTCGTACCTGCCTACATAGCGTAAGTGCCTCCAGCGCGAGTGCGCTAACACGCACGCCCACAGATGCGCCCATCTCGTCCTTCGTTCTCCGCTGCCGCACCATGAGCCCCGCAGCACGAAGGTTCACGCGGCGAGCCTCCCATTCCGCGGCAGTCACGACCCTGCATACGCGGCGCACTCGTTAGGCACATGGCCCGCATAAAGATTTTGATCTTAACGAACCGAACGCGCCGCGGTGTTCGCTAACGCGCGACCGCATCACGTGATTCGCTGTCGTGTTTTCGCCGCGAGAGTCGGAAGCAGAAATTTCGAAATGTGGATTTTTTTTTAATTGGTTCGAACCTTTTCGCGGTGATAAGTCTATTGGAGTTTCGGTGGTTGGAAAGGATTGGCCGTTTTCGGTTTTTGCAAATATTTCCTTTTTTTTCTTATCCCCTTTCTCCTTCTCTTCTCCCCTCTTTCCCCTTCTCTTTCTCCTTCCTCTTTTCATCTCCCTCATCTTCTTCTACTCCCCCTCCTCCTTCCTCCTCCCCTCCTCTCCTCCCCTCCCCTCCTCCCCTCTCCTCCTCCTCCTCCTCCTCCCTCTCCCTCTCCCTCTCCCTCTCCCTCCTCCCTCTCCCCTCCCCTCCCTCCTTCTCCTCTTCTTCCTTCTCCCTCCCATCCTTCTCCACCTCCTTCCTCCTCCTCTTCCTCCTTTTCCTCTTCCTCTTCCTCCCTCCACTTATCACCCTATTGCCTCCATGCTTCACCCTCTCATCATCATATTAGCGTAGGCACAAACGGTGAATGATTCATCAAATCTGCGGCCTCAACCCATTGGCTTTCATTAATCCAGGATTTTTTTTTCTATTTAATCTTTCATCCAAAAATTATACAGTTTGCAAGATAAATGATCCGGAATTTTATTACAGATTCCAAATGAGATTCGTTATTTTGCATATTAAACCGTTAACCGATTCATTACCATACATTATTCCGAAACCTTGTGGCGGACGGCTTTGTATCGTTGGTTAATACGTGAGTCGTCTATGT
>NW_020868798.1:60000-79782 GCF_003789085.1 Penaeus vannamei
TAGCGAGTCTAGAGTCACGAAAACCGTTCTATCTTTCACATTATATGAAACCTTGATAGAACCACGCAATACACAATTTAATTCCCGAATCATAATCTGAGTCATTTCAAGAAATTGTATCAGTTATTGCTTCCTAGAATGGAATGAGCATAACAAGCCTTATTGCCACGGAGCAATTTCACGCTACAACAACATTTTCAACTAGTGAGAGCTGTTAAGGGAAAATATTGTTATATCCCTCAAGGCCCCTGAAAGTTGGGGCCGTGTGATGTCAGTTCGACTTCAGATCCAACGGGACACAGCTGAGGCGGATGTGCACGTTTCCTTCGATTCAGAAACCCATTTAAAGCCCATTATCTCACGTTTCTTGTCGGGGATGCTGCTGAGTAGGGGATATTTACTCTTGTTTCAACGTCACTTACGCTCTCCCGCTTCAAAATGTCTCGTCTTTGTAAAATGCTAGTGGGGAGGAGTGTGCAATATGCCTTTTTCATACCATTTTTCGTGCAACAATACATTATCATTGTTATGCCTTTGAGACCTTTCATTTTGCAAGTTCGTAAAATAAATGTATTTTTAACAAGCGGAAAAGTCGATGGTGTGTGTGTGTTTATGTATGCCTGATAGCACATAAGTATCTATGCATATATTTAAGAATTTATATGAGTAAATGTACCTGAAAGCATGACATCAGTAACCACACAGTCAGAGTCCCCTAGAGAGCCTTTGCCCTCGTCCTCTGAAACTTTCTCTTTTTCGCCCTTCAGATACTACTCGAAGTCCACGGAAAGACGAAGATAATGGGAAGAACTATTACTTTGTATCGCACGACGAGATGATGGCGGACATCGCTGCCAATGAATACCTGGAGTATGGTAAGATCTCGCGCTTTGGTGAGGCCGCTCAACGAAATGTCTGGCTGGCAAACTCAATTGGAAATGTCTCATTATATATATATATATATATATATATATATATATATATATATATATATATATATATATATATATAGTGTTATTTTGAACACAGATATAGATATTCTTTAACTAAATAATCCTTTACACTTTATGTAATATATGTTTGTGAATGTGTAGATGGGTGTTGCCATACGTCTTTGTATGTATTCGTTTACATGTATATGTATATGTCTATGCATACTTTCTTGTCTGGAGAGCCAGTCAGCCTTACAATTCCTTTGCCCCCCCCCCCTCCAGGCACGCACGAGGACGCCATGTACGGCACGAAGCTGGAAACCATCCGCAAGATCCACAGCGAAGGCCGAATGGCGATCCTCGACGTCGAACCGCAGGCCCTCAAGATCCTCCGCACGGCCGAATTCGCTCCCTACGTTGTCTTCATCGCCGCTCCATCGCTACAGAACATGACAGATGTACGTGGATTTGAGGCGGGTTCGGTGTGTGTGTGGTTGCGTCTGTCCTCATTTTGAGTATTCGTGGGTATAGTTAGTATCTTTATCGTGATTTTGTTTCAATTGGGTTAGTTTGTGTGTAACGCTCGTCTTCTCCTTCCTCTTTTGCAGTATGACGGAAGCTTAGAACGGCTGGCAAAGGAGTCGGACTTGCTCAAGCAGGCGTACGGCCATTTCTTTGACCTGACCATAGTGAACAATGACATCGAAGAAACAATCCGACAGCTGGAAAAATCGATCGAAACTATGAATATGACCCCGCAGTGGGTACCCGTGTCCTGGGTTTACTGACAGCCCGCCCCTCCCCGAGACAGTCCCTCTGACTGCTATTGCTGTGGAACGACGCGGAGCAAAGAGGCCAACAGGCGGGCCCACCAACACCACAGGAGGTGATCCCGCGGCTCTAGAACCACCGCACCGCCATGACCTGTGTGCCACAATCAAAGTCTCGCAAAACATAAATGCCTCATACTTATTATAAGATGATATTACAAAAAAATAATAATAATAAAAATAAAATATTAAAAAAAACAAAAAAAATCTCAAAAAAATATATAAAAATCTCTATAAAAATAGCAAAGTAAATACGATGGTGTATTACAGCCAAGCACAGCACATACATGTATGTCACTAGGAATGTTGCATTTTACAAGTGGTAATGGAGAGGATGTGGACAAGCCAGCCTTAATGAGGATGAAAAATAGAGAATATATTTTGTGGCAATTTGCTCAACTTGGACTTTTTCACATAGGTGCATATATTTATTTGGTAGAAGATGCCACTATCAAATTTATAAGGTAGAGTAGTGACTGGGAACTTCAGGCTTGCGTTCGAAGCCGGGTTGTAATGGCGTTCGTTAGTCATCCCAATTGTAACGTAAGGAATTTGACGTTCGTTCTTTCGCTCTTCGCGTTCGGAAAAGGTTACACCCGCGTCATTGTTTTCAATCTGATTTTTGTAATATGCTTAAGCATTTTTTCGTTTTTTTAAGATGGTTTAAAATGTTAATTTGTTGGATCATTCAAATTGTTATTAAGTGGTTGATTCAAAGTAAAATTATAACGAGGATGGCGCCTTACTAGTCATTTATTTTCTAACAGTTTACTTTCTTTGGAAACTAAAATCATGCACCATATGCTTTTATCAGTCAACTGTGATTTCGTTTTTTGTGTACGTTCCCTCTATATTTATTTATTTATTGTACGCAGTTTGAACAACAGTCAGTAAAGGTAGAACGAATGGTGCAAAAGTGGCAAAAAATATTCTTTTGTATACAGCCAAAGGGGAAAAAAGCTACCCTAGGGAATATTTTCTTCACGCAGATATTTTTTTTCTTCCATAACCAAAGGCTAGAGATCCACAGAGCGGACTGACAGCCATCCGAGAGCAGAGCCTGTGTGAGCCTATGATGTACCATGGTTGTGTGTGGTTCTCGACAAAAAGGAATAAAAATATAAAGATGGTGGTTGGCTTTTCGAATAAGGAGACGGACATTGAGGCTAATAATTTAAAAAAAAAGGAATAAAGCTTGTTAAGGGACTCTGAAAAGTCTTGGGGGAGAGAAAGCTTGGCAAAGGTGGTGTTCTGTTGCTATGAAGTGTGTCACGTGACCCCGCGATTGGGTACGGTGGAATGGAGTGTTCGAAGCGTTGTTCCAATCAAAGACCTCTGTTCTGAAGAGGTAACAATAGAATCCAGTGGAGATGAATATATATTTGTAGGATGTAAGAGAATAGACTAGAGAAAATAAAACAAAAAAATGGTTGCACCCAAGCACGACAAACTCTGACAACTGGATAATCACGGTGGGAATAGCGATGTCTTTGATGAATTCTGGAAAAAAAGAAAGAAAAAATGAATCATCACCAAAGTACCCTTCTTATTTGTAAGGAGGATGGACTGATCTGTGTACACTTATAAATATTGTTTTTATAAGCAAATAAAGGTTGAACCAGTTGTTCCTTGTACATGGAATTTAATTAATTGTTATATAGTTGCAGTGCAGGTAGTATGCCAGTTAATGCTGATGTGAGACAGATGACACTAGCAAGTGTGTATATTTCGGTCACTCGGTCACCTGCTATGTTTCTTTTATACAGTACTAGATTTGTAATAAGTTTGAAGTGCGAGAATGTTTACAGCGGATCGGATTTCAGACAGAGGCTAAACAAGGTTGGGTTCGAGCAAGATTGATCATTGAGGTTTTGATTAATTAGCTGATCTTCATGGTTTTGTGCATTTGCTTGCTTTTGGAAAAAAATGTATTCATTATTGTTTCCAATGTCCTGTTCACACTTTGAAATTTCAGAATAGTAACAAATTAACGGTTAATTTTCCAAAAAGGAATTTACAGATTTGACAACCTTGTTTAGATTTCATAAGTACGTTTATGTCCTGATGACATCCTGTTTATTATATTTTTTCGTCTGATTTTTTGTGCTGTGTATTACGCAGATTTGTACATTTATCCTTGAATCTTGTTTCCCCGACCAAGCTTTGCAGGTTCTGTGGGTTTGTTGGATGGATTACTGTTATTATAAAAAAAAAACAACAACTGAGTAGATATAGGACATTTTTCTTGTTACATTTGAATAATGTATAGGAGACAAAACCAGTGTGATGATGGAGTTCTGCTACGTTTTAAAAATCCTATTCTCAGTGTCGCCGTCTCCACGTGTGATCTGAAAGGATACATGGCAGTGAAGTCGCCGACATCCCCTCCCCCTGCCCCCCCTCCCCCTCATTGCCTTCCCGTCTCCAGTCCCCCATTAGATGAAAGGCTTTACTGCTATGAATCTTCCTCTGTGTGCGGTGGAATTTTGAGTTCATGCCTTGTCACTTATAGCTTGCTTAAGTCGGTTCTTCAAAGTGCAGAATGCCATACGGGTACAAAGGTCAACTAGGTTACACTGTCTTCACTTAGGGCATTCATGAAAAAATTATACCCTTTCTAATGGGGAGGGTTTCAATATGACGCTCAGAGAGGGTGTGATATTTCCTTAAGATTTTTTTTTCTATGTAAATGTCAAAGCATTCATGCCATCGTCAATAATTGTGTATATATTATATTGGGTGGTTGGTTGATGACTTGACAGGGATTTTGATTGATAGAGGCATCACTGGGTGAGCAATTAAGGCTAATATTACCCTCGAGCTCGTTTTGAAATTACGGCCCCGACCTGCGATTCCGATAATTAGTATGAGACTTCTGGAACAGAGCCTGAGGAGTTCAATCAGTTCATAATGGATACAGTGACGCACGTGGTTGGGGTCTATTTTGGGAAGGCGATTTTTTTTTCTCTTAAGAGGATTGCACAGCTACACACACACACACACACACACACCACACACAACACACACCACACACATCACACACACACCGCTACCTATGACCACCACTGACACAACACACACACTGCGCGGCTTCTTCCCTTCTGGTGTTTCTTTAACACACTACATCACAGCAGCGTCTCACTAATCTGAGACACATCGCACGCAGCATTGATCCTGGGAGGCGCTTCGCTAATTACATCACCCCACACACACTACACACACTACACACCTAGGACTTCACACTGACGACGAAGAACACAGACAACACTATTGCACCTCAACTACACACACATACACACTGATCTTAGCAAGACGAGGCAGGCGGCGGGCGAGGCGAGAGAGATTGCGACGCAAGCGAAGCGACAAAGGGGGCGTAACGAGGAAACGATCACCTAGACACACACTACACACACACACAACACCTCACAGCACACTACCACACACTACAAGCGGCATGGACGTATCGAGACTCTCACTCGTTCACTCTCTCACTCTCACTCTCACTCTCTCACTCTCTCAGTCTCCTCTCTCACTCTCTCAGTCGTCACTCCTCACTCTCTCACATCTCTCACTCTCTTCACTCTCGCGTCTCATCTCGGCTCAGTACTTCTATGGGAGGATCTCAAGATCTCACGTCCAATCTTCTGAGAAGGTACGCGTGCTCGATGTCGTCATACTCGTCGCTAGGCATCTCTCGGGGTGTCCGAAGGTGTAGGATGGGGGACGGGAATGGCAGGTGATGGGTCAATCTCGATGGGGAGATCTATCTAGGGGAAGGGAGACATAGGTGATTGGCCACGATGGGGTAACAAGTGGGTGAGGATGGGGGAATGCGAAGGAGGTTGGGGGAAGGGTACGCGATGGGTAGGGGAAGGCATGGGGATGGAAGGAGGTTCTAGGGGGAAGGATGGGGATGGAAGGAGGGTCGGGGAAGGATGAGGATGTGGGAAGGAAGGATGGGAAAGGGTGTTGGAGATAGGAACGGGGAAAAGGGTAGAAGGGGGAATGAGGAAGTACGGGGATGGCGAAGGTGTCACAAAGAGGAGGGGGAGAGTGGTGAAGAAATACGAGCCCCCTATCTATTCCCCCTATCCCCTCCCTCTCTCCCTCCCCCTTACTCCTCTAAACTCTACCCTCTGTCACTCCAATACCCCTCCTTCTCCCTCCTTTCCCTCCTCCTTGTAACCCCCTATTCCCTCCCTCTCTCTATCCCTCCCCCTTACCTCTACCCCTCCTCTCCCTCCTCTTCACCTCCATGTTACCCTATCCCCTCCCTGTCACCCCCTCTCCTTCCCTCTCTCCCTCCCCCCTCAAATCTACCCTCTCCCACTCCTCTCCACCCCCCTCCCACCCCTTTCCCCCTCCTCTTCCCTTCTCCCCCTGTCACCCCTCTCCTTCCCTCTCTCCCCTCCCCCCTCAAATCTACCCTCTCCCACCCCCCTCCCTCTCCCTCTCCCCCTGTCACCCCCTCTCCTTCCCTCTCTCCCTCCCCCTCAAATCTACCCTCTCCCACCCCCCTCCCTCTCCCTTCTCCCCTGTCACCCCCTCTCCTTCCCTCTCTCCCTCCCCTCAAATCAACCCTCTCCACCCCTTCCTCCCTTCTCCCCTGTCACCCCCTCTCCTTCCCTCTCTCCCTCCCCCCTCAAATCTACCCTTTCCCACTCCTCTCCCACCCCCCACCCACCTTTCCCCTCCCTCTCCCTTATCCCCCTGTCACCCCTCTCCTTCCCTCTCTCCCTCCCCCCTCAAATCTACCCTCTCCCGCTCCTCTCCCCACCCCCTCCACCCCTTTCCCCCTCCCTCTTCCTCCTCCATGTCACCCGATCCCCTCCCTGTCACCCCCTCTCCCTCCCCCTTCAAATCTCCCTCTCCCACTCCTCTCCCCTCCCACCCCTCCCTCCCCCCTTTCCCTCTCCCACCCTCTTCCCCCCCCCCTCCCTCTCCCTTATCCCCCTGTCACTCCGCACCCCCCCCTCCCGCGAGATCCCGACGCCCGTGTTGATAAACGAAACAGCTCGGTTGCAAGAGCAAGCAGAGATCAGCACCCAGCCACTGCCTCTTGTGTTGAGAGAGAGACAGGCGGAGAAAGTGGCAGTGACTGAATTCCAGTGAGATGTTATCATTGCTATCGTGATCATCAAACTGTCATTATTGTCAGTATTATAACCATTGGATAATCAAAATAATAATAGTCAACGAAATCCAACCAAAAAATAATAATAATAATAGTCATCTTAACGAAATCCACAAAAAAAAAGAAAATAATCAACGAGAAAAACAATAGAAAGTAGTAAAAAAGCGATAATAAATAAAGAACAAAAAATAAAATGCTAAATATTTACGTTCGTATCCCCGTCTCCTGTTATTCTACCTTGGAACCGGTTTGTATGATATCAAATATTTGAAATTTCGAATAAGCTTTTAAAATATGCATGACATGTAAGTGTTTTTTGTCATTCGTCTTGGGAAAGAGAATGATTGTTGTCCTTTGATGAGAAAGTGGATGCCAGTATTGTTTTTTTGTTTGTTTAATTGTCTATTTATTTATTCATTCATTTATTCAACTATATATTTTGTATGTTTGTTAATTTTTTGTTATTTAATTTCTCTAATTATCAATATATTTGTGTATTTCCTTATTTGTTTATACGTATTTATTTATATATTTATTTGTTTATTTGTTTATGGATTCATTGATTGATCTGTTTATCTATTTATTCATTCGTTTATCCAAGAAGAGGTATATGCTGTTGTTAATGAAAGAGAAAGTAAGGAAATTCGTTAGCACGAATTTAGAAAGTGGATATCATTACATAATCGTTCTTATCATATTGCTATATAAAAGTAGTTTCATATAGGGAGTGAAAGAAGCTTCATGAGTAAGAGAGAAAGAGAAGGAGAGAGAGAGAGAGACAGACAGACGGACAGGTAGGCAGGCAGACACAAAGAGAGAGAGAGAGAGAGAGAGAGAGAGAGAGAGAGAGCCAGCGGCAGATATAAAAAGAGAAAGAAAGAGAGAGCCAGAGACAGATATAAAGAAAGAATGCGAGAGAGAGGCAAAGACAAACACAAAGAAAGAGAGAGAGAGAGAGACAGACAGACAGACAGACAGACAGACAGACACTAAGAGAGAGAGGGGGGGATCCAGAGACTGACACAAAGACCGAGAGAGAAAGTGAGCCCGAACAAATTTCTGAAATATCACACCCCCCACCCACCCACCCACCCACCATAAACAGAACGCCATTCAAATGCTTCTAATTCTAAATGTAAAGCATAATTTTCTCGGCCTGAACACACTCCTCCCACTTACACTGCACTATACCTTCATTCACTGCACCATATCTACTACCCCGTACCTCGTTATATTTTATTATTACCTTCATTCATTCCACCTCATTTTTTCACTATAGTATGCCCCATATCTATTCCCTACGCCATAAAGTAATGTTTATATTCACTAATATTTATATTTATAAAGTTTATATTCATTACACTATACTTTTCTTCATTACACCATACTTCCATTCATTACACTATATCTTCACTCACTGCACCATAGCTATTTTCACTGCACCATACTGTACTGCTACGAAGTGCCTGCCGCGTCATGCACTATAAGGCGGCATGGATGCTTCCTGTTCATCCCGTTGGAGGTTGTTCATGACCGGTGCGTAATGGCGCTGTCAGGCAGAGTGCATGACAGCGTTCCGTCTGGATGCTCGGGTAGAATGATGAGGGATCATGACGGTAAATGTTTTTATTTGTGTGTTTTTTGTTGTTGTTGTTGTTTGGTTTCATTGGTGTTTGGTTTAAGCAGTTTTTTGTTTTTGTTTTTCATCATGATTTTGTGTGTGTGTGTCTTTATCGTGATTGTTCTCTTTGTGTGTTTATATTTTATGTTATTTTGTTCAGTGTGTTATGTTTTATATGTTGTTCAGGTCTTGATTATGTTGTTTGCATTTTACTGTATATTACGTTATTATTATTACGTTATTTGTTTTTATTATGCTATTTATGTTTTATCATGTTATTTCTTTGACATGTTATATGTTTCATCATATTAATTATGTTCTTTTAATGTGCGAAGTGTGTTTTCATTTCGCTGACTACATTTTCGATATCAAAATACACATCTCCATAATCATTCAAGCATATTTACATAGGCTTTAAGAAGAAGATACACATGCAGATAGATAGACGCAATCTTTGCCTGTTACCACACAGGAAAAATGTAACAACGTTGATTATACATGTCAGTGTTTACGTAGGCAGTGTACGTTGTCATGTCTAGAACCGAACCTTATGGCAACTGTTAAGGACACGGAGGCTATAGGAAGCACAGCGCTCGGAATATTAATTGCAGCGGTCGTATCAATGCAGCGGCAATGGGAATGTGTCAGAGTAATGTTTGTTGCATGGGCAGTAGCAACGATAGCATTGCAAGTGGGAGGGAATGGGTATCCACACTTTGTTCACGTGGCCACACTTTGTTGTGTTTGTATATTTGTTTGTTTGTTTTATTGGCAGGATTCTAGAACGCGAAAATGAATGTGAATATTGATAGATATTTTTTTTCCTTTGTTTTCTTTTCTCGTCTTTTTTGTTACGATAATGGAAAAAGTAACGAGAGAGGCGAATTTTGCTTAAAGTGTGTCTCTTTGTTTCTGCATGTGTTTGTATATGTAAGTGTAAGCACGGTGTAGGTCTTGGCATGTGTTCTTAGGAAAACTTTCTTTCAATATTTTAATCGCATGACACTTCATGGTATCTCCAACAACCTGACTAGCATTGTGGAAGTAAACCTGGAATCCCCCCCCCCCTGACTACCACCACCACGTGTCTTTGGCTGGACAGGGCGACCACTTTCCCCTAGGCGCCGGTCGCTTCGAGGGGAGAGAGAGGACATGGCTTTGGGGGTTTCACTCAAGGGGGAGGCTGAAGGAACAGGAATTTTGTTGTAAGAAAAAAGAAATATGTTGATTTTTGTTTTGAAAGGTCCCATTTTTGTTTGGCTGTTGAAAGGTCTTACGCGACATTGATAGGTTCTATGGGACTTTTAAAAATATATTTTATTGAACTGACCCGTTTTTCATGGGCATTTTCCTATTCTTGGAGCCGAAAAAAAGACTTTCAAGAACCATTGTCGTAGCGATTCCTTGTACTTACTTACATGTGTGTGTGTGTGTGTGTGTGTGTGTGTGTGTGTGTGTTGTGTGTGTGTGTGTGTGCGTGCGTGCGTGATTTTTTCGGTATGTGTATATACCAACATATTCATACATAAATGCGGACGCGCTTAAAAAATTAACATATGATATGATGACAAACTAACCAAAGCTCACTGATACACTTAAATTACCTCCATTTGCAACCATCAGAAATTTAAAAAAAAAATCGTTATCAGCGCAGCGATCAATTTGCAATTAATTATGTCGTCTGGTATCCAAAGCCTTTTGCACATTAACTTTTTTTTGCGAAGTTGATTCATATATTCAAATCATCAACATTTTGCTGCCCACGCTCAGCCGGAAGTGTTGCTGCCTGAGTGAGGTTGTGTTTTTGATGGTTTGTTGATGTTTTTGTTCTTGTTGTTGGCGTTGTTGTTTTTGTTGTTGGTGTTGTAAATATTTTTGGTATTGTTGTAAATATTTTTGTTGGTGGTGGTGTTAATTTTGTTGTTGATTTTGTTGTTGTAAATATTATTGTTAATGGCGATGTTTTTGTTGTTGATTTTGTTGCAAATATTTTTGTTGTTGATTTTGTTGTTGTTGGTATTTTTGTTGTTGTAGCTGTTTTTTATGTTTTTGTTGTTCTTTGGATTGCCTTTGATTTAGTGCGATGTATGAAAAGGTTTTATAAGGTTTGGAATATTTTTTTCTTGTTTATGTTGTTTTTGAATACTGTTGATTTGTTTGTTTGCTGTATGAGTGATTTTCTTATTATTAGTAGGAGTGATGGTATCATTATTAACAATATTATTAGTATTATCATCATCATCATTATAGTTATTATTATCATTATTATTATTATCATCAATGTTATTTTAAGCATTATCATTATAATTGCTTATATTATCGAATATAACTTAAATATCTGACAAATATAAATGACAGAATCAATTAATTTTCCATTTGATGACAAATTACCAATATCTGATATACGATCTTTAAAAAAAAACTATCAAGCTGTTAGATTTTTTTTCAACATCTAAATTAAGATTCGATATTATCTCTATTATATTATTATATTATTATATGAATTATTATATTATTATATTATTATATTATATATATTATTATTATTATTATATTATTATATGAAATCCTTCCGTAATATTATTCGATGATTGAACAAGGACAGATCAATCATGACAATTATAACAAGTATAACAATTCTGATATGATTCTCTTGATCGGATCTGGTGTTATTGTCTGGTCTCTTGGTATTGAGGAAATACCATTGGAATACGTTATGGGGCGAGGAGATGCCATGATCCGACGGGCGTGCGTGTGCATGGTGGGAATGGTAGTTGCATGACGTCGTATCTCTGGCAATTTCCTTTTTTCTTTTTGCTTTCTTTACTATCTTGATCTCTATCTCTGCGTATCTATCTATCTTTATCTCTCTCTCTCTCTCTCTCTCTCTCTCTCTCTCTCTCTCTCTCTCTCTCTCTCTCTCTCTCTCTCTCTCTCTCTCTCTCTCTCTCTCTCTCTCTCTCTCTCTCTCTCTCTCTCTCTCTCTCTTATATATATATATATATATATATATATATATATATATATATATATATATATATATATATATATATATATATATTATATATATACATATATACATATATACATATATACATATATACATATATATACATATATATATATATATATATATATATATATATATATATATATATATATATATATATATATATATATATATATATATATATATATATATATATATATATATATATATATATATATATGTATATATATATATATATATATATATATATATATATATATATATATATATATATATATATATATATATATATATATATATATATAAATTTTCATCTCTCTCTGTCTCTCTATCTATCTATCTATCGTTTATGAGATCGCTTCCCCCCAACACATTTCTTTTTCACTATTACTCTCCTTCTTTCCTCCTATTTCCCCCTCATTTCCCTTTTATTTCACCCTTTCTTTCCGCCTATTCCCTTCCGCCCTATTCTTCCTTTTTCTTCCTATTCCTTTCTTCACACCTATTACTCTTTTCTTTCCCCTTCCTTCTTTACCCCTATTCCCTTCTTTACTCAGCCCTCTCTCTCCCTATCCCCCCCCTTCCCCACTACTACTACCCTTCTCCCCCTCTCCACCCCCCTCCCCTCCGTCCCGTGTACGTGTCTGGGGCGTGTGTGTCCCATTATGTGCACATGATAGGAATGCAAGTTGCTTGGCTACGTGTCTGTGTTAGATCGCTCCCCCCCCCCACCCCACCCCCACCCCAACCCTTCTGTTCTCTCCCTCTATCCTGTCCCCTTATATCTTATCTTTATATCTTTTCTTTTTATTCTTATTCCCTTTTCTCCCCCTTCCCCCAATTCCCCTCAATTCTTTTCCTCCTTATTTCCCTTTTTCATTCTACTTCCTCTCCCTTTTTCTCCCCCTCTCCCCGTTCGTATTCTTCTCTCCCCATATTTATTTTTTTTCCCCCTCAATCTCCCTTCTTCCCCCTCCTCTTTCTCCCCCATCTTCCTTTCTTCTCTCCTCCTACCTATCTTCTTCCCCTCCTCTTTCTTTCACCTTCTGCTCCTTCTCTCTCCTCTACCTATCTTTCTTTCCCCTATCCCTTCTTCCCCTTACCCCCCCTACCCTTCTCCCCTATCACTATCTTCCCCATCCTTCTCCCCCCTTTCCACCCCCACCCCTGCCCCCCTCTCTCCCCTGTACGCCATCCACCCCCCTCCACCCCCCACCCCTGCCCCTCCCCCTGTACGTGCCTGGGGTCTGTGTGTCCCATTATGTACGTGAATGCGAAACGTGCAAGATAAATGCTTAATGTGTTTTTTTTTTTTTTTTTTTTCAAAGCGTGTTTTATTCAGACTGTGAACTGGCTGCATTGTTCACTGTTCTTCAACGTTGTTCTTCGTGTTCTCTTTATATGACCATTGGCTTGATTATTGTTCAGCGTCGCGTATGTTGGATATTTACATGAATAACAAAAGCAGGGGAAGCAGAATTAAGTTGACGTTTTGTTAATATGTTATGGTTTTGGAATACGGAAGTAAAATTTTTGGAATATGGATGTGAAAATTTTTGGAATACTGAAAAGAACAATTTGGAATACGGAAGTGAAATTTCTGGAATACGGAAAAGCATTTCTTGTAATACGGAAGTGAAACATTTGGAATACAGAAGTGAAAATTGATAGATAGCGGAAAGATAAAGGTAGGAATGAAAACATAGAAGGAAAGTGATTATGTTGATAAGTGTAAGAAAGAGGAAAAACATACATAAAGACGAGAAATTCAATAAAAGAAAGGAATATATGTATATACAAATATCAATCTCCCGATCCGTCAGTTTATCTATCCATCTATCAATTTATCAATCTCTCAGCTTATCAGTCTATCTATCTACCTGTTTTCTTCTACCTCTCTCTTTCTACCTCTCTGTCAATAAAGCACAAATCCCCGTGCCTTTTCAACTGCGAATTGCAATGAGCGAATTATCCAAAGCCTTCAATGTGATCTCAGTCCAAACGAGATTCAAGGTGACTCTTAATCAGATAAAAAAAATGATTCATAGATAAAAGATAAGATACGAGAAAGCGTGATGACAGTAGATATGTAGATGGATGTATAGATATTTTGTGCATTGCTTTTTCTTGCGTTTGTGAGAAGGGGGGTAGGGGGTGGAAGGAGAGTGATAGAAAGAGAGAGAAGGGAAGGAGGGAGGGAGAGAGGGGGGAGATAGAGAAAGAGAGGGGGGGAGATAGGAAGGAAAGAGAGAGAGGTGGGACCGGAAAGGAGAGAGAGGCAAGCAAAAGAAACGCCTTTTAAAACAGAGAAAGAGACAGAAGAAGAAGAAGAATGAAAAAAAGTAAAATATTCAAACATGCGATGGATCGAGGAACAGAAAAGACGACGATAAAGACGCAGGAAGAAGACAATGAGAGGAAGATGCTCGTGGTCGTGAAAGCCAAGCAACCGAGGCGCGGTCTCACTAAGGTCGTTGTGCTTTTGTGCTTGATAGGGGACGGGCAGGACTCTTGCTCGGTATCTGTCTGTCTGTCTTTCTCTATTTTTCTCTTCTCTCTCTCTCTCTTTCTCTCTCTCCACTCTCTCTGCTCTCTCTCTCTCTCTCTCTCTCTCTCTCTCTCTCTCTCTCTCTCTCTCTCTCTCTCTCTCTCTCTCTCTCTCTCTCTCTCTCTCTCTCTCTCTTCTCTCTCTCTCTCCTCTCTCTCTCTTCTCTCTCTCTCATCTCTTCTCTCTCTCTCTCTCTCTCTCTCTCTCTCTTCTCTCTTTCTCTCTCTCTCTCTCCTCTCTTCTCTCTCTCTCCTCTCTCTCTCCTCTCTCTCTCTCTCTCTCTCTCTCTCTCTCTCTCTCTCTCTCTCTCTCTCTCCTCTCTCTCTCTCTCTCTCTCTCTCTCTCTCTCTCTCTCTCTCTCTCTCTCTCTCTCTCTCTCTCTCTCTCTCTCTCTCTCTCTCTCTCTCTCTCTCTCTCTCTCTCTCTCTCTCTCTCTCTCTCTCTCTCTCTTCTCTCTCTCTCTTCTCTATCTATCTGTCTACCTATCCATCTGTCTATGTCTCTATCTCTATCACTAACTCTGTCTCCAAAAATATATAAGCCTTTAACGCCCCCCCCCCCACACAAGAAAAAAAAAAAAAAAAAATGAAATATAAAAGAAAAATAGATAAGTCCCCCCCAAAAAAAAAATTAAAATAAATAAATAAAAAACAAATAAGAATAATTGCTATAGATTTCTTCCCCAAAAAAAAACTCATCGTTGACTGACCCTCTCCAGGCCTTATCGTGTTGGAATTCGTCGACGTAAACACGACACGTTCCGCTCTCTGACGCTGTGTCATGTGCTATTATTTTCCTATAATTTTCCAAAGTTTTCCTATGATTCAGTTAGTGGTTTTATCTTTTTTTCTCATCTTTTTATTTTTTAGTTACTTTTTCTTGCATTTTTTCTTTGTTTTTCTTATATTCGTTATCTTCTGTTTATTCTATTGTTGTATAAATATATGTATATATAGAGAGAGACAAATAGAGATAGATAGACAGATAGATAAATAGATATAGATAGATAAATAGATAGATTGATATAGATAGATAACTAGATAGCTAGAGATAGATAGATAGATAAACAGATAGACTGATATAGATAGATAGATAGATAAACGGATAGACTGATATAGATAGATAGATAAACAGAGAGACTGATATAGATAGATATAAATGAATAGATAGGTTATTCCAATAAACTAGATATGTATAGTACATAGATAAATGCGATTGTCTCTTCTCTATCTTCATCTCGTTCTTCATTCTTCTTCTCTTTTCTCATTTATGCTCCTCCTTGCATTTCCTTATTCTTCTACCTCTTTCCTTTCCTTTCTCTCTGATTCACGTTCTTGTTCTTCTCCCCCTCCTCTCCTTATTCCACTTTCGTATTCCCACCTTTCTCTCCTGTTCTTTCTCCTTATTCCTCTCGTTCCCTCTCTTCTTTCATTTCATTTTCCCCTTCCCCTTTTCTTTATTTTACACTCCTCCTCCTCCTCTCCTCCTTCCTCCTCTCTCCTCCTCCTCCTCCTCCTCCTCTCCCTCCTCCTCCTCCTCCCTCCTCCTCCTCCTCCTCCTCCCTCCTCCTCCTCCTCCTCCTTTCCTCCTCCTTCTTCTCTCCTCCTCCTCCGCCTTCTCCTCTTCCTCCTCCTTCTTTTCCTCCTCCTCCTCCTCCTCCTCCTCCTCCTGCTCCTGCTCCTTCTCCTCCTCCTTATTATTATTATTATTTCGCCTCTTCCTTTTCCCTCTTATTTCAATCCTTTCTTCACCTCATTCTCCCTTTCTCTTCCTCTTCTTCTCTTTCTTACACACTCTTCCTTCGTATCTTCCGTCCCTCCCTTATTTACCTCCTTCCTCCTTCCCTCTCATGCTTGTCTCCTGCTTCTCTTTCATCCCTATTCTTCTTCTTGCTTCCTTCTCTCCTCCTATACTTCTCTTCAGTCAAAGTTTTATATTTGAGAAGTTATAAAATAGTTTTTTTCATTTATTTTCTTCCCTTCCCTTCTTCCCTTCTTCTTTTCCTTCACCTTTCTCCCCTTCCATTGCCTCTTCCTTTCCACTTCTTATCTTCCCCCTCGTCCTCCTTCTCCATTTTCTTTTCTTCCTTCTTTCATTCTCCTCTCTTCCTTCCCCTTTTCTCCCCCCTCCGCCCGTTACTGTATCCATTTTGCCTTTCTTCTTCCTTCCTTCCTCCTTCCTTCCTTCCAGTGTCAGTCAGTTTTGTCTCTTCCTTTTACTTACGCTTTTCCTTTTTCACCTTATTCTCTCCTTCTTCCCCTTATCTTTCATTCCCCCTTTCCCTTTTCCATCTCTTCCTTATTTTCGTCTTCAATTTCGTCCCTCGTACTTCTTTTCTATCTCTTTTATCCACCACTCCTCCCTCTTGTTTTGCCTTCCATCCTTCCGTATTTCTTTCCCTTCTTCTATCTTTCTTTATCTTTTCCCCTTCTCCTTTTTTCACCCTTCATATTTCTTCTTTTTCTCTCCCTCTATTCTTTCTTCTTTATTTCCTTCCTTCCTTTTTTCGTTTTTCCACACTTCTTGTTGTTCCCTTCTTCTTGATTTCTTTCCTTCCTTTCTTCGTTACTTTTTTCATTTTACCACCCCGCTCTCTCCATCTTCTCACCCTCTTTCCTTCCTTCCTTCCTTCCTTTCTTCGTTACTTATCCTTCTTCCTTTTTCCATCCCTCTCACCCCCTTCTTCTTCTTTCCCTCCTTCCTTCCATCCTTCCTCTCTCCCTCCCTTCCTTCCTTCCATCCTCCCTTCCCTCATTCCTCTCTCCCTCTCTCCCTTCCTTCCTTCTTTCTTTCCATCCTCCCCTCTCTCCCTTCCGTCCATATTCCCTCCCTACCTTCCTACCTTCTATCCTTCCTTCCATCTATCCTCCCTCCTTTTTCCTCCTTCTTCCATCCTCCCTCCCTTCCTTCTTTCCTTCCTACCTTCTTCCTTCCCTCCTCCCTTCCTCCTTCCTCCTTCCTTCCTTCCTTCTTTCCTCTTCCTCCCTCTCCCTCCCTCCCTCCCTCCCTCCTCCTTCAATCTGCACAATCTCAAGCGTCTATTTTGTATACAGGACCAAAGAATTGGAACGATATCCCTGTGCAGATAAGAGAGTCCTCTTCTCTAAACATCTTTAAAAACAACTGAAAGGGATATCTATTATCTAAGTATTAAAACCATCTTATTATTTAACAAAGACATCTTGAATTAGGTTTGGACTGTAAATCAACTATTACTTATTATGCCTCTTGTTACCCTTGTCATAGCTCTTTCTCTCTTAGAATAACGTTTGTAAGTGTATAAATGTCTATTCATGTTGTATTCTCAATATGTGTACGCTAGTTCATAGTTTATGTATATTTGTATAGGTAAAGGTCAAGAGACTTTTCCTATGAAAATATATTTATGCCAAATGTTTATGTAATTCACAATTCCAACCCATGTTATCCAGGGGCCTTTCGGGAGAGCTTCAGCTTTCAAAAGGCTCAGCCATTCTTTATTGTAATGTAATGTTCATTATTGTAATGATTATGTATTGTATCTGTAAAATTGGCTAAAAAAAAACATGCTGAATCTGAATCTGAAAATCCACCCTTCCTCCCTCCCTTCCTTCCTTCCTTCCTTCCTTCCATCCTTCCATCCTTCCTTCCTCTCTCCCTCCCTCCCTTCCTTCCTTTCTCTCTCTCCCTCCCTCCCTCCCTCCCTCCTCCCTCCCTCCCTCCCTCCCTCCCTCCCTCCCTCTATCCTCCCTCCCTCCCTCCCCTTCTCTCCCCTCCCTCCCTTCCATCCTCCCTCCTCCATCCCATCCATCCATCCATCCCTCCATCCATCCTTCCTCCCCTACATCCATCCATCCTCCATCTCCCTCCCTCCCTCCATCCTCCCTCCATCCTCCCTCCCCTTCCATCCTCCCTCCCTCCCTCCATCCTCCCTCCTCCCTCCTCCCTTCCTCCCTCCCCATCCTCCATTCCCTCCATCCTCCCTCCTTCCTCTCCCTTCCTTCCTTCCTTCCATCCTCCCTCCCTCCCTTCCTTCCTTCCCTTCGCTCAAACTTTGGCAGTTGAGAAGTTGAGATCCTGCAAACCGGAAGGCACGTCGCTTCCTGTCCCTTGCGGAATGCCTCACATGTTGCGAATTTGCATCGGCAACTCAAGTCAGATTTATTCCTGAGGTTGGGGGGGGATTTTTTTTTTTTTTTTTTTTGGCTTGTTTGTTTTTGTTTGTTATTTTTGTTTTTGTTTTGTTTGTTTTGTGTTTTGTTTTTGTTGTTGTTGTTTTGTTGTGTTTTGTTTTGTTTTGTTTTTGTTTTGTTTTTTGTTTGCTGTTTTGTTATCTACCGTCTTCTTTTTTCTTTTTCTTCTCCTTCATCTTTTTTTCTGTTTCTTCATCTCCTTCGTCTTCTTCGCCTTCATCTTCTTTTTCCTCTTCCTCAATGTCTTCTCCGTCTTTTTTATTTTCTTCTTCGTGTCTTTTATTTTCTTCTTCGGCTTTTTTTCATTTTCTTCTTCTTCTTCCCCTAGTTCGTTCACATCTTCCTCTCGTTCCTTCGTACCCACCTCACGTCCCAGTCCCGGTCCGTTCCTCATGTTCCGAGTTCATATTTTTCCTTTCGTTCCCGAATCGAGATCCATGCCTCGATTCCGGTTCATTCCTCCCTGTTCCCTGCTTTATCTTTCTCTCCTGTGTTTTGTTCTGTGTCCCAGCTGCAGCCTGTTCCTCTTGGTTCTGCAATTTTGTTGTCTTTCGTTTTCCCGGATTCCAAATTCTCCTCTTAATCATGCACCGGCTCTTAAAACCGTTCCTCTGTTCCGCGTTTATATCTTATGTTTTCTTTCTCTCTCTCTCTCTTCCTATGTTCTATCTATAGCTCGTTCCTCTTGGTTCCGCATTCATGGAATTCCCTTTCCCGCGTCCCAGCTGGATTGGTCCGTTCCTCCTGGTTCCGCATTCATGTTGCCCTTCTTTCCCGTGTCCCATTCCGCGTCCCAGCTGGAATGGTCCGTTCCTCCTGGTTTCGCATTCATGCCGAACGTTTTTCCTGTGTCCCGTTCCGCGTTCCCGCTGGATTGGTCCGTTCCTCCTGGTTCTCCTCCTTCCGCTCGTCCGCATTCGCTCCGGCGCCATTTCGCGTCCCTTGGAGTCCGAACTCTATTTCAAGCGTCTTCATGGGCATTCGTCAGGCTGTTCATGTAAATGGCTGTTCGCTCCACTCTCCCCTCTCCCTTTACCCGTTTCCCGTCTTCATTCACTCCTCTCTCTCTCCTCTTCTCTCCTCTCGCCTCACCTCTCTCCCCTCGTCTCCTCTCTCTCCTCTCCTCTCGCCTATCCTCTTCCCCTCGTCTCCTCTTTCTCCTCTCTTTCTCTGTTCCTTCTCCCTTTTCCTTTCTTGTCCTGGTTCTTCCTCCTTATACACCTTGTGCCCTTTGTTCTCCTCTTTCTTTTAGGTCCCCTCTCTCCTCTCTCCCTGCTCTCCTTTGCTCCCTTCCTACTCTTCGCCCTCACTTCTCCTTTTGCCTACACCCTCGCACCCCTCTCCTCCCTTCTCCTTCTTTTCCTCTTCCTTCCTTCACCCTTACCCCATCCCCCTCTCCCCCTCTCTCTTCCCCCATCCTTCTCCTTCTGCCCTTTCCGCTATCCCTCCTTCCTCCTCTCTCCTCCCCTCCTCCTCCTCCCTCCTCCTTCCTCCCTCCTCCTCCCTCCTCCCTCCTCCTC
The DNA here is from genome assembly GCF_003789085.1 of Penaeus vannamei. NCBI lineage: Eukaryota > Metazoa > Arthropoda > Malacostraca > Decapoda > Penaeidae > Penaeus > Penaeus vannamei. The sequence continues at coordinate 79,768 of NW_020868798.1, forward strand.
CTCCTCTTCACTCTC
>NW_020868799.1:9284-16784 GCF_003789085.1 Penaeus vannamei
CTCTTCTATCTCCCTCTCTCTTTTCTCCCTTTCTTTTCTCTTCTATCTTCTTTTGCTTCTTACTTTTCTCTTCTCTCTCTTTTCCCTCCTCAGTCTATATTTCCTGCAAATTTCAGGGAACAAACTTCAAAACTTTCAACCAAATATTTCTCTCTGTTATCATTATTGCATTAACAATCCCATGCCCGTTATTTAAAGGACAGTCAATAACTTATATGCTAGACATCAGTAATGAGACTATATAAACACAGCCCTAAAGCACTGATGAGTATGCGTCTGCAATGTGTTCCAATTTCCTTGTATTTGTGTGTAAGACCTGAGTGTCTGTTTATTGGTTATTAAATCGTCTCCGTCTCATTATTATTGTTGAGGCTGATGTGCTGGTAAACAGTCTCCAGGGTTGTTAGCTGACTGGTGAAAATAATGATGATTGTAATACTAATGCTATTGGTATTGGTAAGTACTATTGATAACGGTAATGATGATATCAATAATGAAACTAATGATGATGATAATGATAAGATGATAGTAATGGTAATATTTTTATTCTATCAATATTATATATTATTTCTATAGTTAGTAGTAATAGTTGTAGTACCGTAGTGGTAGTGATAATACTGATGATAATTGTGGTAATAATAATAAGCATTACTGTAAGAACAATAATAATGTTAACAATTACTAATATTATTATTATTACTTTTTTATTTTTATAATGATCACTATCATTATCATATTATTATCATTATTATTATTATCATTATTAAAACAAACACACTATAGTAACTATGAGAGTAACAGCTGGTTAGATGTTCACTTGTTAAGATAATATTGTGATTATAGTCTCGGCTTATTGAATTATATATATTTAGTTTAGTAATAGTAGTAGCTTCATAGTTTTAGATAGATAGATAGGTAGATAGATATAGACCAACAGACACACATTGAATAACATCACAGAAATATTCCAGTGTATCTCCATGAACCTGTCAGTGGAGTGGAATAAACAAAACTGTATTACATTGTACTTTAAACGGTTCTAATACTTTTGTATATACATCCCACCATTACGTAACTCGACTGGCTGTTATTTTGAATCTGCATATAAGTATAATCTCTATATACATAACAGAGTCAAGTCAGGGTTATATTGTAGCTCACTCACTAGCCTCGGGTTATTAAATTACGTATATACAGTCTAGTAATACACAGTGTCTTCATAGTTTGATATAATTTCATCCTTCTCTTTCTACAACCTTATGTAGAAAGGTATGAATGAGAATGAATATATTCACAATCAAAGACTTTCGAACATATCTCGAATATATATTCAAAACCGGTCAAATACATCTCTTGTATTGTGAAGATATTCATTCTCATTCATACCTTTCAACATTTGTCAACATGAATACGGTTCAACTTCCACCATACGATTGATTTGTCCAGCTTTCAGAGAAATGATTTTAATTTTCGTGTGAGTACTGTGTGAGATCTGACTTGTTTATTTCTTAATCAATATGCCTTTTTTCTTTAATTCCAAGAGACACTTTCTGTTTTCTTCTCTCGCATAATTTCACTTGATTATGTACGAGAATAAAGAATGAAAACGAAACTTCTTTTCCTTGCTTTCATAATAGAAATCATATATGGAATACCAGTCAATACAGTTAATACAATTGATTCAACTTGCTCCTTTAACAAAAGGTCTTTGTTCTAAAATTACAAAAGCGTGTGTTATTCATTAGTCTTGTATCTCTAGACTCTGTTGTGTATTATGATATTATATTCATTTGCAGATTCAAAATAACAGCGTCAAGTTACGTAATGGTGGAATGTAAATGTAAAAGTATTAGAACCGTTTGAAGTACAATGTAATACAGTTTTTATTTTTATTATCATTCTACTCCATAAATAGGTTCTTGGCATTGTATGGTGTGCTGGATGTATTTTGTATTTCTTGATTTTTGTGATGTTTTTCGAAATATTTCTGCGATGTTATTCAATCTACGTGCCTGCTGGTCTCTATCTATCTACCTATCTATCTATCTCTATCTCTCGTTTTACCCATTTATCACTATCTATCCACATTTCGCTGCCCCTCCTCCGTCTCTCTCTCTCTCTCTCTCTCTTTTTCTTCTCTCTCTCTCTCTCTCTTCTCTCTCCCTTCTTCTCACACACACAACACACACACACACACACACACCACACACACACACACACACACACACACACACACACACACACACACACACACACACACCACACACACACTCACACACACACTCACACACACACACACACTCACACACACACACACACACACACACACACACACACACACACACACACACACACACACACACTCACACACACACACACACACTCACACACACACACACACACGCATCACACACACACACACACACACACACACACACACACACACACACACACACACACACACACACACACACACACACACACACACACACACACGTGCACACCTTCGCTTCTGCCATGTAGATCCTTCTCTCTGCTTATCCTATGCTATCTGCCACACCCCACGCCCTTGGTAGCCCCCCCCCAGCCCCCTGCTCTCCCGACAAAGCTGGTACTCTCGTCACGCAGTACACTTGATGGTTGTTAAATTGATTTTGTTCATTTCTTCTGTTTTTCTTCTTTGTCTTGTTTCTTTGTTTCTTCTATTCTTCTTTTTCTTCTGTTGCTTCCTCTTCTATTTCTTCTTTTTCCAGTGTTTCTTATAGGGTTCTTTTCATGTTGTTTTATAATCTTTCTGGCCCTTGTCTATTTTCCTATTGTTTCATTTGTTGTTGTTGTTGTTGTTGTTGTTACTATTATTATTATTATTATTATTATTATTATTACTGCATTTATTTCTCTATTACTTCATTGTCCCATTCTTCCACTTTATCTTGTCCTTCGTCCTCAGTCAGCACGCATAATAGTATGATGTGATAGAACATTAGAATTCACAAGTTGATGCAAATAATTTTGAAATAAGGTTCTGTGGCACACAGAAATATTTGTGTAAATATTTATTGTATATATACACACATTTTATATACACACACACATGTATATACACACGCGCGCGCGTGTATTTTCTCTCTCTCTCTCTCTCTCTCTCTCTCTCTCTCTCTCTCTCTCTCTCTCTCTCTCTCTCTCTCTCTCCTCATCCTTGTCTCTCACCGCCCCCTTTTTCTCGCTCTTCGTCACCCTCCTTCATTTTTTCCGTTGCCCTCCCCCCCACCCCTTTCCCGCTCCCTTGTCCCTCCTTCCTCTCCTCTCTCCCTTGCCCCTCTTTTCTCTCCCTTCTCCCCTTTCCTCTTTCTCCCTCATCTTCCTCCCCTCTCTTTCATGGCCCCTCCTTACCTCTCTCCGTTTCCCCCTCTCCTCTCTCTCTCTCCCTCACCTTCCTTCTCTCTCTCCCTTCCCCCTCTTTCTCCGTCTCTCCTCTTTCTCCCTCTCCCTTACATTCCCTCCTTCTCCGTCTCTCCTCTTTCTCCCTCTCCCTTACATTCCCTCCCAACTCTCTCCCTCTCTCGCTCTATCCTCTCCACCTACGAAGACACCAACAATGGAAGCAATTGTTTAGTATGAAGCAAATAAACAAGTCCCCCCATTATTGGCGAACTGCTAACAATGTACGAGGTAAAAATCTCGATCGTGCAAAGGGCAAAAGGGGGACTGCAAGCTTGCACTTTGTGGCAGTCTGCCCAATTCTTCTTATATTTTGTTTATTTTATTATTATTATTATTATCATTATTAGTGTATGTGTTTGTATGTATGTCAGCTTTTCCTATTGTTTTATTTTATTTTTTCTATTTTTCGTGGGTTTTGGAAGAGTCTTTGTGTTTGTTTTGCAGTGTGGTATAGGGATTTATCTTGGTGTGGGTGTCTTTTTTTTCTTTGCTTGTTTGTGAGGAGAAAGAGCGTGTGTATATATACGTATAGCCTATTATTCAAACTTGTACAGGATATTTGCTCTCATTGACACGGAAATATACCACAACAAGTAAAAGTTACCTGTCCTTTGATCACAGCCAGTCATTAACTTAATAGTTTTATCACCCTTACCTCTATGTAAACTTTCATCTCACTATTTCAAGCATTAAACCTAGGTCAAAATGCTTTTGGCTTATATCAACTTTAAGAATAATACGCTTAAATCATTTTTTTTTCCTTTTTTTATTATTCAAAATTTTCTTCCTCTTCTACTTTACTTTTCCTTTTACGCTTAGATCATTTTTTTTTTTTTTTTTTTTTTTAATTATTCAAATTTTTCTTCATCTTATACTTTAGCGTATATCTCTTTTGATACTATTCATTTTTTCTTTTCTTTTTGTCTTTCGTTCTCTTGTTCTCTCTCTCCCACTCTGCAATGATGTTCGTGGTATTTCATCATCTCGCTGTAATATCTTGATATCACCCAGTGAGCGAGAGAGAGAGAGAGAGAGAGAGAGAGAGAGAGAGAGAGAGGTGGGAGAGAGAGAGAGAGAGAGTGGGGAGAGAGAGAGAGGAGAGAGAGAGAGAGAGAGAGAGAGAGAGAGAGAGGAGAGAGAGAGAGAGAAGAGAGAGAGAGAGAGGGGAGAGAGAGAGAGAGAGAGAGGAGAGAGAGGGAGAGAGAGAGAGAGAAAGAGAGGTGGGAGAGAGAGAGAGAGGTGGAGAGAGAGAGAGAGAGAGAGGAGAGAGAGAGAGAGAGAGAAGGAGAGAGAGGGAGAGAGAGAGAGGGAGAGGGGGGGAGGAGAGAGAGAAAGAGGGAGAGGGAGAGAGAGAAAGACAGATAGACAGACTGCGGAGACAGAAACAGAGAGAGAGAGACAGAGAGATAGACAAACAGAGAGAGACAGACAGACAGACAGACACACTGCGGTCAAACAAAGAGAGAGAGAAGGGAAAGAGAAAAAAAAACCAAACGACAGATGAGAAGGAGGCGAGGAGAGGAAGAGACCCGAAAAGCCAAGAGACATGAGATATAAATAAACAAATAAAATCAGTTAATAACACCAATAAAATGGCGAAATCAAAGAGTAATAATGAACATGGACTCGTCTACAAGTAGCTAGAATGGTGAACGAAACACATGAGAGGGACAGAGTGCAAAAGAGTGCGTTCATTCACTCGTAATACAAAGGGTGATTCATCATATTGAAGGGCGTTGCGTGTAGCTTCACTCACATTCGCGATTTTCATTTTTTTTTCTTTTTTAATCGTTCACGAGACCATACATATGTACACACATATATGCATAATGCTTATATATGTATACACATACACGAACAAACGCACGCATACACACACGCACGAACAAACGCACACATACACACACGCACGAACCGCGCATACACACACGCACACACACATACGAACGAATACGCGCATACACACACACACACACCACGCACATACAAACACACACACACGCACCCACACACGCATACGTGCACACACACACAGAATCTTAAGTAATAATAATAATGATGATAATAATAGTAATGACAACAGTAATAACAATTATTATTTTATTATTACCATCATTATTATTTTTATCATAATCTTAATACCAATGATAATAATAACAATAATGATAATAATAACAATAATGATAATAATGATAATAATAATGATGATAATAAATGTAATAATGATAATAATAATGAAATTAATAATAATTGTCATAACAACAATAACAGCATTAACAATAATGATTAAAATAAGATGATGATAGTAACAAAGTCTATGCAATCAATAATGATAATAATAATGATGATAACGATAATAGTAATAATAATAATGATAATGATAATGATAATAATAAAGATAATAATTATGATAATAATGTTAAGAATAATAATGAATCCTTTTAAACCACATTTACCAATTATCGTATTCATACTCGTTACAGAAAACGGCTCGTCTCCTTTGACGGGGGGACTTTCCTAATACAAAAGAGAATATTTGTGTAAATTGTGAGTGCGTTATGTTTTGCCTTTATTTCATTTCGCTCTATTCCTCTGCTTTTGATATGTAATGAAAAATCACATACAGTTAGTGAAATTTAAGTATGTGTAGAGGAATTTTCTACTGATAGTTTGGTTCTTTAGCAATTAATGAATGCGTTATGGTTTGCCTTTATTTCATTTCGCTCTGTTCCTCTAATTTTGATATGTAATGAAAAGTCACATGCAGTTAAGTTTTAGTATGTGTAGAGGAATTTTCTATTAATTGTTTGGTTTTTTAGCAATTACTAGGAGTGACTGCTTCTGATGTTCAATTTAAGCAAAATAACTGGTGCTTACAAAATTTAACTGTTATACCTTATTCACCATAAATGTTGTTTTAGTTTTTATTCATACATGCTCGTACTGAACACATGCCGTCATTGTTCAATATATCTCCTTTGGTATATTTTGACTATGCACTTACATTTCTCAGGCAAATATAAAGGTATATACGGGATATTGGACAGATAACAATTATTCATTTTATTCTACAGCTTCAGTTAAACCAAAAACACCTCTCGTGCGACAGGAAACGAGTAGGAGATTAATATTTATCGAGTTGCTAGATGCATTCCTCCTACCTCAGTTATTTTCATGCATACACATACTTATGTTCAATTTCTATAACACAATAAAACTCACGATATCAAAAGCCATCTAGGATATTATAAATAACAAATAACCGTAATTTACAAGTTTAGCTGTACAGAATATTGTAACATTAATTTGTCGGGTAGGCAATACTGTAACTGGGAATGTATTAGGTTTATAAGGGATTAAGTTTATAAAGGATTAGGTCATAAGGGATTAGGTTTATAAAGGATTAGGTTTATAGGATTAGGATAAGGGATTAGGTTATAAAGGATAAGGGATTAGTTTATAATTAGGTTTATAAGGGATTTTATATAAAGGATTAGGTTTATAAGGGATTAGGTTTTATAAGGGATTAGGTTTATAAGGGATTAAGGGATAAGGGATTAGGTTCATAAGGGATTAGGTTTATAAGGATTAGGTTTTTTATAAAGGATTAGGTTTATAACAGAATAAGTTTATAAGGAATTAAGTTTATATCGCGATTGGGAGCGTGTCCAGGTGGGGAACCATCGGCTAGGAAGAAACAGCGATCAGGTCTGTGTTCAAAGTCTTCGGTTTAGGAGGGTTTTCGGTCCAAAAAGCGATCTGTGGGGTAAAAATGCGCATTTTAGGTGGATTTCGTTCGTTCGAATCTTGTCTCGCTTTTTACCTTCGTCAAGGAGGTTGTGTTATTGGTCACGTTGGTTAGTTTGTTTGTCTGTTTGTTAGTAGGATAACTCCAAAAGTTATGAATAAATTTCTTTATTATCATTATTATTACCAGGGGTGTGTTTTAGCCTAATATGGCGTCTTCGGTAGCGCCAAGTTCAAATGTTAATGTTAAAGAACCTAGCTCACATAATTTCTTTGGCGGAGGTATGCGCTTTCTGACTGCTTCTAGTC